>VZZY01002043.1:41900-70583 GCA_013400335.1 Eurystomus gularis | reverse complement strand
CGCGGGCTCAGCCCCGCTGTAAATACCGCGCTGGGGAAGGGGAGGCAATAGCGGCTCATGGCTGCGAACGCCACATCGCCCGGTCGTGGCACGTGTGAGCGCTTTGGCAGGAGTTTCAGAGCTGTGGACCTCATACGTCTCTTAGCTGGAGCTGCTTTTGCTGGTGCTGTTGCTGGAAGAAGCCTTTGGCGTGTGATATTGTGAACGTGTTGTGCAAATTTTAGTCGGTCTGTTTTGTCTGTTTAGTGTTATTAAGCAGTTTGATTCTTTGAAGTACCACGTTGTGTAGCGGGGTGCTGAAACCCCTCTTAGAAGGCGCTGTATACACGGAACAGTGGCTCAGCTGCTGTTAGTGTGCTACTGACTTTTTTTCCTTCTCTTTTTCTTTGTGTTTTTTAACATAAAGAGCTTAGAAGCCTGTGTGTATTGCTAACGCAGTTCCTTTTGTTGAGCAGTTCTCCAGCAGTAACTGTAGTACTGAACAAGTACTGTGTATTCTTGCATAACTGGGAGCGCGTCAGTAACTCTTTTTTGACCATTCAATATGCAAATAGAGATGACTTGCTGTATGTATCCTTTACGTACGGCTGTGGCTGTGAAGGTTAATTTGGCCTTTACAATTTTTCAGAGCTTTAGATTATAAAAGAAAAACGAAAGAAGTGTACATTCAAGGGGATGCAAATGTGTGAACAACATTCCTGTAGTTCCTACAGTGAGAACTGTAAGGGAATGTTGTTCACACATTTTCCTTTACATTAATTTTGTCCGACTCCATCCTATCATTCTAGTTGTCAACCTGCTCTGTATGAAGACAGGCTTCACTAGGTCTAGGTAGCTGTCGCTCATCCCAGATGCTTTCTGCCATGTGACTTAATGCTTATTTCTTTGTGGAGAAATAAAAAGGAGGTGGAGGTAGATAAAAATTGTTCCTTCTATTTCATCTTCCTTTTTTTACTGTATAACAAATAAGGGGCGGAATCTAGAGAAAGCAGCTGCCAGGCTTGAGGGCTGTGATGGCTTCAAAAGCTCAAGATGGTCTCGGTACTCAGGGCTTCTTGACTTTTATTTCTAGCTTTGAGTATTCTGCTTGGGCTTTACTTGTGCACAAGCTGTACTTTGACATTCCTCTCTCGGATTCTGTTACGAGACTGGTAAGTAATACCTGATATCCAGTCTTCAGGGAAATCATTAAGGTGATTGTGCTAACACCTCTTTGAAGGCATAAAAATGCTTCCCGAATACTTAAACGATTTTTGGAACAATCTTCTAAATGAGCCTCCGATGGTTTGGATAGCTTCTTGAAGTGGTGTACTGGGAATATTTCAGTCGTGTTCCTTGGTGCTGTGCTATAGCATTATTGTGTAACTGCTGGCTTTCCTATGCAATCTTCTCTGTGGTGAACAAACATGAATGACCAGAAACAACCTGGTTCATTGAAGGGAAGGTTTTATGGAATTCTGTTCTTTAGCTTTCATTTAGGAATGCTGAAAGACTAATGTTGTATGCAGGGGCTTCTTACTTGGGCTGCTTGATAAGCTTGCTCTAGAAGCTGCTCCAAGAAATAGATTGTCTCCAGTTTTCTAAATGTATATTATTTTGAAGATGATGCTGAGGATCTGCTGTATTTTCAGTATTTGTTTTTACAGAGGAAAAGTGAAGGTGCAAGAAGAGGCAAGGAAGGTACTGACGTGGTTGACATTTGCTTCTTTTAAGTTCTAGCAGCATTTTCATTTCTCCTTCTACAGTCAAGAGCAGAGAGTGACAATGGATAAGAAGTTTAGGATTTGTTTTCCATTCAACTTAACTACCTTGCCACTGTGAAATGAATGTTTTATACCAGGAGCTTTGGGTATAGGAGCCAGACTGTGGTTGTGCATCTGCAAGCATCTCTAAACTGTGAGAATCTTCTGTTCCTGGAGTCTGTTTCGGAGTCTACTGCATAAAGCCTTATGGGGTGCGGGTCATAGACCCCCAGAGACTAAGGAATCGAGTAGACCTCCAAAGTAAGAAAAGAAAATAGTAGGAATGTGGTTGGAGGATGTGAAAAGAGTGTGAGGGGGAAGACAACTTTCCAACAGTATGAACTCCAGCATTCCTCCGCTCACCTCTAGCTTGCTCCTGCTTTCCAGCCCAGCTGGGAGGGCACGGTGTTTTCAGCAGGATGCCTGTGCAGCGGCCTGCTGCACAGAGCTGAGTGTGGCCTTTCCTCCCAGCAAAGCTCTCCAGAAGTGTTGAGGTCGAGCACTGTGATGAACACTTGGGCAGGTACAGGAATGAGATATACTCTACAAAAATCTAAGCAGTACTACTCCACTTACTCTTCATAGAAAGTGATCTGAATTATCAGAATCTGAGCCACAAGTTCAAGAGATGGAAGCAGAAGACAAGCTAATAACTGAAAAATGCTTTATATGTATATGTAGGTCTGGGGTTTTTTTGAGATGGATAATGTTTCCAAGGCTGGAAAAAGCTGCCCGTTGAACATGAGAAGGGAGGTGGGCATCACTCTTTCAGTCTCCAAACTGAAAGCCTGCGCTCTAGAGCTTATGAGGATTATTGTTACTGGATGGTAATGGATCATCTTTTTTCCTCTGGCAGGGAATGCTTTAAAAAACACAGCCCAAACTGTTCTAACAAAATACAAATGAATGACTTGACTCCTGACTAAGCTGAAAATCTTCAGCATTTTCTGGATGAACTTGAGCAAAAAGGTCTTGGCCTGCTGTGTGTAGGGGGAGAGAAGGAAGGAGAGGGAATTAGTGTGTGCAGGAGAAGGAAACAAAGCAGTCATTTTTGCTTTGCAACATCATCTTGTGGCTGACTCATAGGCCTGACTTTTCTGGGAGTAAAATTGAGTTACGCTTCTGCTTAGCTGCACTTTCTCGTACTGAAACGTGTAGATCCTAACTCTTGTCTCTTTTTTTGAGTTACAAGTACATTTTTTAAGGAATTTGTTTTAGCCTGTCATTCAAAACTATCGCTGCTGAAGGCCTTCTGCCATTGTAGTCATCTTCAGCTTCCTCAGCTTATGAATGTGTTGTGTGTGAGGGGCCTGTGTTTTGGGTGGTTTTGCTTTCGTTTGGGGTTATTTTTATTAAGAATTGTCTTTGCTTTCAGATCGAGCGGTCCTTTGCTCCTCAGGTCATAGTGGAAACGCCACCGTTTTGCAAAGCTTTGCTTAAATACTGACAGAGGATTGCTGATTGCCGTGTTGTGATTTTTTTAATGCTATCAATTTAGCTGCTGTTAAGAGCAGACCATTAGTGACTTGTAATAACCCTTCAGGTTGACAGCTGTGATCCAGAGCGCTCACTCGTGTAGGGGAGGGGGAAGGTGGGGTTTATTTGCAAGCTGCTGGAAGGGCAGTAACTTCCTATGTCATACTTGTCCCAAAGAGCTTTGTACGTATCCTCAGGCGCAGAAGGGAGTTTCCTGGCTTGTAGAATAGACTAGTTCGCTGAGAGGTTCTGTTTCTGACTCCTTCTCTGTTGGTTTCCTGACATACAAAGCCCTGGTCTCGCCACAGTTGCCTGCTCCAGGTATTGCTTCCAGGGAAATAAACAGTACAGAAGGAGCCTAATACCAGCTCTTCATGGTCTTGTAGCCTTTAGCATCTTTGAGTTTACCAAAACAAGTGACTGCATCAGATGCAAGTATTTGTGGTTGCTTGGTGTGGGTTTTTTAGTCACACGGACGGGCTTTTGTGTTTGCAGATGACTGGTCGAGTATTGAGAGCAGTTTAGGAAACCTGCTCACGGCTGCGACGCTTATTTGCATTCACAGCTGGATTTGTGCTGAGAGTGAGTCATCATCCTGCCTTACCCAACCTGTGACCTGAGGATTTCAGCCTGCAGTCAACAAGCGTTCCTCCGACACTGCTTGTTCTGAAAGCTGGTGCTGGTGTGGGTTTTTGTTTCCTTTTAAAGTGATATTCTAATATAAATAGTCAAACAGTTGATGCCCTTGGTATTGCTAATGTTATTCTCTAGTGATGAGCTACGTAAATTACATCTGGGGAACATTAGTGTCTTCAAGGACTAGTTTTAGTTTAGAAGATGAAGACTTCTGTGGAGTTTTTTTTTTTTTTTCCTTTTTTGTTTTTTCTAGGAAATGAGTTCTATGGAATTTGCTCGGACTGAGTAATGGTAGGGATTGTACAAAGTGCAAATATTTGCAGGTCTTGTGTGCTCTGCGGCAAAATACTGCTTATGTTGTGTTAACTCTTCTCTCGAATGAATAGTGGCTTAGCTAAATCTCTGCAGTAGTTAAAGCATTTAAAGACATTCTATGCACTATTTGCTAGTTTGAAGCAGAACAGTTTCCCCTTTCCTTAACCAAAAGTTAGGTCTGCATGCTGAATCTGGTCAGGAGAGAGACTCTGATTTTTGGTGCTATGGATTTATCAACTACATGATTTATTTTTTTCCTTTCTTTCTGAGCTCTGTTCAGATGACCTGCACTTAAATGTCTGGGACTTTGTTTCTTTTAACATCCAGATATTAAGTCAGCACGGGTTGATTATTTTGTTGTTGCGGTTCTTAATTAAATGAAGACTGATCTTAGTTTCATCTCAGTCAACTTTAATCCTGGATTGTGTTTGTAGTCTTTAATGACTGTGCACTTCTTTAATCAAAGCTTCCCTCGAAGTAAATTTGAAGTTTCCCACACTTGCTGCAATTTTTTCTTTTCTTCAATGTTTAAAGGCCTTGCTCAAAAATCGGACGCTGTCAGTGTTGACAGGTAACTGTGAAACGTCTTTTACTGGCTTCTCGTATCCTGTGAAGGAAATAAGAGCACTTAAAGCAAAACAGGAGATCATGTAGTTATGTGAGAATGTGACAGTGTGCAGGACACTGCTGCCATCTATTCAGCAAGCCGGTGTTATTCCAATGCTTAAACGCTTCCAGGCTTTCGAACGTGATGTGTGTGGGGTGTCTTGTTCACTTGTATTACCTAGGTGACTCTGACTCAGAGAGGTCATTTTTTTGGTCTTTTTTTTTTCTGGAAAACCTCAAGTAAAAAAGAGTGGTTTCTTAATAATGACTTTTTTTCACGTGTAGAGTTCCTTATGTCTTTGACTGTAAAGTTTAACTATCCAGTGGTAGAATTCTTTTGAATATGTTCTTAAAATCTACCAGAGAACTTCTATGTAAATAATAATCATAGTAATGAATCTTGTGATGTTTTCTTTTGCTTCTGTGGGTAAACAAAAAGGCTTTTTATTACAGGATGATTCTGTTTAGACTTTGCATTTACTGGTCTTAACGCAGCACCAGGAAATAATAGTTTTATTGTCAGGTATTTCTGTCGTTGATTTATCATGGTAGCTCTTAACAAAGTTCTAAAATTTTTATGTGTTTTGTTTTGTTTTGTTTTTCTCCTCACCAGACCTTAATTTATTTTGGATTAGGTTTCTCATGGCATGTGAACTAGAAGATAATTTGAAATAGAACCTCTCTTTATTCTGAAGTGACAATCTTCATCAAAATGGTTGGAAAACTCAAGCAGAACTTGCTGTTGGCATGTCTGGTGATCAGTTCAGTGACAGTGTTTTATCTGGGCCAACACGCTATGGAGTGCCACCATCGAATAGAAGAACGCAGCCAGCCTGTGAGGATGGAAAGTGTGAGAAGCACAGTCAGAACTGACTCCATTGTGAACACAAACAAAACCTTTGCTTACAACAAAGACATGCCTTTAATATTTATTGGAGGAGTACCTCGAAGTGGCACTACCTTAATGCGTGCAATGCTCGATGCCCATCCAGATATCCGATGCGGAGAGGAGACAAGAGTAATCCCACGGATTCTGGCAGTTAAGCAGATGTGGGCTAGATCAAGCAAAGAGAAGATCCGACTGGATGAAGCCGGAGTCACGGATGAGGTTCTGGACTCAGCCATGCAGGCATTTTTACTGGAAATCATTGTGAAACACGGGGAGCCTGCTCCATATTTGTGTAATAAAGATCCTTTTGCTTTAAAATCCTTAACTTATCTTGCTAGAATTTTCCCCAATGCCAAATTTCTTCTAATGGTACGGGATGGTCGTGCGTCTGTGCATTCCATGATATCTCGAAAAGTCACAATAGCTGGATTTGACCTTAACAGCTACAGGGACTGCTTGACCAAGTGGAATCGTGCTATAGAAACTATGTATAACCAGTGTATGGAGGTTGGTTTTGAAAGGTGTATGCTGGTACATTATGAACAACTTGTGTTGCATCCTGAAAGGTGGATGAGAACTCTCTTAAAGTTTCTTCGCATCCCATGGAACCAAGCGGTGCTGCACCATGAAGAAATGATTGGAAAAGCAGGGGGTGTTTCTCTTTCAAAGTGAGTATGAGCCTTCCTTCTTTACCGTGTAGTGGTAAAATAGTACATTTTGCTTATAAAAGACTAGTCATACCTTAGTTTCAGTTTTTAAATAGCTATTGATGTCCTGGAAGGCTGATTTATGATGCATGTTATCTGGAAAGTAAAAATCATTGTTAATAAACAATTTGCAATCTCTGATTGCTCCTGCTAAATAATTGTCCTGCTAATGCGTATGGAGCATATGAACAAACTTTTAATTTATGGTCAGTTTAACTTGAATTTGGATGTCTAGAATCAGCCTTCAGTCCCAAAATAGCTTTGCTTTTTCTCTGTGCCCCAAAATAAAGCTGGACTGTTTTATGTAGGCTAGTGTTACTCATCCTAGCAAGATCACCCATTTGATTTCAGGAACTGAAGTGTTGTTGTCAGTGCAAGAATGGCTTTTGAGTTATAGTTGCCAAGAACATCCTCTTCCAGGAAACTTGAGAAACCGTTCCAACAAAATAGAAAGCAGAATTGGCGTGCTTTGCTGTTGGCATGTGCTCCTAAAGGACAGCATTTTGGATAAATTAACCTTGTTGTAAGCAAATCTCTCAGTATTCTGTTGTGCCATCTGTGCACCTGATTTAGCTCCTATCAGAAACCAAAATCCAGCTCTGCTTAGAAAACCTAGATAGGTATTGTGAAAAGAAAAATAAAAAGTGGATTCTCCAGTTAGACTACTCCAGTTTCTTTGCCACTCTCTACAGCTGAACAACCAAAACACGGAATCTGGTTGGTCTTCACACTGAGGGGGAAAGGTGAATGTTTGAGTCTCTTTTCCTAGTTTTGCTGTGGCAGATGTATCTACCGGACTGCCTTGTTTACATTTCAACAATATTGATTAAGAAGCCCTATTCTAGCAGCAAGGTATGGCCACTTACGTTCCTCATCTTCTGTTTTATAAATATCCATCACTGGCCAAGAGCCTCTAAGTAACAGAGGCACCTTGCACAGCAAGCAGCGTGGGCTGGGAGAGACGTGTCTAACTGGTGAATATAGAGTGATTCCGTTTTGAGAAGTAATACTGGGGAGATTTTGTTTATTTAACGCCCAGGGAAATGACTGTGAAGATTTTCTAATATATTGTAGGGGAATACGATTTAAAGGAAATCATAGAATTATTAGAAGCTACAAAGAGAACGTAAACCTCAGATAATGGGTATCTATTTACAGTCCGGAGGTTTTGCATCACTGTTCCCACTGAAGAAACAGTCACCACCGCTGTTTGCAGAGCTATCGAGAAGGCATCTCAACCCTTCTTTTTTTTGTGGTATTGTTCGTTAGCAGATTGAAGCCCTCTGATAATGTCAGCCTGACACAGTGTACTCCTGTTGCCTCCACAAACTGTGTCTGCCTGTGAACTTCTTGGTTACCTGGATCATGTTACTGCTTCATGGTGGCAGCTGAGGGGAGCGTAAACTTACTTTTACAGATATAAATAGGTGGTTGCCAAGTTCTGTTAAGTGTCCTGTAAAAATAACTATGCATAATGCTATTTCTAGAAAAATATTACTACCTTACAGCTTCCAAAAGAGTATTGTTAAAAATTAATGGACCTCTCTGCTGTAAAACTCACTAGCCTTACTAAATTCATGTAGTATTTCTTGCCAGATCTGGTGGAATGGGATGTGAGGAGTTGAGAATACTTGTTCATGTCTCTAAAAGATTAAGAAAATGTTTTGTTGAAAGTAAAATACGGCTTTATATTTATTTCTGAATCAAACTTTTAACTTGAAGACAAGTATGAAAGTGTTCTTGTGACCCTCAGTCTGTTCAATTTGTTCTTCAGGCTTTTATCTCTCATGAGATGATACGTGGAAGTAATTCATTATTTCAGAATGCTCTGACAACAGCGGAGAAAGAATGGGTTATTAGTGTTGTGTCTGTGGCGTTTATCTAATCAAATACCCTTGAAGTGGGTGGTGAGATTTGTTTTTCAGTTGCAAAAGACCTTTATAATTTGAATAATTATTTCAATGACTCAATCTTTTGAGGGCTGCAGAAAAGAAAGTGAATATGAAATTCCCTTAGATGTCTGTTTTGTGTATTTATATGATACTAATTGAAATTGTGCAGGGGGAGCTTGAGGTTCCCCGATTTGATCTCCTCGTAGCAGTTAAACCCTCCGTGTTTTAGCTTCCCCAGCCCCTCGCTGCCCTCTCGTGTG
The DNA here is from genome assembly GCA_013400335.1 of Eurystomus gularis. Classification (NCBI taxonomy): domain Eukaryota; kingdom Metazoa; phylum Chordata; class Aves; order Coraciiformes; family Coraciidae; genus Eurystomus; species Eurystomus gularis. Next base: position 62,060 of record VZZY01002043.1, on the reverse strand, counting down.
GGGCTCAGCGCTGTGGGCAGGGCTGGCTGCCCCTCACAGGGGGTCCTTGCCCAGGGCAGGGGGTAACTGCCCAAAAAATCACTCTTTGCAACGATGCTTGCTAGGTAGTTTACTGAGAACTTTAGAGTCTGCCACAGCTTGTAAGATTTTGACAGCTGAACAAAATGCACCTTACGTTGGACTTAGTTTTCCTTCTATTAAGTTGCATTTGGCTTGTTCTCAGCTGCATCAAAATTCTTCGTGGCCTCGGGGTGTGCGCGGCTGTTACGTTCTGGGTCAGGTCCCAGCCAACGTCATTCTCTTATAACTTAGAATTTCTCTATGGGCTTCCTGGAGAGTGCTCTTTATTTCAGTGTGAATACTGTCTTCTTTCAGCTGAAACAGTTGAGCAGCGGAGCTCCGTATTCTGATGAGTAGCTTTCTTCCACCTCGCTTTCCAAAGGATAGTGCTGAAGATCTAAGGAAATTCTGACCACTGCTGTCTATTGCAACTCTGTCTTCTCACAGAGCTTTCATTTACCACGTCTGGTACCAAGTGCTTCAGGCCGTTTCATAACGGTACATTAAAATCGGAACACTCCAGTTATATAGGAGTTTTTACTGGCAGGAGGAGATTGCAAGTACCAAATAGTCTGTGTTGAAATCCAATGTGCATTTAAAAGTTACCAACACATAGGCCTAGCCTCTGCAGGATAGGAGGGGGAGAATGAAGATCTAGAGAAGATTATTTCCCCATTTGTCTGCAGGGTAATTAGGTAGGACAGAAAACCTCTGAAGTCAAAGAATGAACTACTATTATAATCAGCAAAGGCTGCGATACGGTGTAAAGACTGAATACACAGAGAAACCTGTCTCGGTCTTCTTCCACTCACCGTGAAGACTTTCAAATCTTTCAGATGGGCTCGGTGTGCACTTCAGAGGCGTGATGCTTGCTCAGGTCGGGTCCAGCAGAAGATGCCTGGATGTGTTTTAACTGTTGGAGGGTTTTTGAAAAGAAATCTGACAAGAGTTTGTTGTCTTGAAGTGTTTAAAAACCCTTTGGGAAGGAGATTGCAGTATTGCTGAAAGATCTTTGTAATGATGTTGTTACCTGGTAACAGAAAGCAAAAGTTTAGGGATATATTTTTAACTTACCTGAAATAAAAATTACCTGTCAAATGAAGTTGGTATCAGATGAGTGAGGCTCTAGGTCAGTGTAAGGTTTTTTCTTTTCAGTTAAATGTAGGGTTATGTTGTATGTGCAGGCTGTTTCTCTTCCAGAGATGAGCTATTCACCCCGTGGCTTGCTGAATTCTTCAGGCAACCAGCCGGTTCCATTTTCCTCTTATTCCAGACTCAGAAACTCTTATGCAATAGTCTGTTAGTAGCAATATTAGATACTAGACGGTCTGTATTTAAGATTCTGACTTTGTCTGTGCCCCTGGCTGCTTGACTTGAGGAAACTGTTGGCTGCCTAGTCTCTTCCCCTGCATTTCCTTTGTAATCCCGGCTTTTTGTGTTGCTCATGCAGCCTAAGCCTCACTGCTGTTCTATTTTACTCAGTATTTTCACCCCTCGTTTTGGTTTTTATCCAGCTGCAGGAGTTTGAAGGATGTGCACCCACAGCATTTGTAGTAGCGGGAAACCTTCTGTGGTTTGAAGTAATTGCCAACGTGGCTGTTCAAGGAATGTGTTACGGCTGGACTACATGCTCTAACTCGTATTGTTAATATAGCTCTGGCATTGGCCTCTTAACTGGAAACAGCTGTGCTGACCACTGCTGCAGAGAAATGTCAGCCCTTTTATAGCCATTTTTATTAGGCTTAGTACGAAAATAGCTGTCTAGGCAACATTACTTCAGAATATACTATTTTTAATACATACCTTTCATTTGATTCTAGTACAGATGTAGAAGTATTTGGGGTTAGTCCTGTGTTCCGTGCTACCAGCTGCTTGCAAAGCTGAATCTGTTCCTGTGGTTTTGCAGCGGAGCCTGGAAGCGCTGCCCAGGCAGCCTCTGCCATGTGCATACATAATCCAATTTGCTGTTTGCTTTTTTGGGTGTTTCGTTCCTCCCGTGCCCACTCTGTCTTCCCTCATACTCCTGCGATGCTCTTTGGTCTGAAGAATCTTTTCCATTGTTTTACTTTTCTTCCCACCTTAACTGAAAGGACAAAAAAGGATTTAACCAGCAGACCAAATGTGGGATATTGCATCGGTGCCTTGGAGCAGCTAAGTGTAGTTCCCAGCTTATCTCTTGCCAGCTCTTAATCACCAGGAAATATTTCATGCTGAGCTTATTGTTACTAAAGACTAAAATGACAGTGGGGCAAAACATACCTGTTTTAAATGTGCTTTTAGTTCAGGATGAGGTATCCACATGTGTCCTAATTTAGGTCCTAACTGGTGTATAGCACCATTGTTTTGGGGTTCCAATAAGCTATTAGCCAAGCCCATTACCCAGTTCTAACAGTATCCCCCTTATTTTAAATGGTTGAATCAATCTGCAGTCTTGGTGAAGGGATTTTGGGCTTGGCTGGCTCTGAGAGGGAGGGGACCATAAATCTTACACTCTTCAAACACCTAGTGATGAATTTTTCTTGAGGGTCACAGCCAGCGTGGTTCTACAGACTCCTGACTGTTGTGGGTGCTTTGTCCTCTGCCTTGCCACTCTGAGCTTCTGAAACTCAACTCTTACCAGCTGTTTTCTTGCTAATTTGATGTGAAGTCAGATGCTCATCTTCTAATTAGAAGGATCAAAAAGGCAATGCCCAGACTTTGTCTTGTGATCTCAGGCCAATAGCCTTCAGGAAGGCTGAAATTCGGTTGCAACTCCCTGGTCCCAAAATCCCATTCTGAGTTGCTGCCTTTGGTTTGAGCTACTGTAAGTAGTAAGAGAGTAAGGCTGCAAATTCTGGGGGTTGTTACAGGGTTCTGTTTGTCAGGTGCTTACTCCTCAGCTTCCATGAAACACCTTCGGCAGCAGTCTGTGAAGGCCCTGCTTGCCGAGGCCGTTTCCCCAAGGGTGACCATTGTCAACCCTGTCTGGTTTGTTCTTTGTTGATTGTATTCAAAGTACTTCAGTTACTGACCTTCCAGCGTTGTATGACTTAACTTCCTCCCTCTGTCCTGGAAGAATTTTATCTATGATGACAAGTTAAAAAGAGTAACAAGGTAAAGACTTGGTGTTAAGATCAGGTTGGGTTAGTGGCTGGCAGAAGTGCATGGACAGTCTGTAATTTAAGGCTGTCGTCGCACAGGACGGTGTGCATCTGAATGGAGTGCCTCTCGCTTTTGATTTAATGTTTGTCTGCTGTGTGACAATTCTTCAGCCTCTTCTTGGGCTCCCAAGGTTAACTCACTGTAATCAAACTTGTTCCTCTGGTAAGTTAACTGATGTCAGCCTTGAGAACAATTTGACTTTAGCTCAGGCTTCTGAACTCAGAAACTATCAGCAGTATTTGAGGTAATTTCCATTCGTTTTTCTGAGAAGATATTTTCTTATATTCTGCCTGTGGTATAACTGAAGAATTAGCTGCTTGAGAATGAATTTGAATCTCAATGTTCTTATCCTTTATCTTGTGTAGATGAGGTTTTGGTGTTACACTTTGTACTGTCATTTTCCAGTACAATAATTTCATTTTCTGGGTGGTAGAGTTTTTCAGGATCAAAATTCTTTATGATGTAAATAAGGCATGGGAAGGATGATAGCTGCAAGTGGATGTGACAGCTCTATAATGTAGCATCAGGTCTGAGGCAGGTGGAGCCAGCCAGCGGAACCGCTGAGACAGCGGCATACCGGAGGGCGTTAATTTGCAATGCAGATGCAAATATTCCTTCAGCAGCCTGTACATACAGACCTGATTTTTAATTTGCATTAAAGATAAACCTTGACATCCAAAGTGCATGTGCACTCCTCCCGAGATCAGAAAAGTGTTTCAGATTACTCCGAGTTAAAACTCAGGGTTTTAAATTGCTCAGCCTATTCTGAGTTCTGCTGGCCTGTTCCAGAAATAAACGCAGTAAAGAAGTTGTACGTCTTCTAATCTAAAAGAAGCAAGGGGTATGGGAAACAAAGTGATGCCAGATTTCTTCCCTTGAAAAAAAACAACCAACAAAACCACAAAACTAGAGTGCAAGAGTGAAAATGGCTTTAGGACAGCTCATTAAATGAGCAGCAAATAAACTCTTCTCTAAATACAGTACATATGTATTTGTATGGGCGGTTGGACTTGATGATCTCCAGAGGTCCTTTCCAAGCCCTACCATTCTGTGATATGACACTGCTACAGTTATGCACTTGCCTTTAAGAATTGGGTAATGGCCAAACAATCAGTGAAAGGAGAGGTAAAATATCATTGCAGTCTGTAGCTTTCTGTTTCCACAGGCCTCTCTTCTATTAAAAAAAACAAAAAAAAAGTTTAGTCACATTATGGGGGAGGAATAAACAGCACATGGATTTTATTTTAGAATACAACTTTCAAGAGCATTTCAGACAATGAAACGGCAAATTTGGGAATATGCCAGTGGGAAAACAGCTTTCTCTGTAGGTGCGTGCATACATTTCACTTAACAGCTCTTTGGCTTTCACTGCTCTCTTCATGTGAAGAACTTGCTCAGTACCTTCTGTGTGAAAGCCTAAACCAGAAAGCAAGCATGAATGTTGCGCTAGTTGTTCTTGTTTTAGCCTTATGTAGTAGAACGTCACCTCCCACCAGCTCTGTAGATACATGAAATTTTGAGAGGGAAAGATGACGAAGGGAAATTGGAAAAAAACCCAAACAAACAAACAAAAAAAACCCCCCAAAACAACAAACCAAACAAAACAGGTAAAGGTCTTAATGCTAGTGAAGGCGCAAATATTGGTTGGAATGCAAAATGTAACCTTTCTTTTTCCCTCTTCAGGGTTGAAAGATCTACTGACCAAGTAATCAAGCCAGTCAATGTGGAAGCACTGTCAAAGTGGGTTGGGAAGATACCTGCTGATGTTCTGCAAGATATGCCCGTGATTGCACCCATGCTAGCAAAACTGGGCTACGATCCGTATGCCAATCCACCAAATTATGGAAAGCCAGATCAAAAAGTTGTGGAAAACACAAGGAGGGTAAGGTATTCTTGAATGTTTATTGACCAAATGGATGTGAGCTATAGAGCAGAAGATTCTTGGGTTTTGTTTGGGGTTTTTTTAAGTCTGTTTCTAATACCTTTTGATACTCAGCAATGTTTTCCTTGCCATGGGAGGAAGAAAGAGAAGATTCTGTGGGACACCGAGCACTAAAGTCTGGCTACAGAATTTTTCATCTTTCTTTATCCCAGCCCCAGGCTTGAGCTGTATTCTTTGGTGTATGTAGCTGAACCTCTTGAGAGTCATCCAGATAGTTGGGGAACTAGTTAGTCATGGGAAAAAGCCGGCTTTCTTGCCCGGGCATCAGACTTGATTGATGAGCTCAGCTTTTTGTATGTGAGGGTTGGCAGAAGCTCTGTCACAAAATTAGACCCCCAAATACTTGGTAGAATTTGAAAAGTGACCCATGAAAAATGGCTCAAGATGATAAAAAATGTCAGACTTCCCAATTCTTTGCTCTCCTTTGTAGAACAAACAAAAGATGGAGGAAGGTCTGGTGCTGATTAACCTAAACTTAAGGATTTTAGTCTGAATTTAATGTTGTTGGAATTTGAGTAGTTGGGCTATACAGCTGTTTATCCCTGGAGGTATCCATTGAAAAGCTCATTACTATTGTTTCAAAGAAGAATAATTAACTCTCTGCTTGGGTACTTTTGAGGATGTATACTTTATTAAAAGAAGGTGACTTCTGCTGCTGCAGCAAATTAATCATTGGGAACACTGAATTAAACAATTTAAAAGGACTGTCTTCCACTGGCCTTCAGATATTAAAGAAACGGATTGATATGCTGGTGGTCTAGATACTAAAAAAAAAAAAAAAGGACTTTTTGTGAATTCTCTAAATATTTTTCCTTTTTTTTTTTTCCCAATAAGCCCTCCCTGGGAAACTCATTAAGCAGTTGACCAATGTATTAGAGGATGGCAGGTTGACTATTTTAATAGTTGTTAGCCCAGCCCAGAGAAGGTAACCCACCCTTTCTGGCGGGGGTAGTGGTTAGCATTTTATACTTACTGTTTTAAAAGGCTCACAAACAAACTTTTATGCACTGACTTCAACCCCTTTAAGAAAAAAAGTGTTCAATACACTTCACAGAGCCTTGAAAATAAAATCCTTGTGTATCTACCTGTACATACTAGAAAACACTGACTCGAATCTCTTACTGATATAATTTAAATAATCTTTTACGGTATAGTGACCTTTCTGAGGCCTCGACCTGTGCACGGCAAGCTCAATCTGAGCTGTAAAAGTTGGGTAGATTTCAGTCACTTACTGTCAGGTGCTTTCTTGCAATCTATTTCAGTTCAAAATGCAAGTGAGACACTCAGGTAATGAAACAAAGCCACGAGCATTCCAGTAAAAAAAATAGAAGCCTAATTTAAAAGGCTAAATTGTACTGAGGTTTTTTCACAAGTTTGCTTTGAAGCACAGTTAGTTTGTTTACTAATGTTAAAACCAGCTGTGAAAATCTGCAGGTTCCTGTTGTCTCTGATGCAAATACTGCCAGCATATGGAACACTTGTTAATATTTTGACTGCTGTTTTAATAGTTTTAATAACAGCTCAAGAGAGCATTTTTTTTTTTGTAAGTACCAAGTATATATTTTCCTAGTCACTTGTTCTTTAGCAAAATCGCTTTTGTTTTGTGAAAGGAGGGAGATGTCCGGAATTAAGACTAAAATCCAAAAAAGCAAAAGGATTAAAGATGGCTTAACTTCAAAACTTGCAATATTCCTTTCAAAAATGGAGAAACATGAGGCTTTAGAAATGTCGCATAGCCCAAGGAGTGTTTAAAATGATGGCTCACGTCAGCGTTGGAGTTTGCTCGGACAGCTTGAACTCATCCCCAGTCACTCCGCTTTGTTTCCTCCCAGCAGGTTCCCAGCAAATCCCTGCTCAGACCTTTGAGTCCTCTGTCATTCCCTGACTATGGAAACGTTCATGTCCTGACTTCCTATGGTTCCAGGACGCAAGCCTCCCATCTCCCAGACCGGTTTGCTGCTTGGGTTACCCAGTGCTGGGGGCAGCAGGCTCGTCACCCTCTCTCCAAGTGCCAGGCTTCACTCTCAGTTGCCAGAATGCCGGCCGCTGAGCTTGGCCTCCAACCGAGTAGGCTTTGACAGGACAGATGCTCCGGCTGGTCATCAGTGGGAGCCCACTCGCTTCTGGAAAACACTTTGTTTTGTTTTCTCTGCAGCTTTACTTTGTTTTTATTTGAGGATGGGGAACAGATACTTCAAAACACTTCAAGGTGTTTGGGAAAAGTTGGGGGTGAGAGGGAACCGTGATGTGCGTGTTCTGCCCGTCAGGGACAGCGCATGCTGCCCTCTGGGTTTCCCCTTCTCTTCTGTGAACCTGTGCTGATTTATTACACTGACTTGTATCTTGTTGCTGCAGCTTGGATAAGAAGGCATTTATTTAAAAAAAAAAACCCAACATTTGCTTGATCTAGACTTTTCCAGCCTTTAGGGACTGGCACTTTGCAAGTCAAGTGTGTTACTGCACACTCTTGGCTGGTGAATCTGTAACGACTGTAGCACTGCTTTTGTCCTGGCTCTCTCTTTAAATTTCTTCGCCTGGGATAGCCTTTCGCAGAGTTTAGTAGTGGGTGTATTGTTGGACATGTAGCTCTCCAAATAAAATCTTTCCGAAGCTACTCTTCATTACGTCATAAGAATATATCCGAATCTTGCATGTAACTGTTTATTGCTTCACGTTGTGTTTGGAAGCTCTTCTATTATATTTATATTTGTGGTCTCTGAGAACTTTAACCCAACACAGAACTTGAATTTTATTCATTGAAAACAGATAAAGTTTAGATTTCTAAAGCCGAACTGTATTGTGTTCCTGTAGTAACCCCTTAGAGTGACTATCCTGAAATAATGTGGAGTTATCTGACACTAAACTTACACCGTTGTGGTTTCTTAGTCTATTTAAAATGGTGTGAGCCAGCACTTCAGATGAAGGAAGGTGCCCTTGTCTGGCAAACAGAAGGCCGTAGTAAGGGGACAGGACTGATATTTTTCAATTTTTTTTTCTTTTTAAGGGGGTGGGGGAGTGTTTCAGTTTAGTGGGGGTTATGTAATGCTGGCTTAAATTGATTGTGGAAGTTGCAAGAACAGGGTGGAAGCCCAACAGCACTGAAATTACTGGCAGGGGAGATTCTGGCTCCACCTAAAGATGGAACACCACTGTGTCATCTCGTTCATTGCTATCAGATACGTTAGAAAACAAACAAATCCGTTCTTGTTGTTATGGAGACTTCTTGTTTTGTATGATTAGAAGCTTTTTTATTCTGGACTTATAAAATCATAAAGTGCAATGACAATAGGAGAACTGGTTGGGATGCAAAATGTATCGAAGCTGTAAAGCCTCTTTTACATGCAGACAAGATTTTCTGACTAGAGGGTCTGTCTGTGTATGGCCCCATTCTAGAAGATCATTTAAAAAAACTTTCACACTTTAACTGCACAATGTCTTTGTTCTAGAACATGCTTAAGTGCTGCTTGTAGAACCGCATTTATACACTGCAGTAACTGCGCTGAGCAAAACCTGTCACTTCTTGGGAAAGGCTACAAACGAGCCTTCGCAATGGAAACTGTGCAGCCTTTTCAGAGCTGCTGCTGTTAGTCCCGAAGGTAAGAACCACCAGCGTAAGGATGCCTGAAGCATGGGCTAGTACTGGAGAAAAGTGGAAAGGAACGGCTGGTGTGGTGCAAAACATCAGCTTCCCCCAAGCTTTCTAAGCAGTTACGGCCCGTTCTTGTTTTTCCTTTTCGCTCCTTTTCTGTCCCTCTGCTGGTGACCTCCATATGTACAGGTTAAGGGTTTTTTTGTCTTCAGTCTGGAAGCAAAATGATTATTCTCACCAGCTAAAGCACAGTGCTGGAATAGGATGTCTGGGTGCTTATAGCAAATGCAAGGAAAATAAACCTCTCTGCTGAATTTGTTGGGTTCTTTTTTTCACTTTAGTGTTACTGCCTAGGACACCAAAAGAGTTAGGTCGGTTTTCTGTGCGCCTGTAGCACAGCATAAAAATAAGAAGCAACCGGTGTTTGTACTTGGTTTGTCATCTTAGTTTGGGTTTTGTTTTAGGCAGTAACAGTGTGAAGTTCATCTCTTCTGACCTTGGTCTCCAAGTGCTATGTTATGAGAGATGACGTCTGACGGTATCTGCACTGGTGGAGTACAAATCTAACATGTATATAGCAGATTCTTCTGATGTTTTCCCTAACAAAGCCATTAATGTTTTGTTGATCTGTTTCACCTGGGGCCTGACAATGTTGCTTTTTACGAGGCTTTATCTTGTCTGGGTTAAGGAATGCAGAGCAGAGAGAACAAGGTCTGAGTAGTGCTGCAGTGTTCAGCAGATCTGTGTGTGACCTCCTCAAGAGACAACCTTTAGTTATTCAGTGACTACAGCATTCGGCTAACTTGCGGTTTTCTTTGTAAGTCTGTTGCTGGTCTGTTCATTTTATTCTAATGATTGCAAGGGTCCCTTACAGATACATGATTGGCTACTTTTTTCTCTCCCTAGAGGCTTTAACAAATTCTATATCCTGAACATACGGGAAAATAACATCCCATAACAAAAAGGAGTTTTCGTCTGCAAATGATGCAGAAAATGCAAATAATTCAGCTGTCAGCACTGGTAGCTGGGTAACTGTGTGATGAATTACAAAAGTAGAATCACTCCACTTTAGAAGAGTGTCTGATACGTCCATATCAATATTGTGAGTTTGTGTAAAAGTGTATGTCAGCACTTTAACAGAATACGCCCAAACGTCTCATAACTGCGAGACTCTGACTTATGCCCAGTAGAAACTGGCTTATTGTTGTGTTATGGTTGGCTAAGTGGTTTCCTCTCACATCTGTAACGTATTACATCAGATTTTCTTTGGCACGTACTTCCCACTAAATGAATTTGTATGCTCAGAATACATATTCCAATCACTTCTTTCAGCTTCTTCATGAAGTTACGTTCCTCGCCTTAGAGAGACCGAGAGATGGAATTGTGCAGAGCTCTATAAAAAAGCCACGGTTTTCATCATGGATGTTCAAATACGCGTGGCTGCTTCTAATCACATCTGAAAACTGTTATCTATCGCTGCTTGATGTTCTGTTGATGGTGTTTTCTGCAGTAACAGCTAGAGGAAAAAACAGAGTTCTATGAACTCCTGTTTCAAATTGTGAGGAAATGTCCCCTGCTGTTAAGAGTCGGGACGTCCATGACAATCATGATTTCAAGACTTTGTATTTGAGGTTTTAAAGACAGAAACATTCTATGATAGAGTGCAAAGTATATTTATACTAATGCATTAGAAGACTCACCTGTGCTGCCAGAGATGTGTGGTGGTGGAGGTGGGCTGTGGTGACGGGCTGCTCAAGGCTGTGTGTCTCTAGTTACACTGCTTAACCTAAGCATAAAGACATTTGACTTTGTGGGCATTTTCTCTGATATTTAAAACAAAAAGTGGGGATTTTATTTCATCTGTCTTGTGACCACAGCACAGACTTTCTCAGTGTCCTTTAAATCTGTTTAATACCTTCTTTAGTGGGTATTTCTTCCAGCATGTGGATTCCAAACTGCATTGTTTTTCTCCAGAGGTGCTCGTCTATCTACCATTTGTTTTTTTTTAACCAACTATGGATATATATGATGGGTAAGGCGTACAGAGTGAGCAGTAAACAAGGTGCAAAATCAGGTATGGTTGCAAGCTGCCTTTTGGCAGACTTTCCCAGGCCTGTCTAAAGTCTTGCTCTCCATGTTGTTCCTCCTGGGTAAATATTTACATCTCAGATGTCCCCGTTCTTGGCAGTTCCAAACAAAGAGGTGAAGAATTGTGTAAGCCTTGTAAGCTGCCTTAGAAGTTAAGTCTGAAAGAGCTGGATGAAGGTACCTCCATGTACTGTGCAGCAAAGGATTGTTTTTAGAAAGCGGCTCCGGGCTCTGTTCTCTTTTCCCCGGTGTTTTTTTGACAATTAAACATCTATAGCCCTGTACTCTGCAACTTGGATTTTTTGAAAATCGACCAAGGCCAAGTACATTTAGTTGCAGAGTAACTTCCAGACAAGATGACCCGTTATCTCTGTACTAGAACTGACCAAATACAACGTGACTCTTTCTAAACAAGGCTTGCAAGCGGGTGAAAAGGAGTGCGTTCATCTTCTATAAAGATGAATTACAAGCTACACTTCTGAGTTATGCTTCTGTTCTTAAGCTTTCCTTGTGTATTTACAAGGCTTTTCTCAGACAACTGGATGTGAAACATGTTTACTGGTCTCTTTTTGAGAACAATATGCATTTAGTTTGGCTATAAGAATGTGTTTTGTTTTGATTTTTTTTTTTTTTTGATAGAACAGCTTGAATATTGCCAACACTGAACAACAAACTGACACAGGCTTCAGATCTCCCCCCTTCCAGCTTTGAAAATGCATTTGGACTTGCAACATTATTCCTGTAGAAATGGTAAACACCATTTCTACTCAATTTTACTGAATTCTTGCTTAGACTGGAAATCATTCCAGTGTCGTGCTTCTGCCTCTCTGCTGCCACTCTCTGAATAATGTGTTTTAGACTTAGAAACTGGTCAGAAAAGAATTTTGAATCTGAAACCTCTTAATTTCTTTGGCTGCAGATGAAGTCATTGTTTTTAGAATTTCTGGATTGCAGTTGATCCCTGAGTTTTGATTCAAGAGGGACCACTTACTGGTTTTGGAACTACTTTAAACCAGTTTCTATGCAGTCTCAGCCTTGACAAAACCAGCATTCTAAATAATGTCAGTTCTGACCCGAAATTAGGCACACGTGTGTTAGAACTAATCTTCCTGGGCCTGTCGTTGGTCGGATTTGTCGTTGTAAATTGTGGTCTGTAGATTGGGATATTTCATATGAATACAATATCAAAAGCCTCTGAAACATTTTCTTATCTTTCCAGGCTGTGACATTAATCTTAACATTGCTGATGGATGAATACACTTGACTATCCACTATTAGGAGTAAATGTTGTTCCTACAAAGGGCATTACAATGGTGAAGTTTTTAGAGCAGACATAGATATAAGAATTAGACCAAGTCATAATTGCAGGAGAAGGAAAGAAGGAGGCTTCCAGCGAGATGAACATGGCTTTGGTCACTCTGGTTCTGAATCAGTCACAATGTGCCATCATCAGTACTACCTCTTTTTAAGAATTCTCAGATAGTGACTGTAGTGGTTTGCCAGAAGAGGTGAAGAATCCTGGCTGTTTCTTCCAATATCAGCACTACTCTAATGAAATACTGGATTTTTTAATTATTTTTTTTTTGTGAACCTTGCCTAGGTTGTTCTGTAACATTTTTTTCATGTGATAATATTGTTGATTTGTAACTTCCACTTCTGCTCTGGAAGTCAGCCTGCATTTTAATGGCTTGGTTAAAAGCTGAAAATATGAAATACTCTCCTTCATTTATAAATATTTATAGTCTATCTCGGCTCCAGTAAGCCACATGCTGAATTTTTGACTAGTGTGGCTTTCATTAAGGTTTCCATGGGAATGACAGTACCCCCTGGCTGAATAGAAATGAGTGCTGTGCCTGTCATTTTGAATCAGCCTTTCTGCTTTACCTGAAACGTGGCGTATCAGGAGGAGCGGAGTTCCACCGTGTGCGTGTATAGTAACTCTCACTGTCATGTCGAGGCTCAGCAAAGCCGGGCTGTTTGGCTCTGTTTAGCCTAGCCATAAAGAGCGATGAGAACTGCCAGCTCCGAAGTCCACGCCACGTGAGTCATATGGTTTAATGGGGCAGGGCTGCCGTGGGGCCAGGCGTCCGCGGGTGGGAAACCTGGAGCTGACTCAGCTGCAGCCCTGGGCCGCTGCAGCACGCTGACAACATGAGTCCGTCTTTATATTCTGGTCATCTGGACATAAGAAGGCAGAGAAAACGGATATTGTTAATAAGCATCCCTCGACTTCCTGAATCTTCTTCCTTTGACACAATTTGCAAACCAGGGAGTGCAACTGGGCGAGGTTTTAGAGGAGCCCTGTTTCCAGGCTTTATGGAATTTTTCTAAGTAGGTTTGTGGCTTTTGATTTTTATGTAATTACAGCTGCACAGCACAACAAAGAAGTCATGACGTTAGGGTGTTTGGTAGAAAGGATGGTAAAACTCTGTGAGTGAACTTCCTTTGAACAAAAAAAAAAAGATACAGAATACTTTTTTTCTGCCCTTGGAATGTATTCCAGTTTAATCTCAGAAGCCAACAGCTTTTAAGAAGTATCCTCTAGAGACAAGATGATGTGTTGCCAATTAATTGGTCAGATAGTGGAAACACTTGTTTGGTGTGGCTGTTGGTATGTTTGAGGATATTTAGTGCTTGCTCTTTCTCCAAACAGAGTTGTTTCAGAATTAATATTATTATTCCTGCTAACGTGAAAATGGCACCATGTAGATATGGAGAATAAAGGGATAGATATGTGTAAAATAAGGTAGAAGGAGATGCTCCTTGAGTGTCGGCTGTTTTAACCCAAGTTGTTAGCGTTTTCAGACTTTGGTTGTAGTTGCATTGTCTTGAGGAACTGTATCGAAAGTAACAACTTTCCTTTCACAGCGTAGTAAGATGGGATCAGTTTTTGAAGTGTGATACTTCTGTTTGTGTGAATGATACCTATTTTGTACATAGTACTGTGGCACATCAGAAAATGTTGTATTATGTGANTGAATGATACCTATTTTGTACATAATACTGTGGCACATATTATGTGTCATTTGTTGAGTTTAACTATAAAATATGTTTGAGAACTGAATGTTGTTTGTTGCCTGGCTGGTGTATCAGTTCAGGCAGTCCATGAGACTGGGACAAGTAGCTCTTTCGAAAACTTTAAATGGAGAATCTTTTACTTGTGAATTGTAAGGAACTTAATTTATTGAAGGTGCTAAAATGTGAAGCAACAGATTTGTTATATATACTTTAAAAAAGGTATATATTGTAGCAAGTCACTGCTAGCACATTTAATCCTCCTGTTCAAAATCCTTTTCTAAAAGCATAGCGAACGGATTACACAGGATGCTAATAACCCAAAAGAATCTCTCCTCTAACTCACAAGCTCTTTACATTTCAAACAGTAGTGAATGCTATCTTTGAATATTTTTTCTTTTTCCAGGTCTATAAAGGTGAATTTCAGCTTCCTGACTTTCTTAAAGAAGTGCCACAGGTACAGTATTGGATTTGTTTCCTTTTTGTGGGTGTAGTGGCAAGTTAGTAAGCAACCAGTCTTTATAAACCACTTCCTCACAAATTTGATTTTCCGTTTGATCCGAAGAGAACAGGTGACGGGAGATTATTAGAGCACAGCTTGTCCTTGAGATCGAATCTCCAGTGCTCCTGCACTCAGCAGTCCCTCCCAGGCCTCTTTTGAGTGCAGGTGTAACTCCAGTGTTAACAGCCTGGTGCTTGTAAACCTGAGCTGACTGAATATTGCTGTGGAACTCGAGGAAAGTTTGACTCCTTTTTGTGTAGAGCAAACTGCAACGTTTGTTAATTTGTAGAGAAGCTTTATCTTTTGTTGCCTTGCAGGGAAAGGTTTAAATCAAGTATAGTACAGAGAGCAGAGCGAAGCAGTGAGAGATTTTTAGATAGAAATGCTACTGTATCAGAGAAAACAAACAGGTCAGCCATGGATAGTGATGGTCTGTTGATTTAGTAAGCGAGCTGTTGAGCTTCAAATTTCACTGAAAATTCATAATCCAGTACCCTTCAAATGCTATTATTTGTCATCAGCTACTGAGGGGAACTAACTTTGCAGTAGTGGTAGAAAAAGCAAAATCCTTATCCTGGAGTTTCTGGAGCTCTCTCAAACTGCAGGATCTCCTGATATCTTCCTCCTGCTATGTGGCTTCCAGCTGCAGACCCATTCCTCATGTAGACATGATGGAAAGGTTTTGAGGTGTAGCCACTTGCCCAGGTGGGGACACAGGGGCTCAGTTTGTAAGATGGGATCCATCCCTTGCTGCTGGGCAGATCTTTGGTGTGTCCTGAAGGTACCAGAGCAGACAAGATGGACTTGTTCCGTGGAGCTGCCTGTTGGAGTGCTCCATTTCAGTAGCTTGAAAGGCTTCTTGGTGAGTGGTTTAGTTTGGTTTGGTTTGTTTTCCTCTCCAATATGTAGTGAAATTAATTTTCCATCCCATAGCCTTGCAGATTTAAGCTCTGCTAATCTAACTCTGAAAATTCAGAGCCACATGATCTAGACGAGGAGCAAATAATTCACCTTTGTTGGAGAAATAACAGAAATACTTGCATTTTATTGCTTAAATGGAATATTTTATATGAAACAAATAAAATATATAACAATTGGGTTTGTTGTCTTGGGTAAGAGCTGTTCAACTAGGCTCATAAAACCAGCAATTTTTGTAGGCTGTATAATTGAGGGTAAATGTCTAAATGCCATCTGAAGTGCTCTCCACATCGTGCTCTGATAGAAAAAACAGGAAGTGGCTCATCACTGTTACTTTATTGGCGTGTGTTCAAGCAGAGCTAAGCAGAAAAATACTTGCTCTTTGGTTTTGGTTTTGTGTGTGTGTGTTTTGGTGTTTGGTTTTTTTCCCCGATTCCTCCTGCATATGCAGGCGTAGAGTGTTGCAGAATTGGGGGAGAAAGCATTTTTAGGGGCACTCTGCCACCAGAATTGTATATCTCTGCTTGCATTACTTTATCTTTCTACTTTATTTCCATCCTTAGGGATCCATACAGTACGTTAACTATAAAATGATGTAAGTAGCCTATCAAAAGTAAAGTAATTTGCAATGTCATTACTTTTAAAAGAAAAAAAAAAACCCAACACCAAACCCAAACTAATGGGCACAAACTTTCTCGACTTTCAGTCCCCAATATTAGGAATGGATTCTTTGATTAGGACTCTTGTTAGCTGTAGAGATGGAAGAGCACCCAGGAGAATCTACCACATGCAAACCAAGCGTTTTGACTTACTCCGTTCATTCAGACGAAAATGAATTGATTAAAAAGGAAAATTGGTTTCTTTTGTTCCAGCCAAAGAAGACAGTAGAAAGGAAGTCTCGTGGCAAGATAAAATGAACGTGGATCAGTAAAGCCGAATAGCTGCAGTGTCTGTTTAATGTTTTCAGAGCGTAACTTTTTGCTGTGGACACCAAATCTTTCTGATAATTCTTTGTGTGATCTCTGATGTGGGCTTTGCTCTTTCACTGGATGTTTGCCTGCGCTCACCCTCGATCAGTTAGTGCTCATGCTTTGCAAGTCGTGCTCAGCTAATAGAAAACCGTTAAGAACTGGCACCACGCAGCTCAGTGTGCTCTTGCTCACAGCGTTGTCCACTCTCAGCTGCTGGCCAACATGTCTGTGCAGCTTAACGGCGAAACAGCTCGTTAAATGTGTGCTGCTTTAAAGTTACCGCCAGCAAATCGTATTGAGGAAGCGTGCCGTAGTGATTTCTGATGCTTTCAAATGCAATTATTGTGGTTCTTTCAAGATTATCTCCAACCTTAGAGATAAAGCTGCAGCATACATGGCTGCCAGCCCCGGGTGTGTCAGAACAGAAGGAGATTAAATCTCCCTGATCAGGATTTCTGGGAAGTGCAGGGAGATGAGCTATCTTCAAAATTTAGCGCACTGTGTATAGATAGTGTGCTAGCAAAAGAAATGATCCTTGATCTGCCTACGGTATCAGTTGGTTGAATTACACTGCTTCTGTTTCCCTAATATCTTGGGATACATCAAAGGAGCTTGCTCCACTGTCACTAGTGAATGTCCTCTTTCCATCCGTATGAGAGGGAGGTTTCAAACTCAGACTGTGAAATTTCAGGAAGTGGATTTACACATTAGCTTGGTATGGTGACAGCATTTACCAGACTTGGGGCAGATTTATCCAAAGTAAAGAAAGATCATCTGAGAAGCAAAAATAAGCTTTGTGAAATTGTACGAGAATATTGCTAAAACAGTAAAAACTGACACTGGAGTTGAAGTTGATGCTGGTAGTGTTCTGCCCTAGTGTTATCTAAAGATAAAATTGACATAACTAAACAGCTAGGTGGTTTTGAGTGCAAACATTGGTGCTGATAATATCTTTTTCCGCTAGTGTGAAATGACTAATTTCATTTTAATTATTTACTTGACAGACTGAACCCATGGAATAGAAGATACAGTGGCTGTTTCTTGCACAGAAGGTAATACCAGAGCGTGCAGTCCTGCTCATTCGCTCTTCTTGATGTAGTTAAAAGGACTTTTTTTAAACTTAAGTAACTCCTTTGTAAGATTCTGGGTAAGAATATGAAGATACGGATCTTGATTCAGAATCTGTAAAAATCACATTGAGGTAAGTCGTGGTGGTGAGAGCTGCAGAAGTGTAGCTCACGTGATTCAAGAGTTCTGCACCAGCATTTGCTGCGCTGTTGGTGTCAGCGCTATTCTAGAGCTTGACACTGAAAGGAGAACATAAACTGCACCACTGCTCGTCCAGGTGTTCCTCAGCAGAGTTTCTTGTTCATTTTAGTCTCTGTGTGCCTTTTGGTGCTGTGGTGTTCTTGGCACAACAGCTTCAGGTCCCTGTTTTAACAAAGTAGTGAAACTTTAAAGATTAGTCTTAATCGTCTGTATCTTTTGGTCTTAAATCAATTGCTCTTTAGCAGTGGAACCTGCTAAAAATGAGCTGATTTGTGTAATTTGCTTTTTATATGTCCCATAGCTAGTATTTTCAATAAACTGCACTTTAGTTGTTGAATTAACAATGGCAAGATTGTGCAGGGAACTCACTCAGTAAATTCCAGACTAGTTAACAAGTGACCGGTGCAAGATTTACTGTATTAATCCACGAGTTTTCCTTGGCAACCGTGTTATCAAATGTTCTGGCTTGGCAACAAAAGAGGAGAAAATGCATCCAGTCTAAACAGAGCCAAAAGCAACGTGCCGCACGGATACAGCCAGCACAGATACTTGTTATGTGGCCACAAGGTAACCCTAAACATAGCAAAAAACATCACACCAATTAGGAATAACGGATATAAAATTTTTCTAAAGCTCAATTGCAGGCCTTCAGTCTGAAATCGATAGAGAAACGCTCATCTTTTCATGCAGTCAATACTAAAATGGCTACAATGTGCTTCATTTTGCCACTTACCTCTTTGAAATCTGTATTTAAAATGACAAGATGTCTGTGTCTGAAGCTGCTGCCAGCTTCCGAGCAACCCACTTCTGAATGTCCCAGCGGTGGCTGCCACTGGTACGTTGTCATGAGAGAGCCACTCTGAGCAACTAAAACAGCCCACTCCACGAGTGGTTGGGGTGTGAGTGGAAATCCAGATAGTTTTTTACATTTTTAAATACGCTCCAAGAAGTAACTCCGATGAGAAGCGATGGAAAAGGCAGCGACATTCCTTAACGGGAAGATTTTAGTGGCTGTGATTAGTCTTGACACTGCCTTGTCACTGCTGAGGTAACCGTGATTACTCTTTAATTAACCGTTATTTGTAATTATAAAACGTTGTCAGGGATAAAACCCGAATATTACATTGAAAGCTCAAACATAACTTTATTTGTCTTTTTTTCTTCAGAAAAAGACTGCTGCCTTTGCAATGGAACCGACTGTCGCCCCGAGATCAGTGAGGTTACTTCACGGCCTGCTTTTCTCAGAATTCTCTCTCCCATTTCTTTCATACGTTTTTGTTCAAAGTGTTGCTGTTGTGAGTGCATGTAAACCTGTTTAAAACAAAGAAAGTCGCTGATGTTACTGTAGAACCGTATTACATTCGCACAACTATTTTTTTAAGGTTTTAAAAGAAAATGCGAAGCAATGCCTGTCTCCAAAATCGCTATTCTGTCTTAATTACAAAACTCCATCTTCAAAGGTTTGTTTTCTCTTTTTCCTGTAGCAGTTTGGTTTAAAACGTACGAAGCTTTCAAAAGAGTGGTCTGTGCTTGTCGTAAAAGGTTTTTGGTGGAACAGTTGTTTTATTCACATGTGGAAATTGTTAAATATCTTTTATTTAAAAAAAAAAAGTTGGTAAATTACATGTACAATTACAATTCAATGATCTTTTGTATTTTATTTTTCAAAATAAATGCTTTAAATGTGATTTTTTTTTTTTAATTAATGTTTTCCTCAGTTAAGATTTAAGTAATTCAAGATATTGATGTGTTAGTCGATGGAAGATGTGATCTAATGTCTTGGGTTTGGATCTTTTCTTAAGGTTTGCAGTTGAATGCATTTGGTTTGCTTTTAATAGCAGAGTGATGAGGAAAAAAAAAAAGTAAATTAGATTGTCCTGCTGAGAGGTGTAAGAGAGTAACGTGAGATTTATTCACTGCAGGAGAAAGTGGGTAATTTTTAGCCTGTTGAATTTGTTCCTCAGAAGCAACTGTGTTCAGACAGGTGCTGCAGGGATGGAACAACCTGAAAACCCTGCTGGGAAATTTGTATCTTGAGCTGTGAGCACGTCCCTCGATGTGGAACGTGACTATTCACATAAGGGCGTTTTGGGGATGGTTTTTATGTCTCGTTTTCTGCTCCCTTCGGTGGTTCTCGACATCCTAAATGTGGCCTCAGCCTTCCCTGCTGATTAAGAGCCTTCTCTAAAATGCGGCTGTTTCCACAAATTTAATGGTTGGACGTGATGGTCTTCAAGGTCTCTTCCCACCAAAACAATTCTATGATTCTGTAAATTCCGCCTCTTAGGATTTGAAACGGTTTCGTGTGTCCTCTCTTCTGCTGCTACACCTCCCTTGCGAGCTCCTGAACGCGGCTCAAACGCCTCCAGGAAATCACCGTTTTGGTCCAGATTGACCAAATCCTCACCCCAACCAGTTCTGCACAAAAGTAACCCCGGAGCCTCCCCTGGTGCCCACCCGGGGAACTGCTGCCCCCGCTGCTCTCCCGGAGGGCGCCGGCAGCTCTGCCGCTGTCACCCCGGGCCCGCCTCCCTGGAGGGGCAGCGGGGCGCCGGTCCCGGCGCTTCCCTGACGGGCGGGGAGCGGACGGCCGAGTCACCGGGAGTTTCCCCTCAGGGAGGAGCAGGAATGAGGAGGAAACGCCGAAAAAGCCGCGGCTGTGGGA
>VZZY01002043.1:0-41638 GCA_013400335.1 Eurystomus gularis | reverse complement strand
GCGGGAGCTGCTGCCCCGCCCGGGGCCGCCGCCTGACAGCCCCTCGGCCGGGGCCGGTCACTCCGGGGAGCCGCCTCCCCGCTCTGCAGCCGCTCTCTGGGCTGAGCTGAGGCTCTTTGGCGGGGCCTAGCAAGGCGCTGCGGGACGGCTGATATTTAAGTGCCTAATTAATACTTAATTTGCTGGACACCTGGTTCACCCACACATCTGGCCCAGCTTCCGAGCTCGCTTGGGACTGTGCTGCCCTGTCTGCAGATGGGTGATGCCTCCGTATCTCACAGTGGTGAAAGTGGAAAGCGTTGAGCTCGCAAAAGCGGTGAAATTGTGTCAGGTGGCCGGCGAGTCCAGCCCGAGTGGCCCTTATCCACAGCAGCCTCCAGGGAGGCCTCCCTGCTGCCCTGTCCCTACCCAAGGTCGCTGGTGACGAAGTGTCCCGTCGTTTCCTCCCATACGGCGTGTCTTTGCTCTCTGTTAGGTTAAAGTATCCGTCATACTCGGTGTTACCTCTTGGTAATGACTAGAAATGTCCAGGATTTTGTAGTCAGATCTGTGGTACAGTTAACTGCGGCTCAGGGATCCCTGCCCTTTTTCGGGGTGTTTCATCGCTATTCTGACACAGATTCATTAGAATTAATTGGATGTTGTGTGTTTTCCCTCTTTGTTCACAAATCCTTTGATCGTCTTTGTCTCTTGAAGAATGCTATGGAGAGACTGCTAAGTCACGTCTCCTTCTGCGTCCTCCTGGTTTCTCCTGAAAAAGGGAGAGCCTTCCTAACAATCTGGTTGGTATCTCCCCAAAATAAGCACGTTCCGATGAATTAGCTTGGAAGAGCAGTTTGTGTAGGTCTCCTATGATGGATTCGTACCTTAATGAAAAAGGCTTTGACTGTGTAATCATCGTGTCGCTTTTGTATAGGTGTGTAACTTTGCCAGCACTGGTGTAACCTCAGAAGGTATTTAACAGAAAGTTCTTTAAACCACTATGGAAAAAGCTGAAGGAAGAGCAGAGCCTTGAAAAGCTTTTTCAAATCTTAGCATCAAGTAAAACTCGATGCAGCTCTAGGGTTGCTGTCATTCCCTAGGGAATGAAGCAAAACTTGCAGGTCCAGCTTATTTAGCAAGCTGCCTTTGGTGTGTGTGTGTGAGACACTGAGTTGTCGATAACAGAGCTCAGGGAAGTGAACTCTGCCATTGAAATGACAGATGGCTTGTAAACTGGAAGCAGGTGTTGCTGCTAGAGTTGGACAGTGCTGAGGTATGGTTCTGTTAAATATTTGATTTAGTAGTATTGTTTGTTGATTCTGTTTTCTCATTAATTACCTGTTGATCTGGGCCTAGATGTATTTGAAAGTGAAATGGATTCGTTTAAATAAACAAGCTCTGTAACTTGAATGAGAGATTTAACAAAGGAATATTTTTGTGCATAGTTAATGATAATTATTGCAGATGCTTTAAGTGGCAAGAAGAGGATGTTCAGATAGATGCATACGCCTCGTGAAACGAAGAGAACCAAAATGCAGAAGACTGTACATCAGAAAACTGGCCAGTGATTAGCTTATTTTTTTCTTTTAGGAGGACTCTCGGTTCCAGTCAGCGTGCTGCTCCGTGTCTGTGGATGAACAGGAAGTGAAGCAAACCTGGAGAAGAGCTTCACTCACCCTTTAATGAACATCAAAAAACAGGTTAAACTTGTCAATGATCGATCTCCTCATTTTACTGCCTCTAGTCTTATTCTTTAAATCCTGGACTAATTGTGGGCTGAGATCTTCTATGTTTTGTGTGAGTGTTCCAATGGCAAAGAAGGTTATGACTCATGAGCATAACACAACATATGCTCTCTCATGTGGGTTTTTTTTTCCTAAACCTCAGTGTCATGTTGAAGGAGGATTACGAAAGAGGAAGAAGAATTCCTTTTTCCTCTGCTTCTGTTGGGAAGGATGACCTTTTTGGTACTGTGCCAAATGGATTAACTTACCCGAAACACATTCTGTCGTCCACAATTCTGATATACTTAATGGAGCTGAATTTTGTTTATTCAGAGTACGCTCCATTTATGTGAAATCTAAGGGACATTCTTGAAAAGCATAGACAATTAAAGGTCACTTTTGGTCAGTCTTGAAGTCTTCTGAATAGTCTTCAGAGAACTGGAAATGTGGCAGACAAAGCATTGGTGTCAGGTTAGAGCATTATAAATAATGCATTCACAGTTGAATACAGGCTCGTGCTCAATTTTGACTCTGCATCTTATCAATTAAGTTTCTGTGCGCTGTTTCTTGGTGATAATTTGTTTACCTCCTCAAAGGAGTGCCAACCAAAATAATCTTTAATTTGTGTTGTATTTGTTCTTTATCTGTGAGGCATAGTTGGCGTGTTTTGATAATTGATTGTATCACAACAGATGTTGTTTCAGGAGAAATATTAAAATTGTTAATAGAGTGTGGCCATTGGAAGCCCTTCCATCCTTTTTTATCTGTCTGTGCATTGTCCTGTGGTGGAGAAATGATTGTGAAGTGGATGCCCATCTTTTGAACTGTGGAGAAATTAAATAACCACCTTGAGCTGAGACAAACCTCTTAACGAGCTGCAGTTTAAATAGAAATTTTTGAAGCTTCACAGTACCTACATACACAGGTTTATTAGGGCGTTAAACAGGATCTAGAATTCACCTCTGGGTTTTGGTGGAAGCAAGCTGTGTACAGTCCCACGGTTTTGATCTGATCAGCCCTCTAAGGAGCCTCTGGTTTGACCAGGAGCGTCCCAGTTCTGTCTGGGATGTTTTGAACCCAGCGTTTCCTTTCAGAGCCAGGAGCTAGACGCAGCCTGACGATGTGCAGAGTGGCTGTATTAGCAGAATTAGTAAGGCAGAATAATTGTTCATGGCTATTAAAATTTCATGTCATTTCTGCTCGTCGCGTTCGATTGCAAGCAACCTTTATGAAACTTTTGTTTAGTCAATAAATACATGTACCAGATGTGCTTGTGCAACAATTCCCTCTCTTTTTATATTTTATAGTGATTTGAGAGACAGAACTGGCAGGGTTAGAGAGGTGTAATGTCTTTGTCAGGAAGCTGTGGTGCTGCTGGAGACCCCCAGCAGTCCTGTGAACAGAGGGGTTTTTACGTAACGTAGCATAAAGAGAGCAGCAGGGTTCCTGGTCTCTCCTGCTCGGCTCTTTCAATTGTTATTTTTATAGTGCAGCTTATCGTTAGTCCTTCTCACCTTCTGGTTGCAGACAGGCTGTGAAAGCGTTGTGGTTGGTTGTTGCTGTGGGGCTTTTTTTTCTGTGCAGGAAAGGAAATTGATAATTAGCGGTAAAAAGCACACTATAACACACGGAGTTAAACACCCGGGCGTGTGCGTTCGTGTGCAGGACGACGTGATGCCGTGGGCAGGAAAACGGCCTGTTTTCTCTGTCTGGTTAGAAACCATTTTCTCATTTCACAGGAAATGCTAGAGCTGGAGAGGGAGCCTGCCAGCGCCCGTCACTGCGCAGAGCAGGCTCTGATCCGCTGTCGCAGCTGAAGGTGACAGCCTGGGAGCTTGGCTGGGAGCGGGAGTCCGGGTGTTGCACAGTGTGTGTGGCCAATGAGAGCCCGCATTTCAGGACGCGCTGCTGCGGACGGCCTATTGCGATGGACAGGGTGGAACAGCGGCCACCCAGACGCCCCCAGCAAATGATATTTTGCTGCAAAAGCGTGGCGGAGCCAATCACGCACTGCACCGCACAGCCAATGGACGCCGGGCTCTTACCCAGGCACTGGCAGGGGCTGGGTGCCAGGAGGACCCTGGCACAGCTCTGCAAACCGCCTTCCTGCGGGGACAGCCCTCTCCCAGTTTGTCGCTCGGCACGATAGTCCTCCTCGCTGCGATTCGCTTCCCAGCAGTGACAATGCCACTGTGAACGATCGGTGTCCAGCCGGAGTGACGTGATCTGCAGCTGGTGGGGACAGTGCCGGAGTAATTTGGGTCTGCTTTCCCATTTAGCATTGCCACGGCTGCCTACCCAGCAGACCTGCTGACGAGAGCCAGAGGGATGGTGGTAGTTACGGGGCAGAACAAAGTGAGTGGAAACCCGGATGATGCCATGTCGAGCTCGGATGCAGAGGATGATTTCCAAGAGCCAGCCACTCCTACTGCAACCCAGGCAGGACAAGCACTACCTCTGCTGCCTCAGCAGGTAAGAGCTCTCTGGTGCTCTTCATCTGATAAGGTCCAGCTATTGCAGCACGTACGCTTAGGTGCCAAAGAATTCAGGATTTCTTTGTGGGTGTATTTATGATTATCCAGTTCAGTTTCCAGTAGTAGCTAAATGGTTGATTAAGACTCTTGAATTTTACTTCACTAGCTTGGCAGCATTACTCAGAATTTCCATCAATGGTTGGAGTTGATAAATATAGCCAAGTGTTTCTTGTGGTACCGAGGAATCTTATGGTGTGAATTTAACATTTTAGGCCTGCTGTAAACGTAATGTTAATACAGAATCACTGTTTTTTTCAGTGTATGGTATAGTAGTGAGTAGTGTAAACGAACCAGTGGAGTAGCAACTGAGTGCGCAAGTCCTAAGGCTGGCCTGAGATTTCCTACCTATTGTGTGGGTGGGGATGTGGGTGTGTGTAAGGGTGGGGAGATTTTTTTGTTTTGGTTTTTTTTTCCCCAAAGAGCCAAGAGAAGGCATTCATGCTTTCAATGAATATCTGGTATTAAAGCCAAGTGATTAGTGCTGCTTCAGACTTCCAGCTAAAATTAAAACATTCACCGATTACACCTAGAAGCCAACCAAAGTAGTCAAGTTGTTAACCCTTGAACTTCACCGTTTTGTGGCAACAGGCCAGGAAAGAAGCATTTATGTCTCCTAAAAGTTGTAACCCTTTGGTCTGAACGTGCCTGCAAAGGACTCAGAGGCTCGTTTCTGACGATGTGATTACTTTTGCAGTTCCCAGAAGTTGTTCCGCTGAACGTAGGAGGCATGTATTTTACAACAAGACTGTCAACGCTGAGACGTTATGAGGACACAATGTTGGCGGCTATGTTCAGTGGAAGACACTATATTCCAACAGATGCTGAAGGCAGATACTTTATTGACAGAGATGGAACCTACTTTGGGTACGTGCAGT
This sequence comes from Eurystomus gularis, assembly GCA_013400335.1. Taxonomy (NCBI): domain Eukaryota; kingdom Metazoa; phylum Chordata; class Aves; order Coraciiformes; family Coraciidae; genus Eurystomus; species Eurystomus gularis. The sequence goes on along the minus strand of VZZY01002043.1, from coordinate 36,523 downwards.
GTCCTCAGCACTATACTTTAAAAGTTGTTACTGAAGAAAATTATTCGTGAAGAAAAGTAAGCTTTAACAGTTGTTTTTTCCTTCTAGTTAAATCATATTTCTGTAGTAGGTAAATGTGGCTCCTTGGCATCCACACCTTCAAACCATCTCAAGAGAAGAATATATTGCAATTTAAAACCTACTTGTTTTACTCTTAAGGGCTTAAGTTTTAAATCAAGGACAGAAAAACAAGTCATGTTTTGACTTTGTGCATTGCCTCGTCTCGAGTATCTCCTTCCAAGGTATCAAGTTGTTTTGTTGTTTTAAAAATATATGTATTTGGCATTGCTTTTCATGGGAAGCTTTTTTTACAACACTGTTTTTTAATTGATATAAGAGTATTTATGATGAAGAGGGAATGGAATGAATGCAACTAGGTTTCTTAAACATACTTTTGTATGATGACTTCAGAGTTTAACAGGATATAATGTAACTGGCAAAAAACACAAGCCTCAAATAATTCTTTTCTTAAAATCATTTTTGCTGGTAGTGCCATATTCCTTCACCTTCAGGATTCCTTCTTATGTGTTTAGCTTTTGTTTTGTTTTTACTTAACCATGATCTTAATATTCTGTTTGAATTGGTGTCAGATTGGTAGAAAAGGTAAGCAGTGCTCATGGCTTAATGTTCATGGGTTAAGGTCTTTGCCCAAAGCACACTTTGCAATTTAACTTATATTTCTTATTTCTCCTTTGTAGACATTTTCTTAATCTCTTCAATAGACAAGGATTGAATTATTTTCAAAGCACATTTGCATTGTACCATAATCTGGGACAGAAGCAGATTAAGCCACTATATTTATTGGGAAATAATTGTTTCTTTACATTTGGCAATTTGGAAGTGCCGGCTGCTTTGTTGGAAAATCAATTTGTTTATGATGTTATCAGTCTGAACTCAAAATGTAACTGGAACGCGGAGCCAAGTTAGCACGTGCTGTATTTGTTGACTTTCTGATGCAGACAGCAGTAATGCTTGTTTTGTTCGATATGGACAGGAATCGTTTTGTTGGTTAGTGCTTTAAAGTGATTTCTTTCCCTGTTAAAAGTCTTGTAGCTTGACAGTGTTTCAGAATTACAAAGAAATGTTTTCTCTCTATTATTATTACATATTCTACAAGTGTACAAGGCCCTGCTCCTGTGAAGAGAACACCTCCTTTGCAAACGCACCGTGCATTTGGCTACAATCCTGGTTCTGTGTGGGATAAAATGTCCATACGTCTGATTCTTCAGGAAAATGGAGAGGATTATTTTGTGACAGCCCTCAATTTGAAATACGGCGACGGCGATCTCTTTCCCGTGAAATACGGCGTCTTCTTCTATTTTAAGTGGTTATGGCACCTTGAAATTTTGTTTGAAATATGATGGAGGTTTTTTGAGTGAGTTTTGACATTAACAGAGGCAAAATGTGAAATGATGACTTGGAAACTTGAAGGTGGCAAATGCTTTATAAAAGCATATGTTGGAAATATGACTCATTGACTTCAGTTACTAAGCATAAGGATTTTTATCTCCGTAGAAGAAACAATGAATACCCAATGTTTCCTTTTCTACCTGCGACAGTTTGGCAGAGATGTGTTAATTAATAATATTTTTGCCCTTTTTTTAGAGACATACTTAACTTTCTGCGATCTGGTGACCTGCCACCCAGAGAACGAGTGAGGTCAGTTTACAAGGAAGCTCAGTATTATTCCATAGGACCATTGCTAGACAATCTAGAGGACATCCAGCCTCTTAAAGGAGAAAAAGTTAGACAGGCTTTCCTGGGCCTAATGCCATATTACAAAGGTAAATAAACAAAGTAGTACCGACTGTTTCTTCTGGTAGTATACGGGGTGCTTTCAGCTCTGCTTTCACCTTTCAAGCTAATTCCATTTTAGTGGAGAAGTTTCTTATGCACCTTTAATGCTCTTTAGATCTTTGAGGTCTCCGCGTCAGATTTGTTCCTGCTGCATCCAAGGATGTGGATTTTTATGCTCTCTTAAAAGGGAGCAAGATCTAGGCCATGACATGCAAGGCTTGTTATTAAACGAGAAGGTTTTTCTGCCTCTGCATTTGTTCTGTTAGGACCTGCAATTGAATAAATTTGGGCATATAGTAAGAAGAAGATAATCAAGATTGATTTAATTACTATATATCCAGCTACAGGCAACTTCCCGTTGCTGCTGATACTACAAATGACTTGTTAAGCACTTCAGTAATACGTTTCACATGAAATAATTGCATTGGTTTTCTTTTACAGGGTGCTTCACTGTTATTTTCAACTTTTTCTTGTTTTGTAGATCATTTGGAACGGATAATCGAAATAGCAAAGCTTAGAGCTATGCAAAGAAAAGCAAGATTTGCAAAACTGAAGGTCTGTGTCTTCAAAGAAGAGATGCCCATCACGCCCTACGAATGCCCTCATTTCAATTCGTTACGTTTTGAAAGGAGCGAAAGCGAGACGAAGCTCTTTGAACACCACTGCGAAGTAGATGTGTCTTTTGGCCCCTGGGAGGCTGTGGCTGACGTGTATGATCTTCTGCACTGTATTGTGACAGACCTGTCTGACAGAGGGATAACTGTGGATCACCAGTGTATCGGGGTGTGTGACAAACACCTCATCAATCACTATTACTGCAAGCGTCCTATCTATGAATTCAAGATTACCTGGTGGTGAGTTCTTGTGTCCAGAACGATGCAGGGAATTAAAAAGGACTTCGAGATGACAATTGCTTTTAATATTTCTGCAACGTGTCTCTGGAAACGCATTGCTGCTAACGTGTATTGGAAGCAGGCTGCCGAAACGTTGGCTAACGCTTAGCTGCTCAGAAAGAGAACCCGGTGCAGGGGTTGAAAAAAACCTCTGAAATCTTGAAAAACCAGCCTGAAACAAGACTGTTGGCTCAGGTACCTTAACGAGGCACAAAACAAAATCACCTCATGGAAATTATGGAGGGGAGCATCCAACATCTGTCGAAAGGTGCCATCTGCCACGTGGCTTTAGGATCAGTCTGCAAAGTGGATATTGCAGATCTCACCTGCGGTAGTATGAAGCCGGCGTGCTCATAATGCTGACGTAACGTGGTTGAGTTTTACCCACTTAGAAATGTTTTAGTCACTGCTTAAACTTACCACTTTATAAAATTGAGTAACGCCCAGCACAGAGATTCTAAAAATGTCATTTTGATGTAATAGATTTTAAAAAAAAAAAGTATTCCCGACATATTATTAATTGTTGTCATGATTAAGCTATATTTCTTTTTCAGTTAAGAATCTGCATTGTGAGTTATAATATTATATTTAAATGATTGACATTGTTTTAAAAAGGAATAGCAGATTTGGAATATATTCCTTAATGCTTTTAGGAATAACAACTGTTCATGGAAGATTTGTGCCTGTTTTTAGCCTTAGAAATTCTAAATGTTTACAGTATCTACAAAAAAAAAGAAGCTCTGTAGAACCAGGTCATTTACAAGGCTTTTGGTAAATGAGAAAACCCTGTATGTATGTTCCTATTAGCAGAAGTAAGAGGAATATTTAATGTATATTATTTTATTACTGACTCTTTTTACATTCTGTGATACTAAACTTTGTTCTAGAGTTAGAGCCGATGATACTAGAGAAGTGCTTCCTTCACCTCACCTTCTTCAGACAGTTAGGTCTCATTTTTAACATTCTTGTGGACCCTTCCTAATGTAATATCAAGGAGAAAAAATTGTCAACCTTCATATTCAAATATTTACCCAATCATAAACCAGTGTATCTGTGTAGTACATTCCTTTCCACACTGAGAGGCAGCCAAATAATTTTCTTTTCGGAAAGTAATTGTTGCACTTCTGACACTGGTAACCACAGCGGAAGCTGAATTAATTTATGTCCAAAGGTGAAAGGCAGATCTCAACAACTGAAGATATTACTATTTTGTGAGGTAAAGAAAACTCGAGTGTTTTTTTAAAAGACCCCACTTGAAATGGCTTAAAAATAATCTCGAGAGAGGGAAAGTAAATGTTTGCATATTGCATTCCGTTGGATTAGTTAATCCAAGAACACTGCTTAGTTAAACTTTTGACCAAAACACTTCAGAAATGTTTATTACAGTGATCAAAATTCTCAGTTTGCTGAGGTAATTTTTCGAATAGTTCTAAGAACTTTATGAAAAAACTGTCTTGCAAAAAAGAAACAAATTATTTGTGTTGTCACTGTTTTATGTATTGAATTTAGGAATTTGTAGGAAATTGTCTCTCTGAGGTGGGGCATAGAGCTCTAATGATCTCTTTTCAGATGTTTCCTTGCAGAGGATCATTGTCAAGTGCTGAAGTTCAAGTCCAGAGCTTAAATTTTGAAATGGAGGGAAGGAGGAAATTATGTGCATTCGGAAAGATCCAAGTTTGTTTAAATCTTTTCTTAAAGATTGCCCTGTGGTAGTTGTGTTTGACAACCCAAAATTGAAAGTCAAAGCGAGACCAGTAATGTTTCCCTATCCTGAGAGGAAGCCTGTGTGGTGTCATCACTACTCTATTGGCTTAATTAATTTTTTTTTTTAGGGAATCTTACAAAGTTTTGGCTGCCTCTACACTTCAGGCACTGAATTCAGGATTTTCAGCATCAGTTTATTCAGAGACTACAATGACAATTGCAGTTTTACTGCATCTTGGGTGGGTTTTGCCACTTCCCACATGTGCATTCACATGGGCCATAACTCTGGTGTGAATTTCAGCACTGCTTGCAGGAATGGAACACAGTCTGATTTAACAGTATGGATTTTGGTTTGGCTTTAAGAATTTGTTGCTGTTATTCTAGACAAGCTATGATGGCAAAATTCCTCTTTCAACCATATTTGCTATTTCTTAATATGCACACGCTGATATTTTATCCCTTTTTCCTGTTTATTGCTTAAGTAAGTAAAGAAAACTACCTAAGCAGAAAGAGAAAATGAAAATCTTGGCCTGTATCAGTTGCATCTTAATTGGAACTTTAATCCTTCAGATCCTCCAGCAGACAGCAAACATTAAGTGCAATATTGAGGGAGAAAACACGGACTTGAGCCAACATGCCCTGATTACACACATACATTCTCTGTTGTGACTGTGCAAGTTAACAATATTGTTATTGACTACACTCCTTCTAAGCAGTCTTTGTTTACAGTGATTTAGACGATATTGCCTAATATGTACTAATTTTTTGGCAGAAACAGAAGAGTTGTGCAGGCGGATGTCAGGGGAGTATAATCTAATAACTGGTTTATAGAACATTATTGACTTACCCTTTCTTGGCATATAGCATAACTTTTGAAATTCTGCGTTTGCAACAAAAATGTGAGTAGCTGATCCACTAAATCCATGTTTTAAGATGACTGATGTTTTTGTAGATCATGAACGCTTTATAATTGTCTAATTAAACAAAACGCCTATGTAACGTTGCTCTTTTTTTTTTCTTTAGGAATTTTCTTTATATCTGGCTAGGCCAGAGATTTGCTAGAAGACATTTAGCTGTTTCTCTGTACTTCTCCTACTTGGCTTTTTTGCCCCTTCATCATCCACGTAGCTACTTTTCCACCCCCACACTCCCAAACACGCCGTGTTTGCGAGCTGACACCACCCACAAACTGGCCAAGCAGTAAAAGCCTCACGTCAGCAGTAAACATCGCTACGAATATCGTGTTTGCAGATCATTAGAAGCACAGGCCATTTAACTCGCTCGGTTTGAAGGAAAGACATTTTTATTTCCTGTTCTGCAGCAGGATACGTGCCCTTTTTCACTCCAGACTGATACACAGGAACATGTGTTAGAGTCAACTCCTTCTGGTTTTTCTCCTCTCTGAATCAGAAGTCGCAAATATTTTCAAAGCACAGACTGCATGTCGGCATCGCAGTGATTACTGGTTTTTATGAATACTGGGGGTAGTGGTGGGACAGTTGAGGGACAGTTATTTGAAAAATAGAATTGTTAGCTGGTTTTTTAGGTTGCTTTGTGTTTGAATAAAAACACAAGACTAATCCTTTTAACATCCCCTGTATATATGCGTTGTCTAGTGATTTTTAACAGGGAGCAAAGGGAGGTCGTATTAGCAGGTCTCACATTAAGTGACAATTTCACAGGACATTAAATGTTTCTGCATCCTTATAAGCACTCAAGAAACGACATGAAAAGATATTTATGTGCAGCATCCACTTAAGGCTGTTGCTCACAAGAGTTTTGGGGGTTTTTAAAAATTAAATAACAGAACTTTTCAACTTGGTGTGGGCTTCTTAACTTGAATACCACACTACTGTATGTAATAATCTGAAATACTCACTGCTGAACTTCCATCCTCCTTGGAGGAGAGTGGAGGTGTTGGCATCTTTGATCTGGGAAGCCTTTGAACCATTCTTAAACATACTTTTGTCCTCACGCTGTGTATTTCTTCTGAGACTGATGGATTTTAATTTTTCTTTCTTTTTTTTTAAAGCTGATTTTAACTAAAACCAGTAACGAGGGATCAGTTCCTGCACTGATGAGGGTGGGGGTTCTTTGCTCTGTTTTGGGAGGGTTCAAGTCTTAGTTATCTGAATGGCAAAAGCCAGAAGTTACTGCAGCAGAAGCTTTGGCATATCCCCCTTTTGATGGATTTTGTTAAGTTTTAGGAAGTCTTCCCGGGAGGCACCTCACAATGTAATATATGCAAATACTGGAATTTGTTAATGTGAATATTTTTGAGATTTTGTTGTTGTAGTTCAGTTGTGTAAAACTCTTTCCTGAAACTAGCATGAGAGTAAATGGTTTAGTTAAACATTGGTTTTCTGATAAACCTCCTTATGCCTTAGCTGTCCCCTGCCCCCACGTTGTAAAATCACTCATCCTAGAGCTGTTCAATGTACGAAAAAATGAAAGCTGTTACAGGTACAGGAAAATGGAGGAGTTTCCCTGATTCTCAACCACGAGTCCCTGAAGAGAATCAGCACCTGATAATCCAATTGCAGTCTCCATTCTTCTGCTCCACTCAGATGCCAGCGGCTTCAAGAGTGAAACAAAAGTAGTCACAGGGTTGGCTGTGGCCAGCACAAGTCCTTGAAGGCAAAAGTCAAAGGCTTGTGTCATGTGAGAAGTGTATGGATTTACATAAGCACATAATCTGGCCTTTACCAAAGCGACTGTTAAAATTCCAGCAAACTCTGGAGGATGTTGGTATTTTAAACTGCTGTAAACAACAGCTTTGTTAACCCTGATCTGCTTTGAGCCGCATTGTTCCAATGTATGCGTTGTGTGAGACAAGAGGTCGGCCAGCTCTTTTACTGACGGCTCTCGGTATATCTGTGTTTTCCTAGTGAAATCTGAAGCCCAGTGAGGTTGCTGATCACTGCCCCCCAGAACTGGGCACAGCCTGTTTCCAGGGTGTCCTGCGCATTGAGCATGGGCTGGTTTCTGCAAGTAGGAAGGTGGGAGGGAATTAGTTCTGCAGCGTGTTTCCCCAGGGACAATCCTCGCTAGCTCCCGTGGAAGCCTTTGGTGAGATCCTGATCCACACGCCCCCACATCTCCTTTTGTTAGATGAAGTGTAAGAGGCATAAGGAGATAAGGTATCTTAGCCTGCAGATTCTCAGTGAGATAATGACTCATGACTGGATTCCCCCTTGGTCCTCTCCCCTTTCTTTTCTTTTAATATTACGATATGGTGACTGAGAGTTGCTAAAGAATCAGTGAAAATCTTATTACCGACAAAAATACCTGAATAAGTGAATTAACACCCCTTATTTGTAGCATAATCACTTTAATTTCACTCTTCTGCTTGTATTTTTTTTCTAAAGACTGTTAAGAAATGTAAACTCTTAATTCTAAGGGCTTACATCTCTTCCATAGCAATATGTATTCAGGCTAAGTTCCTGTATTTGGGGGTTTGAGGGCCTTTTACTGCTTGCTGCGAGCTGAAGTCTGAGTGCTTGATCTCTCATCTCTTTGCTCTTTTTCTTCAAAAATTAATCACTGATATAATTAAAGGTCATGATTTTCTAGCTTCCTTTGGTATTTGCAACCCCTGGGAACCTTCCTTCCCAACTTTATTCTCACTGCACATTCTTGTTTATAGATGACCTGGGACAGATGACATGATGAGGAAGGTGATGGAAGTGCCAGCAGGGATGGTCTCATGTCAGAGCTGATTGTCTTCATTGCAGAGTGCCCTTCCCATTTTATTTCCACTCTTGTGCGGTGTGAGGCAGAGGAGGAACATTCATCTCCACTTAAGTGAGGCCAGGCAGAGGATGCAGGCTGGAAGCCCAGCTAACCGGCTGCGTCCAACCATTTTCTGTGTAAGTTCGCTGTGTTTTGATGAGTCGAGCTAAGTGGGTGGGGAAATCCAGTGGCTGTGGATTGTGGGGTGACACTGCTTGAAGTTCTGCATTGTTGGTTAGAGGTCTGAGGACCTGCATGCCACAGCTTGTGGATTGGATCTTTCTTTCTTGCGTGGCCAAGCAGAGTAATCAAGTTTGAGATGCAACAGCCGGAAAGGTAAGAGAAGACTTAGAGCAAAGACAGTAGAAAGATGATCTCTTAACTCGTCAGAAATCTCTGGGACATGATACTTCTTTCACTTTCTTCATTTAATAACTGCTTTACTCTGGACAATTTATAGACCCCACTGGCTATTACTGGTATTACTGAGCTCCGGGGTTGGGTTATCTACTGGTTATTTGTAGGTAAACCACTGTAAATGTTTTCAGGTTGTTCACACGCAGCAGTGAGGACCCGGGATAGTTCTTAGTTTTGGGCTATGGCAACAATTTCATTTAACAAACAGAAAAACAACCCTTCCAGACTTTCATTCTCTTTCTGCAAATAAGCTAGATTTCGGAGGGTAACTATGTGCTGTTACTGTCTTCTGTATATAGTCCCCTAACTGGAAATTGCTTTCCAGAACAGCGGTTCTTAGTCATTTTACTTACACAAGTTTAGTATAAGTTTACCTCCACTTTCACTGTGACTTTTATAAATGGATTTCGTTTTGCTGAATTATAAATTGTATGTGTCTATGCATTGTAACCTGTAATGCCTTTGAAAATCCAGCCTGGATACTAACGATCAGGGTTTGGGATTATCTCCAAATGTGTTTTGTTTTTAAGTAAGTTGATGTGGGATGTTGAATACTGTGGGTACTGTAGTGTATTACTTCTTACTATGTTAGACTTTTCAGTTCAGGTAATATATAGTCTGTGTTTTTTATTTAAACCACATAGAAGAAAAAGTGGATATTCAGTTTGCGTTGTGCAATAAAACGGTACTCTACTGAAAATGGTTGGAATCTGGCTAATCTGGTCTGCAACCACTGCAGCTCCCCTCCTCATACTCGCTGCAATTTGAGTTTGCTTTGCATGACTGCAAATGAAAATTAAGACACCAGTCTGTGTCCCAGGCTTCATTTAACAGCACCAGCCACTAACTCGTTCAGCATCACTTCCTGAACAGATGGCACTTACGCAGAGTCTGCAGTCTCCTCGGGGAGACCGACCGCTCTCAGGTCAGCTCAGTTCTACTTGCTACCCTCCCTGCCCACTCGTTCATGGGGAACAGCCCAGAGAAGGTCTGTAGCTGCCCCTGCTTGTGTAATGCTCAAAGAGAAAGTTAAGCTTCTGGATTTGCTGTGTTCAGAAGTATTTCCCCCTTGTTTCTGCAGTAACTAAAGTAACATTTTCCTTGCAGCCCTGTAGTCTTGCTCGGGCGATCCCTGCTTTCACAGCTGGATGTCTGTGTTGAGCTGTGGGAGGGGAAAAAAAACTCCAGACAGCGGAACCAGCACACAACAGCACTGTGTAAATGAGAAGGGAAAGAGGAATAAATTTTAAATAGCAGTAGCTATTTCTTCTTCTGCTGCCGTCAGCGTAAACCCACTCTGCCGAGCGCCCATGTGAGCCGCCTGGTCTGGACCCTGCCTGGGTTTGAGGTAAAACAAAGCTGCTGTTGGGAGCTGGTGTAGCGTGTCTGAAGGGAGAGAGAGGATGCTGCTCACCAGTGTGCTGACAGGGGCGGGAAAAGAGAATCTGAAGAGAAAGACAGATACCCTAAGAGACCGACTCTGCTCGTATTTCCAGCTTACGTGTAACACAGCGTGGAGCAGCCCTGACGCCGCTGCGCTCAGCCAGACTTGTGGCAGCTCTTCACTCCAGCCGCTCCCAGCACAGCTCATGACAGGCAGACTTTCCTCTGGCCAGGCTCTGTCCCAGGGCTGCCCAGCCTTGGTTGTGGCTGATAGGAACACCCTAGAATGCCAGAATATTTGGGGCTGGGAAGGACCTTTAGAGCTCATCTCATCCAAGCCCCCTGCACTGAGCAGGGACATCTGCACCTAGAGCAGGTTGCTCAGAGCTCCATCCAACCTCACCTGGGATGTTTCCAGGGATGGGGCATCGACCGCCTCTCTGGGCAGCCTGGGCCAGGGGCTCACCACCCTCAGTGTCAAAAACTTCTTCCTTCTTTCTAGTTTGAATCTCCCTCTTTTAGTTTAAGCCCATCACCCCTTGTCCTGTCCCAACAGGCCCTGCTAAAAGTCTGTCCCCACCTTTCTCACAGGCCCCTTTCCGAACTGGAAGGCCGCAGTGAGCTCTCCCCGGAGCCTGCTCTGCCCCGGGCCCCCCTCCNAGCCGGTGAGCCGCGCCTCTGACCCGCTTCTCTGCTCACTGAGGGGCTGCGGGCCGCTCTCCGGGGCTGCGCGGTGGCGGTGCCGCTGGGCCCGGCTGTGGGTAAGGGGCTCCCCCCGCTGAGGGGAACTCTCCCCCGGCAGCCGCGCGGCGGCACTCGGTGACAGTCTGATGGCTGTCAGCGGCCCCCCGCCTTGTCTCCGCCGCCTGTCGTTACCATTCGGTGCAAATCTCGGTGATACCTGGCGTCTGAACCCGCGCCGGGGCGGGCCCCGCTGAGGGGAGAAGGGTTTGTGAGGGGTTCGTACCGGGCCCGCCCGCCCTTCGCGGGGTGTCGGCTGTGTGAGGGCTCCACCGGGCTCCGGGAGGTAACTGTAACCGAGCTGGACACCCCGGGGTGCGGGGAAGCTTGGGGAACCACTTTCCTTCATGTGCAGTTCCTAAAACTAACTTGTTATTATAATATATATTATTATTATTGAATTCCATGGATATGTTTCCATAGTTAATCAGGGCGAAGGTGGGACTGATCTCTTCGCACATCTGGCCCCTCAGCCTGTTTTCCTGCCGAGTTCCTTGTGTCTCAGGGGTTCAGGCTCTTTGCCTGTCACTCTTACCGCTGCATGGCTTCTTGCTGGGAGACAGGGGTCAAAGTCCTTCAAACTCAAGCTAAGCGAAGTTTGGAGTACAGTTGTGCTCAGCGGGGCGTTTTGGAGGATTTTGTGTGTGCTTGGCCCAGTTTGAGCACCTTGTGTAGTGTTCAGGTCATCCCCTTGAAGCAGGGAGTGGCTGGCTGTGGTTTCAGAGAGGGTGTGAGATATTGGAAGGTGAATGATGCACTTGAAGTAACAAAATTCTCCGAGGGAGTAGTTTGATGCTGTCTTAAATCCTGCTGGTCTGGGCTGCCTTGGTCTGTGGCAGGGGCACCGTCACTTGTGTGGTGGATTAACCGAGGAGGGTATTAGAGGCAAAACTCAAATCAGGTTTTTTTGGCTGAGTGGGGCCCAGATCTGGCCTGGTGCTGGGAATTAGAAGCACCGCACAGTCTTAGCAAAAGGGCAGCATTGTGGAGGTTGGGATTTAGATCCGTTATCGACAGGACTTGCTTTTGTTTGGTCTCATAGTCATGAAACTTTTTGAAGCGATGCTTTGTATCGGCAGTTCCTCATGCCAGGACTCTGACATGTACCCCAAGTTTCCCAGTTACTGAGACTCCTTTGGGACTAATATTAGACTGGTGAGCGTAGAAGGCCGTAGTGTTTTCCAGGAACAGTACTGTACCTGGGCTGGACTGGCCTGCTGGACATGGTTACACCAGTGGTTTGCAGGGGGGAGGATTAGGAGGAGAATTGTAACTCGATAGAATGCTCTGCTGACAAAACCCCCCAAACAATAGAAGGGGACAACAGGATATAAAGCCAATTATACCGATTTGTAAGATTGCTTTACACCACAAACCATGATTCTAAGCTTGAAGATAGTCCACAATTCTGGTATTTAATTTTGTTTTACAATCTAGGATGGTCTTTCTCAGCTCCCTCCTTCCCCTCCTGATGTCTGCTATATAATCCCCAATTGTGCGTTGCTTTTGGGTTTTTTTTTGTGATGATGGGCTACCTGTGGCCCAAAAGGAGACCTAAAACTCGCGCTTGTGAAGTCCTATTAAAATGCTGCCGGTAACAAGTCAGGTACAAAGCACATAAGATGTTTTGAAGTTTTTCTCTGAGGGTGTAGCAAACTTAGTTTTAATCTGGATCCAGGTGGGTGCAGTTGACACATTGGCAAAAAACAGAGTGTGTAGAAGCTGATCGCTGCTGTTTCTGGGGAGATTGTAGAAGTTTTAGCTGATCTCCTTCAGATTCTTACTTGAATGCCCAGTCAAACAGCACAAAGCAGTTTTGAGCTGTTTCTTGTGATTTCATTTAAAAGTGCAATTATGAGTCACATGTAGATGGTGAGACACAGTCTGTTAATTCACGAATACGTGCCGCTCCCAGCTGAGCGGTCATCTCTGCGGGCAGTAGTGAAGAATTTGATGCAGATGAACAAAACCGTAGCTTAGGATCTGCACTGACGTTGAAGGGGGAAAACGCATCTTCCAGTTGAAGTAAATTGGGAGCTTTGCAGGTGGAGCGGGGAAGCCTCAGGGCCATTTGGTTTCAGAGGTTTTAAGCAGTGGTTGCAATTTCCCCTGCTAAATTACAGTGCCAAAGAGTGCGGTTGTTTTCAGGTGGCTGATCAGACTGTGCCTGTCAACGCAGCTAAGGAGTGTTTCTTTTATCAGCATCGTTAGTTAGCAACCTGCCCTGTTTATACTAGGAAAAAGCTGCTGAATTTCTTGATTGCAAGAATGATATGCATTAAAACTGTGGAGACTCAGACGATCTATTCTGCAAAGCTGGCTGCCCTGCTTTTTTCCTAGTTCCTAAATTGTCTAATGGCTTTCATACTTTCTGTTCAGGAGTCTCTGGGATCATATGGCCCCACCCTTTCCTTTAGAGGAAATTAACTCATGGTTAATTACCTTTCTGCTAATTATATGCCTGAATGTTTAAGGTTATGCATGAATCATTACTATTTCAACACTTACATGGCTCTTAATAATTTTGTGGCATTTGGGTCAGTGCTTGCTCTTTGGAATACATACATCTTCTTTTAAGGACGTTTTTCCATAGACAAAATCAGTAGTTCAAGACCGTAACCCAATTCCATCCTTTCAGCCACTCAGTTTTGACATACTTTCCAGTTTATCTTGTGAATTTACCTTCAGTAGCTGAAGTTGCATGGAGTTTTAGGTGGGACTCACTTCTTACTCTCTTGATCTGCTGTGAAGTAGCGTGTACTGTTCAGGCACCAGTAACATGTAAACCAGCCACTGTTACTGTAAGAGTTGTGCATTTGGAGACTTACCCAGTTTTTCTTGCTCTTAAATCTCATGCCATTAATGGATGGCCATTAATGACCAGACAGTTGCAGTGAGTGGTACAACATGAGACATTGTGAACGCTCTTTGGAGTGCTTTGATATTTTTTAATGAGAAGAGTTAATGCAAGTCGTTCATTAAGTGCTACGAAGACTTAAACTGCATGAGCAAAATCACATTTGTTTCAGTCCAGTGAAAAGACGGGTGTAGGTCGTTGCTAAGAGTTGTGCCAAGGTGTTTTTGAGAAGACTAATTTCTGGAATTTGAGTAAGGTAAAGAGATGAGAGACAAACAAAAAAATCCAAAACACAAAGCCAATCCCAAACCAAGAGCAGAAGGAGTGATTCAGATGTTCGGGAGGCATTGTTGTTGTTGTCAGTCTAAAGTGTAGACAGCTGAACTAGGCTGCCCAGAAGTCAGAGGCAGTTTCACACCGTTGTGTCAGCGTGCCTGCTTTGAGGATACTGGGTGAAGTCTTTTCCTGTTTTTAGATATGTTTAATGACTTTTGGTACCAATATTGAAGCTCGTTTACAGAACAGTCTTAAAAAGCCACGGCTTTCACTTCTAAAGTCAGCATGAGGTTATTTAGAAACTGTTTTTCATAGCTTGTAATTATCAATTGACTTGCAATTACCCCTTACTAAAGGCGTTTATAGATCAATTGAATGAGATGCCTTTCTACTCAGCTTTGATATGTGAGCTTTTTCAGCTAGCTCTTCCATCAAAGGTGACCTAAGCAATCCAGGACTAATAAATAGTTTATGAAAAAGTCAGTATCTTGCGCTGCGGCAGTGATGCAATCAGCACTGACAACAAAGGTATCGGTTTGCCTGCTCGGTCCCTGGGAAGGTTGTGTGTTAGGAACAAGAAAAACAAGCTGGTGGTGTCCGAACTCATTATAAATCTGTACTACTCCTAAACCTTATTTCAGGCACAGTGCTTTTCCTGAAGCCAAAGCTGTGTCTGCAGTCTTTGGAAACCCTAAGGTGTTATGAAAATTATCTTGGGTTTAGTGCTGAAAAGAACAAGTTACGTAAGTGTAGTCTCTTTCATGTGTGTGTTAAATCAGCCCTTAGTGACAGATCCTATTTTGATGAAAGGAACCTCCTTCTCTTACCACGTAAAAGCTGAGTGCACTTGCTCTTTGCTGGGACTGATACCTGCTTTAATGAGTTTACTGTGAATTTTTGCAGCTATTTTTTTCATCCAGTCTGTGTGAAAACTAGAGTGTAGGCTTTTGCTGTTGCTGAGAGCTTTGAGTCTGATACAAATGATACAATGTCCTGGAGCAATGATTGCTGCTGCTTCAGCCCCCACTACAGGATACTGATAGAAATGACGGAAGGATTTATGGGCTTACAACTGGAGGAAAGAGCACCTTTTGGAAACTTTGAGTTATTTTTGTGCTTTATGTAACTGGCCTGCACGTTGAGACATCACGTGTGGTCATCAGGTGTTGGCAAACTTTTGAGCTCTCATCCCATAGTTTTAACTGTAAGAGAGCACTGGTTATGAAGGCTTTATCTTTAGTCCCATGGGAATGTAATGGAAGATCCATCAGAGGTTAAAAAAAAAAAGAAGTAAAATAGTGTCTGGTTGCCTAATTCTGTGTTGGTGCATTCTGGTTAGTTCTGTAGTGATGCTGGTGAACTTCACTGTCTTGTTAGAAAAGCAGTCAAGATGCCAGAGGTTGGGCGACCAGCCTGATGTACTTGGGACTGGACCCGTACAGGAGTGTAGGCATCTGAGGTGGGGCCTCAGCAAGGTGTTGCTGCCTGCACTATGTTTAGTGACGGTTGTAGTTTGTGTTCTGGTGTCTGTAGTTGTTTCCCAGTGGTGTATAGCGCATTAAAATTGTAGATTGCAGCCTGCAAATGTCTGAAGACTAAATGCTTTAGTGGAATCCCTTTGTGGGTTTAGATGTTTCCTTAGTGCTTCCCATGAGAAACGTGGGCTCCTGAGACCTGAAACAAAATACCATCTCCCCCCCTCAAAAAAGAAATCAAAATGTAGAATGTGGGTTTTATTAAACATACATGTTCAGTGAATACTGTGGCACTTCAGGTCAATGGAAAACATTCCTTAAAAAAAAAACCCAAAAAACCCCCCAAAAAACCCCTTTTCCCTCCCTCGACCCCTCTGACCCCCCCCCCCCCCCCCAGCCAACATTAACACTTTGGTTCTTTTCTTTGATAATACTTGTAACAAAACACATTTCCCGTGTCTTAACTCTTTGTATGTTTTCTTTAGTAAATCTTCAAAGATGGATTGAAGTATGTGACTCGAGGGAAGTGATGTGGCTGTTGGCCAGCAGTATTTTGCAGAAAAGTTGGTTTTTCTGGTTTTGGCTCAGATGTCTGCTGCCATGGCTGTGGTAACTGAAACCCTGGACTGTTTGCACATATGTTTTCAGTTGCAGCTTTGCCAGTCACAGAAGAACTGTTGGGCAGACAGCTGGTTGGTTCTTCCTAAAAAAAAATCATGTGAATTTCAATTTTCTGAAGTTAAAAGCTGTGATTTGTTGGATAATCTTCTTGGATGACAAACTTCACAGGAAAACCTAGGGATGTGAGCAAGGGACAAGAAACCTCTGAGTTTGTGTTGTGCTTTTTAAACAAGTATTTGCTCTAAGTAAATGAGTGCTCAAAATACTACTGAAGAAAAAGAAATTTAGATAAGTCTAGGTACGATGAGAGAAATGTGTTGATAGGAAGATATATTTGAGAGCTTCAGAAACATAGAATCATTTTGGTTGGAAAAGACTTTTAAGATCATCAAGTCCAACCATTAACCCAGCCCCGCCAGGTCACCACTAACCCATGTCCCTCAGCACCACATCTCCACGGCTTGGAAACCCCTCCAGGGATGGGGACTCCACCACTGCCCTGCCCAGCCTGGCACAGCCCTTCACAACCCTTTTAGGGAAGACATTCTTCCTCACATCCAACCTAAACCCCTCCTTGGGGCAGCTTGAGGCTGTTTCCTCTTGTCCTATCACTTGTTACTTGAGAATAAAAAATGAATTGCATTGAAGCAAATAAAAAGCTGGTTTTGAATTAAACCACGGTGTTGTTTTTTTCCACGTGCTAGACATTGTAACAAAACTAAGTGTTCTAAGATGCTTATGAAAAAGCTACAGAAGATATGACCTGTCATTACTGACCTTGGATGCACAACCCTTCAAACACACCTAACAATCTGTATCATCCGCTTCATCTACCGATGGTGCACAAGTATTCGTCTGCTCTTGGCATTGCTGCAGTTTGGAAAAATAATGCTTGACATCTAGAACAGTGTGGAAAGATGTAGCCATGGGCAGCTGGGGCTGCAGCTCGGGGTTAGTGCTTCCAGGCTGGGAACTCATGTGGCACTAAGACAAGGAGCTCTTTGGTGTCCATACAGCCTAGTCCTCTGCTGGCAGCAGTACAGAGGTGCTGATTGCCAGCAACAGGTAATTGTCCAGAATGAATCCTCTTCGGCAGCCGTGGTGTAACAGCACAGGTTAGCAGTGATCCTCTAAGGAACCACGTGCACGGTGTGTTAGGTGGAGTTTAAAGATCGTAGAAAGGGGTTGGATGTTTTCTATTTTTCCGTTTCAGAGGAAAATGAGAGGAAAGAAGCTCTTACTTGCAGATAAGTAACGAGGGGGAAGGGGTTTTATAAATCAGTAACTAAGTAAACCTGTTCTTTTTCTAAACTTTTCAAACATAGGTATCAACCTTTGATGAGGTCTGGTACTGCTACAGAAATGCTTAACAGGAGATTCTGCATCATTATTTGTGAGGAAGCGTTAAGGAAGTACTAGTTAATTTTATTTATGATCATCTGGTACTATACTGATTACCTTCTTGATTAGATTTTATTTATTTATTTTTAATGTGGAAGTTTGTTACCTTATTGCTATTGTTTTTCTGACTTCTCAGTGGTCAGGCTGTATGAAAGCTGTTCAGAGTTGCCTCCCTATCCGGCTCCAGAAAAACAACAAATTTGTTCTTGCTTTTGGATTATGTTACTCAGAAGGGAGCTTTGAACAAGTCATGCATTCAGGGCATGAACAAAAATAAGAGGTCTGACCATGCAAAATCAGTGGTGTGACTGTGCAAATCCAACAAGGAGTTGATCTTTGAATAATGAAATGACACTCCTTTAGCTGGCGTGGGAGGAAGAGAAGGGAATAGAGAAAGGGGAATAAAAAAAAAAAGCATTTTTGACACTTAGAAGTTCCAAGAAGACATTTTTAGGAATGGAAGATGATAAACTACACGGACATATAGTTGCAGAAAGTTGACTTGAGATGGATTTTTCATATTCAGTTTACGAAAACTTGTTGAGTAGCTCTGTTCATTAAAATGTAAATGCTGACCAGCAAAAATGGGCTGTGGAACGTTTTTTGTAATGGCCGTATGTGTTTAAAGGAAGCAGAAAGCTTCTGCTTTGACTGCAGCATGTGATTCCTTCCTGATGATTCAGGGTGACCTCTTTTGTCCCTGGATCTGAAAGGGATATAACTGCGATGGAAAATACTTGAAAGGGAGGAAACAGAACAACTTGCTTGACTTTGCAGCTGTTTACAAACCTCTCCCAAAATAATGCAAAAAAACAAAAACAAAACAAAACAAAAAACCCCCAAACTTGCTGCTAAGAGACCTGCTTTGCTTGCTCCAGGGAGAGCTGCAGAACTTCAACACTAAACAGAACCTTGTTTTTAGTTCTAACGTACACAAATGGCTGGTGGGATGCCACAGGTAATTGTACCACCACTGTGTAGTTAAAGCTCTGTGGATACCGAGAGCTAATTCTTGTGTGTCTGTATAGAGAGAGTGAAAGTGCACAACTGGTGTAGAAACAGTGTGCTGGTGAGTCTTCAGAACATCTTAAATAATGCGCTGGAGAGGAGGGCAGGGTGTTCGAACTGCGGGCAGTGTTGGCTTGAAAATCTTCTGGTTTTTGCCTTAGAGGAAGGGAGTCAAGGGCACCTTTGGGTATGAATGTGAGAGCAAAAAACTGAATTGCCAAGATGCACGCTCAGCTACTGTGAAGCACTCTGCTGAGGGTTGCAGGAAAAAAAGGGGCTCAATTTGGAGACCAAGGTCTGCTTTCCAGTGCCATGCTCTGATATTTTTGTCTGCTCGTGTCAATGTTGCAGTCTACACGTCAATATTTTAATATGCAGACCCTAAACTTGCTAATGCAGGTGATTCTGCACTGCTTTTCTCCTGCAAGCACTCCAGCCTTTAGAATTAGAACAACATATTTGAAACGTCCTTGGGAGCAAGTTGGCACGTGGGATGGTTTCTGTCAAGCAAGAAAAGAAAGGAGAGGGCCGGATCATTGGCTCTGCACAGTGCTAGTGTAGGCACGAGAATAAAGCTTTTTGTTGCAGTCGCTATGTATAAATTCTATAGAGCTGTGCTGTACACACATGCCCAACTTAACTCCAAAGTAACTTGAGTACTGAAGGAAATGGAGATGCACCCTCTGCATGTCCATGTTCCCTGCTGAGCTAGCTGCCATACTGTGCTGGGAAGACACCCTCTGAGGCCAAAGGTACCTAAAGTCTCACCAGTCCAATTCTTCGCAGTGGCAGTCTCAGCCTGAATACAAACCTATTCACACTTTGTCCCTTACTCAGTTTGCTTCCTTCATTGGTGATCGTAACTTCCTATCTTTCTTTCTTCCTCCATTTCTTTGTGCCTCTGCGACTGTTAGAACAACGTGCTGGTGAGCCCAGAGACTTGTGCCTTTCTCCACGTGTGGGTAGTGTACTGGTGGTGCTGCTGGCCTGCTCTCCAGTACTGTTGGCAGGTCAAAGCTGTGCTAACATGCTGGGGATGCACTGGGCTTTCATGCTTCTCTGGTTATGTAACTGCTTTTCCTCCTGTGGCCTTTATTTTGTTGCTATGGAGCCATTAAATAATTAAAACAGGTGACTTCTTTTGAAAAGACAAGCCTTCAAAAGAAATTATTTCTAGCTGGCTGTTACCGTGTTTCTGTCTTTAACGCTTTTCTCTTTAAACAGGAAGAAAATGAACCTGAAATCTGAACGCAGAGGAATTCACGTTGATCAGTCGGAGCTACTGTGCAAGAAGGGATGTGGTTACTATGGCAATCCTGCTTGGCAGGGATTTTGCTCCAAGTGCTGGAGAGAGGAATACCATAAGGCCAGGCAGAAACAGATTCAAGAGGATTGGGAGCTGGCAGAGCGGTAAAGAGCCCTCTCTCTCTTCCTTCATCTTTTACAGTAGCCTGACTTCACTAAATACAATTCCTGTCTCCTGTTTTCTAGTCCGATTTGCTCTGGCTCAGTTTCATCATAAGTTCTCAGCTTTGACCTTTCCAGCAGGCATTAAAATCTTCCTTTTGATGCAAAGATGAATATTTATGACATTCTAATTTAAGAGGTTTTAAAAGAAAGTCTGTGAAGTAGCAAATGTAAACACCCCCCCAACCTCTCCACAAATACTTTGACCTGATTTGCATACTGCAATCTCTTAATTCCATCTAGCAGTTGGGAGGGTGAAAGTCACAATTTTGATTAAAATACCTCCACCTCTGGAGACTGTAATTATTGTTTTGAATATAGCCAGCACAATGGTTTTACATTTCAGCTACTGATTAAAAAATTGGTTTAAATCTTGTCTGTGGTCGTTTTTTTAAACTGCAGGGTTAAGCCCCAAAGCATCAAAACTTTAATGATTTAGGTAATTTTTCTAAGCATGTGTTTTCTGCAAGCCAGTCTAATTTTCCTAGTGTGAGAAATGCCTTGATCACGGGTGTTGGAGGAAATTGTGCTTGAGTGAAGAAAATAAGAGCAGCTACAACTGCTTTCTGTTGGATTTGGGTAGAAAGCAAAAGCATTATCCACTGCCTGAGAAACTTCAAAGCAGCCTCTTTTGTACTCCAGCTGACCTTTGTGTCACTCCCAGGGATGTGTTATCCCTGAGGTCCACTCAGAATTAACTGGTTTAGGGTTATGAGAATTCTTGGGATGAAGGAGCATCTAGCTGTGTATTCAGAGTTTACTGGGAGTTGACTTGAGCTGGCCAAGGTATTTGTTCATATTGACACAGGTTCCCTACATACGTTTATCTTAATGTATTAGTGGTGAATGCCAGAACTCCAGGAAGAAGTACAAATGCCCCTTAGGGACACGTCTGCACTCGAGTTTGGAACCTTTTGGTGAACTTGAGTTACCCGGTGATATCTTAACCAAGGTCACTGGGAAAAAAAACAGAAGTAAAAAAAAAAAGAGGCTTTAAATGCCCTGTTTACATCAGCCAGCCTGAAGGTGACACCTCTGGAAGCTCTTTGAACTTGAGTTGGGTCCAAACTAATGGTTATAGTTTGGAAGCTCTAAGTTTTGTGGTGTCCGACTACCCTAGACCCTCTTACCTTGGATCTTGGAGTAGTTTCCTTGAGTTTCTTTTGGGTTTCGTTTGGTTTTTTTAGTTCTTTTTACTGCCTGACACTGGAACAGATTATTAGCTGCAAAGAAAGGTAGCAAGAAGTGCTTGAAACTTTTCCTAGCCTAATCAGAAGGCGCTGGGTAAGCTGTTGGGTGCAGTACTGAGGACATGTCATTTTTTCCTCTGCCGTAAGTTTGGCTTGAACAGCTAATAAAAACTTCAGTGTTATTAGAGCACGTAGTTACACTGTCAGTTTTATAACATCTACGTACAATAAACTGGGGCATGTAAGGAATCCTTTAATAAGTAACTATTCAGTAGGAGATGCTAAAGGAACAGGTAAGCTGTGATTGTTGTAGGGAACAGACTTGTCAGTCAGCACAGATAAGACACAATTCCTGCCTCAAGAGATTACAAATGCAAAACCATTTATGGTTTCTCCTCAGCTGGCTGGATGTGTAAAGAAAATTGCTCAACCTTTTAGCATCTTGGAGGGCAATATAATTTAACCTATTTTAATCCTCCTGCATAGGAAGAAGAGTAGCCCTTGAAGGATTAGGATGTTTGCCCTCCCTGCTTTGTCCACGCAGATTAAAAGACGGGCTTGGTCTTTGCAAAGCACCCGTCCGTGTTGCAGTGTTTTGCCTCCTTCATCCAAGCAAGCCGATCTATTACCAGGACTTTGAAAACAAATTCTGACAACTACTATCTATTTTCCAGAATATTTCTGAGATTGTGATGGGGTGTTTTGCTTGCTCAGCTGCGAGCCATAGTTTTTATCTTCACGAAGATGGTAAAGGATTGCCTGTGGTAATAAGTTGTGAAACTTGGAATGTGACACGGGGAGGAAGGCAACTGAATCAATTATTGGAAGTCCCCCCACAGTCTTTCCCCATACCTCTACCTTTGTAGAATGGAGGGCTGTGACATGAGGGGAAGGTGACCGTGATTATTCTTCAGCCTTCTCCCTCTGACCTCACTATTTGATCCTTTCTGGCCATCATAAGCTTCCTCTCACTTTCACCATTGCAACATGGGAAGAGTGGACATAATGTAGTGAAGGGAGATGTGGTAGGAAGCAAGGAGAGAAGATGCGCATAGAGGAGAATTAGCATGTCAAATGAGTAATTAATTTATTGCACAGGAAATTAGCTTATTTGGGCTGTGTTTAAGCACTTAATTAGACCTACATTTTTCCAATTTCAGGCTTCAGCGTGAGGAGGAGGAAGCGTATGCCAGTAGTCAGAGTACCCAAGGGGCGCAGTCACTGACCTTTTCCAAATTTGAAGAGAAGAAAACCAATGAGAAAACACGAAAGGTCACTACTGTGAAGAAGTTCTTCACTGCTTCTTCCAGAACAGGAGCTAAGAAGGGTAACTTTCTCCTTTGCTTTTAATGGTTCTGTACAATGTGTTTTTAAAAAGTGCTTTTGATAGATACATTGTACTAAAAGGCAGAGTAGTGCTCTGTGACTTGACTTCAAAAAGCTGGAATAATGATGCTTCTGGAGAGAAATTGCTATATATGAAGTCTGACTGAAAAGAAAAATATGTGAGCTTTGGGGTGATGCTGATCTTTTAAATAGAACAGTGCACTGCTAAACCTGGGGCTGTTTGTGTTAATTATACAGGAATTTTTCCAGTAAGGTGTAGTATAAATGTATTCCTAGTGGATGTCCACCACTGCCCTCTGTGAGTGCAAGGATCTGGTTCATATGGTGCTGTCACAGTGGTTGAGATAAGAACAGTTTAATAATTGGGGAAAAAAAAGTCATTAAAAGGAAGCTAACAGAAAGAGAGAAATAAAACCAAAAAGTGATGCGCAGTGCAGTTGCTTACCACTGGGCTGATGCCCAGCCCATCAATTCCAATTCCCTGCAGTTTGTGCTGGACATGACCTCCTATAGTATGGAGTATCCCTTCGGCTGGTTCAGGTCAGCTGTCCTGGCCATTCTCCCTCCCAGCTTCTTGTGCACCTCCTCACTTGCAGAGCATGGGAAACTGAAAAGTCCTTGACTTGGGATAAGCACTACTTAGCAACAACTTAAACATCACTGTGTTACCAGCATGATTCTCACACTAAATCCAAACCGCAGCACTACACCAGCTACTGGGAAGAAAATTAACTCTTCCCCAGCTGAAACCAGGATAGATAAACCATCCTAGATCTTTAGAATCAAGGTTGACTCATGAATCTTCCTAGATTGAGTCAACCGTAGTTTGTTATTGTGGCTTAGGACTTGAAGGGGAACTCTTCCCGAAGAAAGGAAAAAAGGTCCTGGCTGGCAGTCACCTCAAACTGGTACATCATAAATGTGATAGAAAGGCTGATGTAAAAGACCGGAGGATGCTGCCATAATGGATCACTTCAACAACTTTAACAGCAAAAATGGAATGTGTGAGGAGGATGCCTTTAAATGAAAGGAAATGTGAAGGGAAACTTGGAGTCTCTATGTGTATGTGGGTTGTGAATATCAAGTTTGTGGTTGGCTGAATGTTTATTCTACAGCAAGTGGTACAAGTAAGAATGATTAATGGCACTGATGTCTTTGCATAGCAATAGCTCACATGGGCAAAACACAGAAACTGCTAGACTGTGGAGGAGGCATTCCAGAAGAAAAAGCAACATTAATGTGTCTTAGCCTTAGAGATCATGCATTTCCTTTAATAAGTTTTGTGTCTGGATTTCATATTAGCAATGGTGCATGGGCAGCAGCTGGCTAAATGAGCCATTCAGCTATGTATTAAGAACTTCTTTTACGTTCATTCTTCTTATTTTCCATGGTTTTTTTTTATACCACTCACCGTCTCTCCTGACATGCTCCCGCTCTTGGTGTCTTGCTTGCTTTTGCATTTATTTCAGTGGCTCAAGAGAAAATCGTTAAGCAAGGACAGCTTGGGAGGGAGCGAAATGCTGATAACATTCTCAGGGATTTGAAGGAAATTTTCACTCCCTCCTGGGAACTGGCTTCCCCTACTGAAGGTAATGCAGCACAGCTTGAGCAAGCTGTCTGCTTGATTTTAGTGAGCTTATTTCTTAGCTGGGCTTTGCAAAATACAAACTAGGGTTGTGCCAGTTATAACTTGTGCTGTTGAATATGAGGATGACAAAAAAAAGTCTAACATCTTGAAGTGAACTTGAATATCTAAAGCCATTCTTTGCTTTTTGGTAGGGAGAGTGTAGGAATAAAGCTGAAGCTTCTTTCAGCTCTTCAGCTGAAGCTTCTTTCAGCTCTACCCAGGCAATGACATCTGAAGGATTAATGCGGTTTCAAAAAAATGAGGGTTTTGTAAGAAGTAGCTCAATCTTGTGCTGCTTCATATTTTGAACAAAAAATAATTCCAGATTGCCATTATAAATCTGATTACAAGTTGAAACTACTTCAATTTAATAATTCACGCTCCGAGAACTTTTGCGTTCTCAAATCATCTCCAGATGTACGGTATATTAATCAGGAAGACAATTTCATGTCAAGAGAAGACATACTGGTTTCAGTTAAACCAAAAGGACGCCAAAATCCTTGATGCAAACAGCTTTAGGATCCTGTCCTTTGTTATTTGTTTGCAATTCTGATGTGTTCTGCTGACTAAAGAAACCTGAAGATGTACCATCCTTTATTTTTGCAAATTATTTGAAGATGATGATGAATGGGTGTGTGTAGTAGAGCTAATAACATTATTTTTATATTCTTTACTTGGACTCAGGTCCATGGCCATGGCACAACCATAGTGAATCACTGGAGTGCTAATGTTCTGCTGTGACAAGTAGCATTTCTGTAGAGCGCCTTGAGGAATATTTTAAAATTAATAGTGTCTATTCTTTGTCAAGGTGATCCTTTCTTAACTCTTCCCATACTCTTTCTTTTCATTTTGGCATATCTCCTCTACTATGGTCTCTTAAACTTGTTTGTTCAAATGATTTCTGTTCTTTAATAAGCTTCTCTTTAGTTAGACTTAATTCTTTTAGAGTACATGACAAAGCTGTAAATACTTTGGTGCTGAAAGTACGTTTGTTCCTGCAGTCCTTAATCATCAGTGCATATTGTACAGGTTCATTTTCCTTAAATTAGGATTTCAACACAGAGATTAATGAAGCTGCAACATTTCTGAGTGACTACATGTAGTTCTTGGTGTGACTCATTAAAAAGACAGTTAATTTTTCTTTTAATGCCTACATTGATAGTAGTCTGCCTCAATTGTCTACATCTCTCTAGTAACTAAAAAAATTACCTATTTTAAATCTGTGACTAAAAATCATATTCATATTCTTTTAGGTCAAATAGCGGAATAAGGTTCATGATTTTTCGAATACAGTGAACTCGGTGTTGAAATAAGTAACTAAGGCTTTGGCTGTTCCTGGAAATGAAGTCAGCAATTAATTGTGGGGAAAAAAAGAAACCTCATTATTAAGCGGACCTGCTTTCTTTTTTTATTCTCGCAAAGCTATACTCTCTACTTACTGCTTATGTAATATTAAATGTGACAAATTTAGATCAACATACAGTGATGATTGCTGTTCAGCTTGAATACTGCGCAGGGATTTTACTTTGAATCTCAGGTATAAAGAAGATTGGAGGAAATCCCCTCTGGAAAAAGCCTTCTTGTGTAATTAGAAAGGAGATTGATTTGCACTTTCTATCTTGACTGCTGCCACTGGAACTTAAATATTTGCAAAACTTTTTCCTTTCTTATCACTTAAACACAATAAATGTTGTAATGGTACCTGACCAAATGATTATCCAGAGAAGGTTATGCTGAAGTGTAGAGTCTTGAGCTTTGGTCAGATGATCAGTGTTGTTAGTCACTGGGTCATACAGCTTTGAATGCACTGTAGTGCTTTTGTCTCTTTAAAAGCGAATAATAACAAGCCAAAAAAACCCTTCCAATAAGCTACCTCAAGTCTAAAACTTCCCAACTTAAATATACTAACCCCTCTTATTTCCATTTATTTTGGAGTTCTGCATGTATGCTTATTGAAACAAAGAATGTTTTGTTGTGCATGTTAGTATTTTCAGGTTGAAAGGTATGTTTGTATCACGTTGACCATGAATATTTTCATGTTTTCTGTCTCTTTGCTGCTTGCTTTTCATCATGCTCATTTACATCATCTCTATTCAATCCTTCATTTTGAACAGTGTTGGCTGGCAAGTTGAAAGGTGGGTGAACTAAACTCAGCTACTCAAGGTGTTGGATCAGTACAATTAACTTGCAACCTCTACCTTGGAAAATCAGCTGTGTTTGTGTGGAAAAATCCTGTGGTTGCAGCTGTATAAACTTGCATCCAGTGCTGTGTGCAGTCTGTGTTCCTGCCTCCATCTTGAGTGCCAAGCAAGTTCTTCCTTGGACAGGCGCGGTGCTTCTGCTCTTGCTGAAACACAAATGGCCAAGTTCTCATTTACACGGCAGGTGCGATTCTGTGGCATCTGCTGCTGCATTTGCACCAACCTCATGTTCCCGTTCCTTGTGTGGTGCTGCTGCTCCTGCGGGAGCCAGCTTGGGGAGCTGATCAAGCTGAAGAATAACCCTGTAAAACGCACTGATTTCTGACTAGGGCTGCCCTCAACTACTACTTCCCAAGCTGGTTTTGTGAGCCGGTGGAATGAATACTTGTGTTGGTGCAAGCAGAGGAACAGGAACGTAAAGGTGTGGGGGGAAATGAAAAGGGACCACTCCAGTATCTTAAACTGCTCCAGAATCCCATCTGGAAGCCTTGAACTTACATGGAGATGTCTTACCTGGGAACAAAAATGTAAGAAGCCCCAGAGCAACCTATGTTAAAGTGATTTGCTAATACTAAAAGGCCGTTAGTGTAAATGGGTATTTGGCTATGAATGTTTCGCTTCAGTGGAATACTCAGTTTTCAGAGTTCTGTTTAATGATATCCAGCATTTCACTGGTAAAGCTTGAGAAATAAACGCTCATTCATCTGCACAGTTGAAAAAAAAAACACCTGAAATTTTATGGTGTGTTGAACCCTTCCTAAATTAATCCATCAGTGTAAAAAAAAAAAAAAAAAGCTAATCTGATGTGCCCAACTTTTCCCAGCAGAGATCCAAGAAGCCAAGGCTCCCAGCCCTTCTATAAACAGGCAGGCTAGCATCGAGACGGATCGAGTATCCAAGGAATTCATAGA
Organism: Eurystomus gularis; assembly: GCA_013400335.1. Lineage (NCBI taxonomy): Eukaryota > Metazoa > Chordata > Aves > Coraciiformes > Coraciidae > Eurystomus > Eurystomus gularis. Next base: position 9,436 of record VZZY01002043.1, on the reverse strand, counting down.
ATTTCTCAAGACCTATCATAAGCCTGGACAAGATATCTATAAGCAATGTAAACTATTTTTGGACACGATGAATCATAAAAGGGTAAGTTTTGCATGCCTTTTACATAAATAAAATGGGGAAATTAGGGAGAGATGGAGAAAAAGCTGCACTTCTTCCAGCAGCTGGGTTTTTATGTATTGTATGCCGGAGTCTTCATCTGATACGCTCACTCAAATGAAGGTTAAATTCTGAATGCCTTGATTTTTGGTATGGTATGTGACCAAAGGAACCCTCCAACCCCGGTATCTCAGGTATCTTGAAAGAACTTTCCTTTGCGTCCCAAATTAATTATTACTAAATCCCACATAAATTAGTGTTAAGCGAACAATTTTCTAGGTAAATATGACTTGTGGAAATTATATTACATAATGAGGTTTTAGGTATCTTAAGGCTAAAAAGTTAGAAAGCATCAACACACGTCTCCTTTTCTTTGGGTAAGGGGAACTTGAGTGTGCTTCTATTTAATATGGAATAAGGGTTTCATCTTCATTACAGTACATTAGTGTTCCTGAAATATTAACGTGTCTGTGGTGCCACCTATGGTTGAAATGAGTCAATTTTCAGCACACTTTTTTTTTTTTTTTCTCCTTTCTTCCCGTACCTTTCCTATTTAGTATGTAGTCACTCCAATTATATCCTCAAATTGGATGGAAAATTAAGGAAGTTCTGATGGAATCTTACATGGCCTCCACATTGAAAACATCTTGAAGTTGTTGGTTTTTTTTTTTCTTTAGAACTGATTTGTTCTGAGCATAGAGTTTGTGAAAATAGCATGTTGTTATTATTGGTGATTGAACGCTGAAGGTACTCTCGTTTCCTAGTTCCTTGATAGTTTGTGCTAGTCAGAAAGAAGTTGTTCTCAAAAGGTATGAATTACTACTACATGTAAACCAGGCCTAAAATGCAACACTGCCATCAGAGCTGAGACTTTGTGCTCAAGGTAACTCTATAATATTTGGCTTTAAAGAACCCAGAAACTAAGTTGTCTCTCCATATATATATTTTTTTTAAATGTATGGTTTTGTGTTGCCATTTAATGGTGAAAAGTGACTTAGTGGAGTTAATTTTAACGTTCAAACCTCCATTATGTCCTTCAGTAGCTCAGTTACTTCATGTCCAAAAGACAACGTTGTTTCACAAACAACATTGTGAATATTTTTAATGGTAACTTAATCATTAGAAGTGTTTACTATATAGATATTCTTTCAAATTTTTATTTATGTTCTTGTTTTTTTGATATACTGGATATCATCTTTTAAAAAGTTAGAGACAAAATTGGGAGCGAGCATTTCGCTTAGTAGTTAATGTTATTTTGTCACCGTTACTCAAGGACGCATCTGGGGAAATGGCATTGCACCTGTCCCATTCCATTGCTAATATACAGCTCTTCAGCAAATAAACGTAAGTCTTTCACATGTTGAAAAGCCGTTTCTCATATTTTTCAGTGTGGTTTAGCCAACATAATCACCTCTGACGATACATTTGCATTCTCAGACTGTTACTGCAGCTGGACGCTTTGGTGAAACGAAACCAGAACATCCGAGGTATTGCTGCTGGTTCTCCCGCACGCAGACTTAACCAGCTTTCTGTTACAGGACTTAAGTATCGAGGAGCAATCTGAATGTGCCCAGGACTTCTACCAAAACGTGGCAGAGAAATTACAGACACGTTGGAAAGGTATCATGTTGCTCTTCCTCATGTCTTACTGCTGAAAAAGGAACGGTCTGAGGATAAAGGCTCTTGTATTTGCAAGTACAAATGAAGCGGTCCTGACCAGCTTTCAGAAACGCTGGTAACAAATTTTAGTACCACAGAACCGTCCCCAGCAGCACCGGCTCTGTGAAGTTTTGCAGTCTAAATTACTTACTTTTACAGGTTTTTCTTAAACTCTCAACTAAATGTGGTTTGCTTGTTTTCATTGCTTGTTTTCAATTCAATACAGTTTAATTCTGAAGCCAAACGTGTGGCCTCAGCCCAGTTAACTGGCTGTGAGCCTTGTGTTACACTAACGAACAAGAAGCCAGTGGGAGGGGAGTGTTTCTGTTGCAGATGGCTTTTACATGCCTGGTCTGTAAGTGGCACACCCTAAACATATCCAGGGCATTTTTAAGACATAAACAGGAGCAGAGGGCTTGGAAGACCTCACTGGATTTATTCTAAAAGACCATATTTTTGAGAAATACTATTCTTGTAAGCTACAAGCAGATGAACCTAATTTGTGTGTTGAGTGTGCTGAGTGAATGTGCTTCCATGTGAACCTCTGCAGGTACTTTGGTGTGTCGCTGTGGTGTTCTCACCACTATAGTTTTACTTCTCTAGAGACTGAAAATAGTCCAAATATATCCGTTATTAATTGAGGTTGGCTCGAGTCAGTAGCACTGATTTGGTGATATTAGGACCAAACTGTATTAAATCTACAAAAGAGCCCCAGAATACTTCATTTACTGTATCGGGGGTGGGATTTGTACTTTTCAGTGCCCCCAGAAAAAGTTGAGAAAGCAATGGATCAGATTGAAAAATACATTATGACTCGGCAGTATAAATATGTCTTTTGCCCTGAAACAACTGATGATGAGAAGAAGGATCTTGCTGTTCAAAAGAGAATCAGGTAAGCCTTTAAAAGAAAAAACGCTGAGTAATCCAGTCCTGTAAATGAGATCTGAATCAAGCATGTTAAAAATCTTTTGCTGCGCACACAGAAATGGCAAGCTTTTTAACCAGAAAGGGTTGCAAACAGGAGAATGTTTTATTTAAGAATTTAAGAAACAGAAAGGAATGAATAATGAAAGCTACTACACTAGGAAAATAAGTTGGTTTGCTTTTGTTAAATTGCAGTTGAAAAAAATTAAGTGTTTTTTTCTGGAAATAAATTACTTCAGTGGAATAAACTAGCTTATGACTGGAGTCGTGCCTCGTTTACACAATGCACTCCTTGTGCCTTCAATTCAAGAAGCAGCTGGTTTCAAACACCTGAATGTTACTGGCACAGAATAGTTTTCACTTGTTTTTTTTTCCTTGTCACAGGGCTTTGCACTGGGTCACTCCCCAGATGCTGTGTGTTCCTGTCAATGAAGAAATTCCAGAAGTCTCCGATATGGTTGTAAAAGCAATTACAGGTTGGTGAACGATGACGTTTATATTTATGGCTTTAAATTTCACATCTCTTGCTCATAGAGATGATTTTCTGCTGTCATTAGAAGGGGATCCAGGCTTTTAGATTTGCAGATTTGCTGTAGTCTTTGTGGTGTTGGACCAGTACATCCCCTGTGAAGTGGGAGTAATTTTTCTCTCATGGTGTTTAGGCTTACTGGTCTGTTTGAAATACTTGGACTGAACCAAGAGGAGGTTGAATAAATAGATACTTTTATGGAACAGCAAGCACCACAGATGAAAATTGATGCAATATTAGTGTTTTCCAGTTAGTGTCCTACTCATTCAGGTGTCTGGTTAATATTGTTTTAATGATTTGAGAACTCTTTTATCTTACAGATATTATTGAAATGGATTCAAAGCGTGTCCCTCGTGATAAGTTGGCGTGCATCACCAAGTGCAGCAAGCATATATTTAATGCTATTAAAATCACAAAAAATGAACCAGCTTCTGCTGATGACTTTCTTCCGACACTTATATACATTGTTTTGAAGGGAAACCCACCCCGTCTGCAGTCTAACATCCAGTACATAACACGCTTCTGTAATCCAAGCAGGTTAATGACAGGAGAAGATGGCTACTATTTTACCAATCTGGTAAGCGCAGCAGTACTGTTATGTTCTAAAAACAGGATTGTCTTTTATTTGGATATAGGTATTCCTAGTAAAGGCAAGCGCAGCATAACATAGAAGGAAAATCAGAACTGATTCTCAAATAAGTAGTTGAGGTTCCGTAGAGTACTGCCAGCTCTTTTGCTTTGTATCTCCTCTCTCTCCCTTCTCTGCTTTCCAAACCAGACAGTGCTTTGCTTTCTTTATAATTAAACCCTTTATGGGAACAGTCTGATGCTAAGACTTGAGTATATTTTTATTCTGTAAGGAGATAAGTACTTTCTGCTACTAAAACCCCGAGTTTGGACTGTGCAGATGTTACAGATGCAAAGTTCCCCAATTAAGCCCACGAGAGTTTAATGGCCTAGTTCTGCAGAGATAACCTGTGGAGGTAAACAGGCTTTTTAAAGCTTCTGCAGGAGGCATTTATTAGTGTGCTTGTTTATATTAAAAGGAACTATGATTATGGACTTGACTTCTCCAAGTTTTATCGTAAAGCAATTCTCTAGGGGAAATACGTAGTTGAATGAAATTTGTGAAATGTTAGAAATTCCTTTTAAGTAGGAGGAGAGTGTCCACAAACTAAGCTGGGCATTGGACATTCCTTCCTTCAGAAAATGAATACAGAGAGAGCACATCTCTGCCGATCAGATTATTAAATATAATAACCTTGTGCTTTTGTCTAGTTGTCATGTTCTTTCTACTTTCTCCCCTCCAAAATGCAGTAACGCTGAGGTTTGTGGTACGCGCTATCCAGTGAGGCAGCACTGCCCAGCTGAAGTGGTGCCTTCCTGTCGTGTCCTCCGAGTTTTTGACTTCTTCAGACTTTGGAGAGAGGAAGGAGGCGTATGAACTGTCTGATGTAGTTAGCTTCTGGAAAAGCTCTTTAGGAGCAATCTGTTGAGGCATTAAATAAAATAATCAGTTATTGGTCTAATGGCAGGACATTCCAGTCTGGAGCTTGCGGTGATACTTGCTCTTTGTTTTGTTTGTAGTGCTGTGCTGTGGCCTTCATTGAAAAACTGGATGCTCAGTCTTTAAATCTAAGCCAAGAAGATTTTGATCGGTTTATGACTGGTCAGACATCCCCGAAGAAGCAAGAATCTGACAGTTTTTCACCTGATGTGTGCCTGGGTGTTAAGCAAATGTATAAGAACTTAGACCTCCTATCTCAGTTGAATGAGAGACAGGAAAGAATTGTCACTGAAGCCAAGAAGCTTGAGAAAGACCTAATAGATTGGACTGATGGAATTACAAAGGAAGTCCAAGATATTGTTGAGAAATATCCATTAGAAATAAAACCAAAAAATCAAGCCTTAGCAGCCATTGACTCTGAAAATGTGGAGAATGACAAGCTGCCCCCACCACTGCAGCCTCAGGTTTATGCAGGATAATTACCAGTGTTAACTTGAAAAGTATCCTTATCCTCACCTAGTACTATCTGCTACTTGGGAAGGGAAGTCAATTTAAGGCTAAAAATCGGATGAGCTGAAATCAGTACATTTTTAAAGGTACATTTGTTAAGTGTAGTGAATTGTATTTATTTTATTCGAGTAGATTTCTATTAGGCTTTTGTGGGTTTTTGAACTGAATTTAAATTTTCTACACAAACTGGTGTAATTTTTAAGCAACACTAGTCCATTGACATCTTTCCGGAAAGCTTCCTTCTAGGCATGCACTTACTTGTTTTTAATAATTAGTTTAACTTGAATTTGAGTTCCAGCAGAAACTGGAAAGCTACCAATGTTAGTCTGAATTTACTCTGTAGCTGTAAAGATGAAATATATATTGTAAATGATGTAAAATTGTAAATAGATTTAAAATCTAATGTCTCAACTGTGCATGACATCATGGGTGTGTGAGTGTAACTGATACACAAGTGTTCATTTTGGCACCTTTCAGCTGAATCCTGTTGCAGTATAAAGGCAAGTACACTGTTAATGTTACAATAAGCTAGATGGAATAACTGATGAATTACAGTCAGAGAGGATATTGTTGTAATGATTTGAAAACTTGACGCATCTGCTCTGTAAAAAAAAAAAAAAAAAAAGTGCTATTTAAAATATGACATTTCTTCTTGTAAACATTCTCTCTGCTTTGTCAGTACACCCGAGATCCTTCAGTGGTGCGTGTAAGTGCTGATATTACTGTTTTGAAGAGAATATCAAGTCAGGCTTCAGAAATAGGAAAAATACTTGTATTAAAAATGGCATAATGGGGAACAAAAAAGGGGATGGGAGGAGATCGTGCGAGAGTTGCACCAAAAGTGGCTTTCTTTGCTGGTATTGCCTAGTCATTTCCATCAGTGGGCTATGTCTTGATTGCTTCTTTGACAATCCTGGTAGATAAATAAGTTCATATAATTAGAGGCTGCTTTTTAGAAGAAGTATGAGCCATTGCTCTGAACAGAGAAGTGCACTTTATTTTCAGGAAACATCAGTCTTCTGATCTTTAGTGACCCTCTTAAGGAAAGGGACTTACCTTGTGAAAGCATTGAACATCAAGGTAAATATGGCTTTGTCACTAAAAGTTTCCATTGCTGTATTTAAAGTTAATAATAGTTCACTCTGCAAAAAGTAACCTCTTGCAATATAACTTTTTTATGCCAGTGAAACATTTTATATATATCATTTTAAATATCTTCTGGTTTGTCCAGTCTGCCATCACTTGTACCTGAGATATCTAACATAAAGCTACTTCGCTTGAGCTACTTTTGAGCAATTAATTTTAACTACTTTTAAGTGATGCTAAATTCTTACCATCAAGGAGGAAAGTACCTACCTCTTTATTATGCTCCACTGCTTTAAAACCACTGGTATTTTAAATTTGCACTGCAATAATTTCCGACCACAACTGTGATTTGTCCCTTTTTGTCAGATGTATTTAGCCTATGAACTATGCATTCCTAGTGTTTCAGAGAGAACCAGTTACCCAAAGCTCCACCGCTGAGACCAAGCAACGAGCTAATCGGATGATCACAAGAAATTATTTGATGTATCCATGCGTCACTGCACCCAAATCGCTTAGGATCTGACCAGCGCGTGCAGTAATACCGTAAAGTCTTTATTTTCTTTATAAACACTAGGTGCTAATTCTGATATCCAGGTACACACATTTTCCTGGGGTGGGGGGGGAGCAAACTTTTAGCTATTGTGTAAATTGCCATGTTTAAATAAAAGTGTGTACATTATGGCCTTGTTAATGAGTTCCTAATGATCTCCTCGCTGGGTTTTGTTACGCTGTTAATGATTAATGTGAAGGTAACTGTGAGTGCTGCTGCATTCTGTGTGCTGGGAGACACAATTCGTAGCTATTCAGGTACGAGTCTGTAACAATGTCTTTTTCTTTGCAGAAAGATCATTGTAGCGATTAAGTACTTAAGGACGACTTGCTGGTGCAGTTGTACTAAAGTATCATATGTACTAAAGTATTCATATGCCATCTTGTTACCAAGCCAGCAAAACACAGCCTCCGAATGCCCCCGTAAGGCAGGTAAGATGGGTTTCCATACCCCAGCTGACAGTTAGCAAGCAGGAGTGGTTTGCTCCTGGCCGTAGTGTAGTCTGGGTAGCAACAACACTGGGAGCAGCTTTTGCAGGAGCTTGCGTTCTGGTGTTGGAGTAATTAGACTGCTTTAAGGCCTTGTCAGTATTTTACTGGGCAGATGATGTGTCTGTAGGTAAAGCAGGTAAATAGTTTTGTCTTGCTGAAAACTAAGGTGGTTCAGTTGCTCTGGTAGTAACTGCAGAGTGTATTTCCAGTGTAACAATTTCAGACTGGGCAAACCATCACGCACAGGGCACTGCGAGGTGCTGCTGGCTGAGCTGGAAGATGCCGTGTCCGTTCTGGGCTCAGCATGAGCTGGTGAACGCTCCAGGAAGCAGTACCAGATGGGCTCGGTGCTGGGCGTTGGTGTAGTACAGAGATGTGCTGGTCACACAGGCGGGTTTGGGGTAAGATACAGCCAGAGACACGGTGATACCAAAGGTTCTGAAACAGTATCTGTGAACAAGTTACTTGTGAACCAGAGGTTAATTAAAATACAGATTAAAAAGAATTGGAATACAGGCTGAGGTGCTTTGGAGACAGTCGCAGTATCAGAAATGACTTGGTTTTGTCAGCAGCCCCTTATTACTTTGGTGTTCCTGAAAATAGACTGTGCAGCTCATTACCAGGAATTGGAACCCAAGTTGTAAACTACTTTGCACGTGAACTCTCTATTTAATTTGCGGTAGTAAGATATTTTACAGGAAGTACTGGTTCATTAACCTGTACAACGCCTTTGGTTTCACGTAACTGAATTACAGAATTAAATTGATTCTTCTACCCAGGTACCAGCAAAGCTCACAAATTCTCTGGTGTGTATTCTCTTACAGCAGAGCATCTCACCCCTAAGGGAGGGAGGCTCAGGTAGCTGCTGATAGATACAGCTAGTGCAGTTTGATGGCAATTTGAAAGAAGGGTTAGGAGGGTGGGAAGAAGCAGCAGTGTTCTGTGGGATCATGAACTGAGGCTCGTGCTATGGTGGCTGCAACACAAGACCAGGTGGTTTGATACTTCATCTGGGTATGCAGGAGGAGATTAACGTGTCCTTTTCCTCAATCCACAGCCACCATCCTTTGGTCAGAGATGTGTACGGAATTAGTGCATATGATTTATTTTTTTTAATTGTCTGAGAGGCTTGCCAAATGTGCTTTGGCAATACTACCTTCTTCTGGAGGAGTAGTATTCTCTGAGTAGAATACTCAGAGGAAGTAGACTCTCAGGAAGTAGACTTCCTCAGTCTTTTGGAAGACTGAGGCCTTCCAAAAGCCTCAGTCAAGAAGAGCCATGAAGGACAGTACCACAGTACTGGCCTTTGACTCATTCCAAGACAGGGTGATTCCTGAGTTTCCCGATTAAGAAAATACTGTAGTTTTACCTCATGTATCCAAAGTACTACAACTATTGCAGATCCTTACGGCCACTTTCCTTCCAGCTTGCCAACCCGCTGCTGCTGCAGTCAGGGCTAGGTCAGCAGGGTGGAGACCCCGGCTGTCAGTCGCAGGGGGTTGTAGCTGCCCTTGCTCTGAGCAGCAAGATTACGAGGGAATAACTGGCTACAACAGCTCGGTAACGCTGGAGGGCTGGCAGCATTATTGTGATCCCCCCTTCCATGGGATCAGGCCCTGGTGCCTGGTGTCCCTTCACCGGATGGCACACAGAAAATCCTGGGTGTGAGTTATTCACACCCTCAAGTATTTATGGACAGATTGGCAAGATCCCCTGAGCCTTCTCTGTTCCCGGCTAAGCCCTGGTGCACTCGGCTGCACGCACCCCGTCCCGCCATCATCCCTTGAAGGTTCATTGCAGTGTTACGCAGGGCTTCACCTTCCCCTCTCCGGGCCTTCGTTACAATTGAAGTGTTTAATTCTTCTGGTTCCTTCCATTAAGTCAACTGCTCTAAAGATGTCATCCTGAAGGCTTTTAGCCAGTGAAGACCTTTCTTTTTAAAAAAAAAAAGTTGGTTTGGATAGTTTTTACTGCGAAAGGACATCCCCTTTCCATTGAAAGGCGGGGAAATGTCGACACCACCTTTGTCAGGCTCTACCGCGGCTGCTCCGGCCTGAGGAGATCTGGGGGGCGGCGGTGGGAG
>VZZY01002041.1:0-12186 GCA_013400335.1 Eurystomus gularis | reverse complement strand
CCCCTCCCCCCCCCCCCCCCCCCAGTCATTTATATGAATTTACAGTTCTGTTTTAGTCTTCTTTTAATTATAAATCAGATCTAATAAGGAATTTATATAAACTCTTTTTTTTTTTAGCCAGAAATTGGTGAATTTGGGGAAACTTTTTTTTATTAAGGAATTTAGTTTACTAATTTTTAAATTTTACTAGAAAATCTTTTCCTCAGCTCATTAGAATTCTTTATAAGGTATCACATTTTAAGTTTAACTAAAATAAAATAGACATTTATTTTTTCTCAAACTGTTTTTTCTTCCTTACTCTTAATTTCAGAAGATTTAGAAATTTAGAAAAGTTAGTTTAACTAACAGTAGTAATATAATTTGGACTGGAGAGAGTCCAAAGGAAGGACATGAAGAGGGGGGAACATGAAGAACTGGGGAACTTACTCTGAAGGGAAAGACTGAAGGTGGTAGATCTTTTCTTCCTGGAGAAGAAAAGACTCAGGGGGGACCTCATCACTGCATGCCAATAGTTAAAGGATGGCTACACAGAGGACAAAGGCTCTGTCTTCACAAGAACCACATGGAAAAGACAACGGGCAATGGGTACAAGTTGCAATGGGAGAGGTTTCATCTCAGCATAAGGAAGAAATTTTGTACAGTAAGATCAATCATTCACCAGAACAACCTCCACAGGAACATGGTAGAGTCCCCATCACCAGAGGTTTTCAAGATACAACTGGAGAGGGTGCTGAGCAATCTCATCTAGCCTCCCTTTCCCACAAAAAGTTAGATCAGATAATTTTTCAAGACTCCTTTCCAAGCTGGGCTATTCTACAATTCAACGGTCATCTGAATATTTATTTCCTGGTTTCACAGCCACGTTCATCACTAAACCATGCCTCTAAGTGCCACATCTACACATCTTTCAAATACCTCCAGGTCTGGTGACTGGATCACTTCTCTTCTACTACCTGACAACCATTTAATTAAAGAAATTTTTCCTAATATCCAATCTAAATCTCCCCTGATGCAACTTAGAGCCATTTCCTCTTATCCTATCACTTGTTACTTGGGAGAACAGATCTACCCCCACCTCCCTACAACCTCCTTTCAGGTAGTTGTTGAGATTGATAAGGTCTCCCCTCAGCCTTCTTTTCTCTAGACTAAACAACAGTTCCTTCAGCCACTCCTTGTAAGACTTCACCAGCTTTGTTACCTTTCTTTGGACACGCTATGTATCTGTTACTGATGTCATAACTCGATAGTCAAGTAAGGGAATGGGATTCACTACTTTGAGTGTTTGAGATTTTATTTCAAATGTGTCTCAAGGGAAGATTTCAATTTTTTTAGTTGATATAAAAGATAACCTTGCACACCTCAGTCTTGTCCTTTCTGCTGGTAAGTAAGCATTGACTTTGAGAGTAGCTCTAAAAGCAAGAAAATAATGTTTTATATTTATCATAAGCTTTACTCTAACAGAACTTGACAGCATGAAACTATGAAATGGATTGAATGATTAAAATTTAAATCCAGCCATACTTACACCAGATATTAAAGTCAATGAACTTTCTAAACCAAAAGTCATTGGAAAGAGTTAAGGCAGAAGCACTGAACCTTTTGGTTCAATTTCAATTCATTTACTCTTATTTTATGGATCAGTACTTGGTCTCTTGACTCTAGTGTCTATGAAATGTCAGTCCTTCTAGTGACAGCTCCTGAATAAAATGACCTGCGTATGTAAGTATAATTTCAACAGTTTTCCAGTATTTGAATATTTAACCACGCAATGTGTGCCTGATAGAATTAGACTGATGCAGTGCTACAGTACAGCTTGCTTTATTTTCCCTTGGTGATTCACATGGCACAAAATCCAGCCAACTACTCTTCCATTGCGCACTTCTATATAGTCTGAATAATTCTGGTTGTGCAAAGCATATATGTTTTTAGGAAGCATATATTTATACACGATGCAAACAGCTATATAATTTAAATTATTATGTAAAATACACAATAATTACATTTTTAAAGCAGCTGGAATTACTGTATTAACAATGTAACTGATGGAAACCACAAAAAAATTGACAAGAAAGCTAATGAAAAAATGTACTGGTTTGAGCTAGAACAGAACAATTCTGTTCACTGATTTTATTTTTCAGCTAAGTCTCTTCTAACTGCGCTTTTCAAAGCTGGTATATTTTCACTGTGTGCTGCTAGCAGTGATAATGTTTGACGTTTACAGTAACTAACAAGGATTGATATGTAGACTGAGGTACTACATTGAGGGCTGCAGAAAGTAAAAGGCCACACCTCTGGGGAGGAGCGGACAGGACAGGTGACCCTAAACTGACCAATGAGGTGTTTCATCCCATATAAATCATATTCAGCATAAAGCTGAGATAAAGCTCTCTTCTTCAATGGCTGGTGTCTGGGGAGGAATGTGTCCATGCCGCCTTTCATCTCAATCCATGTGTTACTGAACCCAATTCCAGAATCCAGCTCCTGAATCCAGTTCATGTCTGCTGCTGAGTCCAGTTTGGGACTTCCCTAGTGTCAACTCCACCAGCAGTGACAGTGACATAATTGCCATCAGGGGCACTGGATTCAATATTGGTTTTGTATATATTTGTATATATTCCATTTTATTATTATTAGTTTCATTAAAGCTGTTTTAGTTTTCTAATCCATTAATCTCTCCTTTATTCTGTTTCAATTCCCCTTTGTGGATGGAAAGGGGTTAACAGGGAGGATCTGTTACAGGTCTAGTGGACAGCCTGACCCTAAACCATAACATAAAATTATATATAATATTTGTTCATCACAACCAGAATACAACAACTCTGAATCTAACCCTTTCATTACATAGGAAAGAATGTAATTTTCTGTACAGACCACACTTTTATGATGACTAAAAGTGACATGATTTTTCAATAGACTGAAACAGAGTTTGGCTGTAGGTATTCTAATACATTTAATAAGAAAAAAATGCTTGAAATGACAATCAATTAAAAGTCAGACTTTGAAAGATAACTTTATTTGTAACCTTAACAGTTTTCTTTAAGTGTATAAATATATGTGCAGGTGCATCAGTGGTACATAGCATACAAGTGTATCTGTTTATATGCAGAGCATGGTACATAGGGAGATTGATATAAAAACATAATAAAATTATGCCTGTAAAAAAAACCAAAACAAAACGTATTTTAGTATAGCAAGGTCAAATAAAAGAGGAAAACTTCTATATTATAACCAATTTTTCATAATTCATAAGAAAAATCCATTAACAATTTGCAAAACCAAAAAGTGACTTTGGCCCATTTTAAAGGTTAAGTCACCTCATCAAGAAAGAAAATAAATTTATATATGACATCAGTTATCTGCCACATTTTACAAATAAGAAAGAAGAAATGCCGGGTCATTGTGCAGAAGAGGAAATGTGCGGTAGTATTGTACAAATTGTATCAAAGTCCAGTGGATACAAATCCAAAAGTTTGTAGCAGCCTCAGTTTACTTGCAATAGATCAAAGAAAATTCACCAACTAGATTATGCGTTGGATGTAATTGCATCTTTAATATAAGCCCAAATGATATTTTGTTTTGAAATCCATACAAGCTTTACATTAGATTTTTCTGACATGGAGAAATACTACTGCCACTGATAGACACCATTTCCATTTATCTTAAAAATAACTAGCTACGGCATACCTCAATTTGTGATATGTATATAATAATCCACTAATTTCATGCAATACAAAAAGAGCTTATAAAAATATTTTCAAATAAGGTAAAAATTCTAACAGAAGGAGGCTCTAGGCCTGTAGAATAGTAATGCACCTACTAAATTAAATAAAAATAAGATTATGTTCTCATTAGTAGAACCAGAGGTAGGCATAATAATCATGTAAGGAATTACTATAGCGAGCCTTTATCTTGTTGATACCACTTACATCTTTTATCTCTATCTTTTTTCCCTCTTGTATTTATTTAAAAATACTAATACATAATTCAGCCCTATGTTCTCTGTTTGCACTGAATTACCAATGAATTTGGCGGAAAGTCTTGAAACATGTATCCTGCGGGATGCAAATGTATTGCATAAATAAAATCATACTGATACTACAGGACAAGAAAGAAGGTAATGAAAAATAGTTCTACAAGCCAAATAGGGATGCAACTCCATCTTTCATTAATTTGTGACTTGAGACCTGGTACATTATCCTCATATTGCCAACTATGTCCATATTGCCATGTATGTCACATGCAGCTAAACAGATATTAGTACAGTTGATTCAACAGGACTCCACCAATGTGTGGAATCTGTCTGTCCTGGTTTGACTTAGAACCAAACCAATTCTGTTTCAGTGATTTTACTTTTCAGATAAGTCTGTTCTAACTAACTGTACTTTCTGAAGCTAACAGCATGTGTTTGAAGACAGTGTCTGCTTCTAGCAGTGATAATGCTTGATGTTTAAAGTTACTACCAAGGATTGGTGTGTCACTGCTAACTCTTGTAAACCACATCAGGGGGTGCAGAAAGTGAAAGCCCGCATCTGTGGGGAGGAGTGGCCAGGACAGGTGACCCTCAACTGACCAACAAGTTATTCCATCCCATATATGTTCTATTCAGTATAAAGCTGAGGGATTATGAGGGTCTTGGCCCCTTCTGCTTCTGTGGCCCTTCACTTTGGCCCTTTGCTTCTCAGCCCTTACTTTGATCCTGATTCATGTGTTCCTGAACTCGGTTCCCATCGGCTGCTGAGCCCAGTCTGGGATTTTGCCAGTGTCTGCTACAGCATCAGTGGTGATGGTGACATAATTAACATCAGGGGGAGGTTGGGTTCGATACTGGTTTTGTATATATTGTATGTATTCCATTTTATTATTATTATCTTCACTAAAGCTGTTTTAGTTTTCTTTTCTAATCCAGAAACCTCTCCCTCATTCCCTTCCTCTCCATTTGGGAGAGGGCCATAAGTCTCTCTCCCTTATCCTCTTTCTCTTCCTCTATTTGGAGGAGGGAAGAGGCATTAGCAGAGAGCATCTGTTGTAGGTCTAGTGGACTGACTCTGAACCTCAACACTGTCTCTCTGTGTCACTGACAGATACAGAGGGAAAAACTCTTGGCTGCTTTTAAGCCAATAAAATTCTTGCCATGGCTTTTCTGGTGGTTAAGGTTTTGTGCAATGTCTCTTGAAACCAGATGTACTAACATGGCATTTATTGAAAGTGTAGTCTCTGAAATTTGTCATTGCATCTGTAAGTATCCTAACAATTAATAAGTGAAAAGGAATGGGGAGGAAAACCTGATCTGCTATTTATCCTTGCCCATCTTAATGGAATTTAATGTCACTGTCCTAGTAACTTTTTTCAGTACAAAAACATATATTCAGAAGCAATGATGAATGTCATACTTTTAACAATTTTGAATATAATTTGATACTTGTATGAAAACATAAAAAAAGAAACAACTTAAATATTTTCAGGACTGTTACTATTTTAGACTATTTGGGACAATTAGGTTTTGGATCTTTTAAAGGAAAAAAAAAAGAGCATTGTGGGCAGAAATAAAATCCTGCAGTTTTCTTCATTACCTTTTTTGTGACAGTCTCTAGAATCCAGGTCTTAAGTGGAAGAGCAAAGAGGAAGCCTACTTGCCTCTTCTGCCTCCAGTCTACTCAATTTGATGTTTAATATGTATGTCATCTGTCAAAGCATTCAGTTATGAATGAAAATTTCTGATACACAGTCATTAGCCACAAAATATGGAACCTTAATTTTAAGGTTTCACATGCTAAGCACACTGCTTTTGTGCTTCCATGATATTTTCCAGGAGCTGTTTTCATGTTCCCTGCATCCTATGCAGTTCAAGAGATAAGGCATCCTACAACTACTAAGATCCCTAGAAGGGCAACATGGAGACAGGAAAGTTTTAGAAAAAATCGGTTTGTTTCATTCTGCATCAAAGGGAAAAATGTTCCCAGTCCTTTAATCTTTAGTCTTTTAATCGTAGTTATCATTACTAATGTATCAAATCATTTGGCATGATGTGTTGATTTGGTCCAAAATTTTAGAAGATATGCTCTTTAAAGTGCACATTCATGCTTTTCAATATTTTTAACCATTATACATATAATAAGAAGTAAATAAAACAGCTGAAGCAGTACAGAAGCTCATCCATCCATTATGCTCATTCTGCCATTAAAATTCATTGACTAATGGCTTTCTGACACAAATGGCAGTTTCTGTGCCATTGAGATATTGTTTTGACAGATCAAGCACAATAGCTGTGACTGTTAGTCTTTCAAGCCTGAAGATGTTTTTTTCATGGCTTCAAGTGAAGCCTTTCCAGAGCAGGGAGATAGTCACAGCAGCCAACTTTTTAATAGAGATAAAAAACCCACATTGCTTCTTTTTTCAATTACAGACTTAACAAGCTTGCTTCAATGCTGCAGGAATAAATCAAGTTAATTAGACAAAAGTAAAGAGAAGTTCTTAAAGGACAAAGATCCACATAATGAAAAGTCACCTTTGTAGTAAAATATTCCAGTAATTTGAATTACAGTTCCAAATTATTAAAAAGAAATAGTAAATGTTAATAAATAATGTCATGAGCTTCCTAAGTTTATAAGCTGTCATGTACCTTAACTTGTTAGAAAGGAATAAACAGGTATCTGAATGCACTATTTTTTAGGAGAAATAAATAAAAGACTTAAAAAAAACCCCAAAACTCCTAAGTTATGTGTCTATAAACATGAAAAATTTAATTCCACTGATGCATTCTTCCACTGTCTTTGGACAGTGAATTATGTTCTGTAGACGTCCCTTTGATAATCAGCATCTTCTCTTACCTTTGTCTATACTCTTTCCTGTTATTTATTTTGCAGAACTTTATATTTATTACACAACAAAGAGTTTGAAACCCCAAGAAAAGTCACTTCTTATTATTATTATTTTAGTCTTCTTTTTGAAAAATATTTTTCATTTCTATGGACAACATTGAAATATATTGAATAAATAATACACTTCATTCCAAAAGAATGACAAATAGGTGCAGTGATAGTAGAAATCTATGTGTCCTGGTTTGGCCAGGACAGGGTTAATTTTAGTAGGAGCCAGGTTATTCTACACCATGCTGACGTCATGCCCCGGGGCCAGTTCCGGTGGGGGGGCGGTTCGCAGGCAATTCGCCTTTCGCTGCATCTGGGTGAGCTCGCTCCCTTGCTATTCTCTGTTATCAATCTTTTTTTTGTATTGTTCCTTTATCACTGTTACTTCTGGGTTTCTTTGTTAACTGCAAAAAAATTCTTTGTATATGTTGTTTTCTTATATAAATATGTATATATTAAACCTTCCTTATCTCAACTCAAAAAGGCACTTTTAAACTTTTTTTTTTTCCTTGTCCGCGACCTGCGGCAGAGGGAGGGGGCGGGGAGCCACGTGGCTCAGCCACCCTCTTACTAAACCAATGCACTATGCAAACCTGCATATCACTATTAAGAGCCTGAATGATGGCACAAAGCACTGGAACATGTTCATGAGACTGGTAAAACAGAGAAAAAGCTAGTATAATTTATAAAGACCAGTGATACACTTTATTTACGATTGTAGCAAGCATCTAACTTGGGAGCAAGATATAATACTTAAGTGATATCTCTACATAGTAAATGGAAAAAAGTAAGTGCTTCTAAATAGTTAGCTCTGACCCATACATCAGTGTCCCACTGCCTTGGATGTAGAAAAGGGCAACAGCACCTCCTGCTTCACACCTGAAAGAAAGTACTTTTAAGGTCTGGAGGATATGGGAGAGCCTAAAGCCTAAAGTTGTATGTGAGATATGCAGATGGGTGAAGTGAAAGTGTTTGTGTGCTCTGGGGTACACTGCTGTAGGACAGACCACCTGTTGTCTACATAGTCAGCACAGGAGCCTGGATGTCACAACACTGTCAGGAAAGCGCCTGAGAATTTTCCAGGCTCAGAACTCTATAATTAATGAATGTTGCCCCTTTGAAGCAGTTATTCTCCATTAGTCTTTGATCCCATTACTATCTCCTGTTTGTCTTTCTCAGTTCATTTCAGATGTCACTCAGAACACTTGAGTTGCTTAAAACAATGAATACCATAATTATTTCTTCTAATTGAGAGTATAGTTTTTATATACCAATCAGTTGTACTGCATCCCCTATTCACAGAGGAAGTCAAGCAAGATTTTTCTTTTTATTTAAAATTTTGTGAGGCAAAATGTTGCTGCTGGTACTTATTTTCTTCCTAACACTTGATAAAATGCAGCTTTATTTTATTCTATACAGTTCATGTTTGTGAGGCTACACATACTGGTCTCTGCAGCTATTGTAATTGTTTCTTCAATGGTACACTCATTCCTTGTCCTAATATCTTGCTTTCTGAAGCTCTACATTCTTTGTCTGTTTTAGCCAAGTTATTGTTGCTTTTTGTTAATTATCATGGGAAATATCTCAGTGCTCTGTCTAAGGTTCTTCATTATTATTTATTACCATGAATCTCCCCTATCTATATCTGACCAAAATGTCTGCCCCTTTTAGCATTTGAGATATGCTTTACGGAGACCACAATTAGATTCGGATATTAAAATTCTATGTTATATTTTATAAGAAAAACTGCAATTAAATATGCATTGTTACATTCACTGCAAAATGTTACTTACTGAAACTTTGTATGTATGTGGTTTTGTGCAATAAGGTAAACTAGTCTATTTTCAACACAGACTCCCAAATACAACTGCTCTGCATGCTTGGTATGATCTTTGCTTTTGCTGGAAATGTACCTTTAATAACAGGTGTTAAGTTATTATTTTTAATCTAGTTTAATTTTGTTCATATTTTGAAGTACTGAGATCCTTGAAGTACATAGTGAAAAGTAGCATAACCTTCACCATGGCTGACACTTACTCAGTATCTTTTTTTTTGGTTAGTGACAATATTTTTACTAATTGCTCTCTCAGTCCTGTTTTGACATGTAGACCAAATCAATCTGCTTGTGCTAAATACAGGGTTGATTAGCCTTTTACTAGGTGTGCACAATTCTGCTTTTTGTCTGAATTTAAGGGGTCTTTCTGCCTGCCCCGAGATTAACTTTCATTGTTTTAAACAACTTCTATGTAAATAATTATTTGTTAAAATAATGCCAAAATTCATTTACTAACAGGTCATTGAATGAGAAATTAGTGGAAAAGAAATGAAGAATTCAGGATTTTATTTTAACAACTCCATTTTAAACTCGTATTTCAGGTTTGCCTTGTAATTTTGTTTTTGTTTAGAGTAAGTCTTGTTTGTTACTGTGGAAAAGCATTACATTACCTTCCTCAAGTGCTGTTATTTAGAACTTGGCCTTATTCTGTATTCAAAGTATTCAGTCTCCCTGAAAATCACTCCATTTGCTTTAATAAACTCAAACAAAGCTTTAACTTACATTAACAGATTAAAAAATACAGTCCTACGACCAAGCTCATTCACTTTCAATAAATCATAGAATCATAGAATCATAGAATGTTTTAAGCTGGAAGGGACCTCATTAGAATTGCACAAACTTGCTACATTTTAAAGCTCATTACCAAAGACAGATATCTGCACTGAACAAGTCCCAGATCCAAACCAGTGAAAGCAGGATAAGAGAAAGGGGATTCTGAACTCCTTAGTACTCATATTTATAAAACTGAAGTAGAAGATACGTAGTTAGGGCTGAAGTATAAAACAAACATTGACTGCATAACATATTTTAGAAGTATTATAAAGGTAAATTGCCACAGCACTAAAAGGAAGAAAAGGTCAGATTATTAGTCTTTACTGTAATTTACGTAACAATACTGTGGAATAAAGATACTAAAATAAAAAGCTTCTATCCATCTGTAGTATGCACTACATGTATGCAGATTAAAAAGTCTTTGTAGCCTTGTCCCATTAACTCTGATGTTCTTCTGATCTGTTTTAGTGGTGAACAACCAGCAGGTATCAAATGCCTTCTAATCAATCACACCTAAATAAAAACCATATATATATATATGTGTATATATGTGTATATATATATACACATTCACATGCCTCCAAATGGTGATATTCTTTTCCACTGGCAGTCAGTATACCTTCCTGTTTGTATGCTGTTCAAGACAGGCTGCAAAGGGCTACACAAACTGTGCCTGTAGTACAATACCAACTTTATTATAAATTCACCTGTATTTACATCTTTTGTGGTTGTGAGATCAGTTCCAGAGATCTGCAAGGAAATTGAATTCTTGTGCTGGAACACATGCTTAGCAATAAGAATATGACCAAAATTAAACATGATGATAATGTATCTAACCCAAGGAGAAGCATTATATCCTTGAGCTTTTGCTGCTGTTTTTGTATTTATGGGTATTTTGTATAGGTTTCATATTTTCTATTTTTTCTTCAGTTGAATGAAGGTAAGAAAATAGAGATTCTGATGTAATAAAATAACTCCCAGTTGTCCTTGAAAAGATTCAAAGTAACAAACAGTAACCTGGCAAGATTTAGCAACACTGCTGATGCAACATGTCAGGTGCAACCATTCAATGGGCCTTCTGGACAATTTCATAGCCTCACCTGCAGTTTGGTTCCACGTGTCTCATTGAAACTCAGCCTCCTTAGCTTTCTGTCAAAAACAGCACCCCAAACTTGCCACTTTAGATTCTTCAACTTGCTGCTTACTATGAATGTGTTTCTGAGTAGTTATTTTTCTCCAGAATAAGACTTGTAAATATAAGCTGTCCCTACAGTGGTGACAAGCTTTGTTTTCTTGTGAGCAGGACATTTATATTGTACTACTTGGTTGTGGATTCTCACACTGTGCTGCTGTATTCAGAAGACATTATCACTGTAGGAAATAATAGCAAGTAGATACATTAATTACGAGTTTTGCACAATAATGGTGAAGATAAGGTGTATCTACATCTCCATGATTCACAGCTATGTGAATCAGAATAGCTGAAGAATGACATAGTAATTCAAGTCACTGCATTTTATTGTAAATAAGATATCTGCTAAATAATGTGACCTAGCATGAGATACTTAAAAAGATAAATCTGAATGAGGTCATTTGACACTTAAGTTCATTTGAGAGACTTACTACCTCAGAGGCCTTGGATAAGTCACTGGACTTCCGTTTTGCATCTCCAAAGCAATATCGGGGATAACAGTTAATAGTATCTCAGAGGATGATGATTAATGAAGGCAAAGATGCTGTGGTATCTAACCACTTAGCGTTATTATCACTAAGGTTTGTAGACTGAATTTAGAAAGATAAATGGTGTCATTTAAAAGAAAATGTAATGGTATAAGGCTATTAAACATTAACAGATGACCTTAGCTACTTCTATCAATTTTAACAAGCTATCACTGAAGAAATGAGAAGATACAAGTAGGGGAGTGTAAATTGGAAGAGCATTACTAGACTAAGTTTGAGAAATTCCAGAAAGCTTCAGATTTATATTTTTTCCCCAAAGCTGTGACTCTTCCTGAAACACTTATCTTACTCTTGGTGCTGGACCACATTTTTACAATGTAGCCAAAAATATATCCCTCTCCTATACCTTTTGTAATAAATATTGTTGCAATGGGAATTGAAAAATATTTTCCCTCATTTTGTTTGAATCTGGTCAGCATTTTGGATCTGATACAGAAAAAGAGAGATTTGACTGTGTGGAATTAAACAGGATAAGCATAAATTCTCAAATATAGCTTGGGAGAAACTTTTTACAGATCATTTGAGGTTTTGTAATGGAAGTAGGAGAAGAAGTAGCCTTTTTAAAAGACTCTTTATTGAAACAGTATAGGACATAAAGTCAACATGGAATATTGTCAGCGGTAAAGTCACCATCCTTGTAAATACATAAGAACATGTCTTTCGTTTGTGTGTGTGTGCAGGAGTCTTCCTCAGTTAACTCATCTTTGTATAGGTTACAAAATCCAGGCATACCTTTTCTTCCCCATCCCTGGTTCACCCTATGATTAGTATAGAAAAATCAGGTATGACTATTATGAGAGACACAGAATGTCTGGCATGTTACCACTCTGGATAACCAACAGATCAGGACAACAGGAACAATTCTGTGCCACAGCAGCACTCTGTGAAAGCCTGGTGATGAACAAGGAAGGAAATAATGTAATTGCAGGTGACTGTTGCTGACTGTGTTTGGAATGAGCATGGCAGGATAAA
>VZZY01002040.1:0-12580 GCA_013400335.1 Eurystomus gularis | reverse complement strand
TATTTACATCTTTTTGTGTTGATAGAAGATAATTTTACTTAACCATCATGTTTAATTTATTGTGAAGGTGTGCGAGTTTTTATTGTTTGATCTCCAGCTGTAACAGACAAGGTTATTGACTGAATGCAGTTCAGATCCAAAGTTTCAGTGCAGCTGCAATACTACTGCTGAACGTTTCTCCTTTATTAATAATTCCCTTTTAATTTGAACTCATTTGTTTAAGAAAATACTGGCAATAAACTGACCTTGCTGAGAACAGTTTGGTGGTAAATGAACAGAACAGATACATACTACCATCAGAGAGAGTGAATCTGTTATCAACAAATGAATTGAAATGTGGTAAAAGCAAAGAAAGTAGGGAGGGATTCCCAGAAGTCCCTGCTATGGCATAGGGCTTGGCTGTTCCCACCAGTATGCTGCCAGTGAATACCATGTTTTGAACTGTAAATAGGTTAATTGTATCTTGAGCTTTGATATGGTATGTGAACTCATTGGCCAAGTTCAGAATACTTAAAACTTTACAAACTATAAGGATACCAGCTTCAGAAGATCTCATCTGACTTCTCTTACTCTGTTCTATGGGCTTGTCTGAAAAGAATATGTTAAAATTATTCTTTGTGAAGTCCATGTGCTGTGTATAAGTGAGATCAGAACATGTCAGGAAACATAGCAGTGAAGTGTTTTGAAAAACATTATATTTAAAAGCCAAGCAGCATTTAAAGAAAATTAAGAATTACAGCCCAAACCTGATTGATTCTTTGTAGACCTGTCAAACAGTAGGAACAGTTTTGCTTTATTTGTTCTTGAATAGTTTGAAAGTACTTTTTAGATTACTTCCTTGGTGGGAGAAGAGTAGAGAACCAGACAGAAAGGCCTATGTAAAAGCCAGAGACACTGCTGCAGTGTTTCTCTGAGAATTCACAGAGAGTAAAAACAGCCAAAGATTAATCTGATAACTATGTCCTTAGGGTCTATGTAACTTAAATTTACCATCAAAGTAGATTTTTAAAAAGTACAATACGGTAGGATTTTTTTTTTTTTTTGTAACAAATTATACACAGGTAAAGATAGGAAGAATATACTGTAGAAGATAAAATCAGAGTGTGCAGCAACTTTCTGGGTAAACCAGACGACCTCTTTTAGTTAATTTTTCTAAGACCTTAAAGCTTTATAGATCTACACCCTCAGAATTTAGTGCTGTAGCCTTCACCTATACCAGAAGTTCCATTAAAATCAAATTATGTCGACAAGTGTTGTGATATCTATACAGCAAAAAATGCTGAATCTTTTTTTAAAAGGTAAATCTTATGGTGGGTGTTCTGAGAAAGTCCAATTAGGCAAAAAATATCAGTAAATGTATACATCTTGATTGTACTGGTGTAGTGTCTGAGGTTCTACAAGAATATGACACCTAAATATGTAATTGTTCATGTGAATGCATATTCACTCAACTAAACGAGATTTATTTGCATAACTAACATTACTCAAGTACACACATTTCTAAATAGGAACCCGGGTGTATTGCGTTTAATGTAACACTTCTGACCACTTTCTAAGTGGAAAGAGATTTTCTCCTTCAGTCGACTGGAAGACTTTCACACTATCACAGCAAATCATTCCTTCAGTAATGAAAATTACCAGCTCCCGCAAAATAACATCTTAAAATAGTTACACTCTAAAATTTCAAAAAGCATGAGATATTTCTTTTCTCAGGATCTATGTTTGAACCTACTGAATGTACTGAGGTTTCTCTGAATATTAAGTGTCATCTTCTTGCTGGCTAGAACTGAAATAGCTGTGACTTGAAGTCAGGCAGGTGTTACCTTTACAATGAATTATTTAAGATCTTGAGTTCTGTTATAGGGTAGACTGGAACTTGAAATTTTCTGGATGATGTGAGTCATGTTCAGAGATTATATAAATTCATGTGAATGTACTAATTTTCATCCAGAATACTTTGGCCATGGAAGAAAACCGCAAACATTTTTTTTAGACATACCTTAATCTTTGTTCTTCCAGTCTCAGTACTTTTGCTGACTATTCTTACTTTTGGCTTTCTGCTTGTGTGAAGACCATTAAGACTCACATTGCCGTATGCTAACTGTGATTCACTTACAGTTTTTCCCTGTTGTTGAAATGAAGTTGAAAAACAGAGAAACCAGTAGTAGATCAATGTTTTTGGAAATACATTTTTGCTGGAGTGTGTGCAATGGCTTGTAACTGCTGTTGCATAAAATGAGCTCACTTGTTCAAGTTTCACCTGAAGTCAACATTGGTAAACAACATATGAACTATTACTTTAGATTTTCGTGTCCCATGGATTGACGTGGAAACATTGTGAAAAATTGACAGAGTTAATTAAAAAGAGCTTATTTTGTCTCTCTTTCACATTCATTTAATAATTTTTTCTGGTTCTGGGGTCTGCTGTGACATGAAATACTGACAGAAAGCCCAGCAAATATCTTTCCAAATTGTCACCAGGATCTGTCCAAACAGTATGGTAAATGTCAAGTTTCAATCAAAAAATAAATGATTCTGTCCTATAGAGACAGCTACTGAGCTAATAAGATTCATGTTATTTTATATTCCATATACAGGCAGGCTCAGGGAGTAAGTAGCTATTGTGGATATTTAAAATGGACAGAAGGTCTGGCTAACTGCTCTTCCTGTTTTAATCTAAGAATGTCTACCTGGCACATTAATTTCTGAGGATGGTAGAGTAGAATTTCAAGCTTTGTGTGTAAATTTTACATAGCTAGGAGTTCTCTTGAAAGGGCATTGAATCTCTTTAGTCCTGCTTTGAGTGTACTCATACCCTTGTAGACATCTTTGTAGACATCTTTGTAAGTTTAGGTTTTCCCCTTCTTTTCTCTTGCAAGATTCATTTTTTGCCCACTTGGAGTGGGCAAAAGTCTCGCTTACTTCCCCTGTAAAACATGTCTGACAACAGAACTAACACCTCCAAACAAATTTCACACATTGTAAGTAAAGCTTGCTGGCCTTGTATGACCTTTAGTTTAGGTGACAGATTTGGGTGGTACTCTTATCTGCACAGAGTAGGACTGAGAAATTGAAAAGTCAGGTTTCTTTCAATATTTATAACTTTTCTGCCTAGCAGCAGTGATGAATAAAGGTCCTTTGCAGACTCAATTTTTAAGTAGATTGGTTATCTTACAAAGTAAAGTGTTGTCTTCTAGAACCTACTCTTTATTGCAGTAGAACTGCCTGCAAGATGTTCATATTGAACTAACAGAAGTTGCAAGGAGGCTGTGTGTTCCTTGTGCATATGTGGAATGTAGAATTGTAGAATGGTTTGGGTTGGAAAGGACCTTCAAAGATCATAGAATGGCTTGGGTTGGAAGGGGTCTCAAAGAGCATCCAGTTCCAACCCCCTGCCATGGCAGGGACACCTCTCACTAGAGCAGACTGCTCAAGGCCCCATCCAACCTGGCCTTGAACACCTCCAGGGATGGAGCATCCACAGCCCCCCTGCACAACCTGTTCCAGTGTCTCACCACCCTCACAGTAAAGAATTTCCTTCTAATTTCCAGTCTAAATCTATCCTCTTCCAGTTTGAACTCATTACCCTTCATCCTGTCACTAGAGGCCTTTGTGAAAAGTCCCTCCCTAGCCTTCATGTAGGCCCCCTTCAGATACTGGAAGGCTGCAATAAGGTGCCCCTGGAACCTTCTCTTCTCCAAGCTGAACAAGCCCAATTCTCTCAGCCTGTCTTTGTAGGAGAGGTATTCCAGTCCTCCTAGATATTTAGTCCAACCCCCTTGCTATGAATAGGGACATCTTTAACTAAATCAGGTGAAAGATATGAAGAACAAATCTTTCTCTGTCTCTGCTAAAGCTAGTGTCCTGTAAACCCCAGTTATTCCAAAAACAAATTTATAAGACTATGGGAAAGAGAGATTGCCTTAGCAAATATTAATGATTGTAAATATACTTAAAATCCGTGCAAATTTTGTAATACCTAGAGAACTTAGATCCACAGAAATCTTTTCCAGCCACCACTGTACCAAACATCCCTCCATACAGGGGATGTATCATACCCAGGGTACATTGTACGCAGGGTAGTGATTGTGCCACTATGGAGCTAAATGTCTGCAATGACCACTGTTGCATTTTTTTCCCTGTGCAGCTTTTAGTACATTCTCTGAAAATCTTCTTTTTTGTTGCAAAGTTTGATCTTACTATGAATGATAGTAAAAAAGGCCCTGCATATTGAGCTTGCTCCACCATGTTGGCATATCTGCATGGGCTCTGACTCCAAACTGTGATGCTGACAGATTATCACATGCTTTAGCTTTTCAGGTACCAGTCACGTCAATACAGTTTTTCATGATGAATATCTGAACTGTTTGACTTTCATGATAAAAAGAATGTACTTCAGTAATGATGTAATAATTTTAGATTATACTTTACTCTTCACATTTGTTTGCTAGTCTAAGTTGAGTGTATTTTATTTGGACAAACTGGAAACAAGTCTAGGAACAAAATGGCTGCCATGCTGGTCACACATGGAAAGAAATGTAGTATTTTTATGGTCAGAAGATAAATAGCATCAGGCTTTTCCAGCTACATGTGCAAAAATACTCTCAAAACAATACAGGTATGTGAGAAGAGCAAGGAGAATGTAACCTACCAGGCCTATCTTCACATGAAAACAAATCATGTCATTCACAAAAGAAATGAAAACAGTTAAGTAATTTTATTAATGCTCTTCTTAAATCTGTGTATATGCCAAAAAATACTTTGAAGCTTTCAATACACAAGATAGATGCAGCTTTTAACTGAACATTCAAGCTCACAGGAGGTCATTGTGGGTTGGATATGTCCCATATCATAGTAGTAAACACCTTTCTGAAACAGGAGAGGTTTGGAGGTAACCAGGTCAACCTTTTGGAGTTGTTCAGATAAATTCCAGTGCATTTTTTGTTCTGCTCTGACTGTGAGAAAATGGGAGATGGGTACCGTGGTACTCCAGGTCTTATTCTGGGAGATGATGGAGATGTTATTAACCAAGTAAAGAGGCTTTTTCAAAAACAGGGGGAAACAAAGACAGATTGCTTAGGGATGACTTACTGGCTGGTGATTCCAAGATTTAAGGGAAATATTATTTTCTGTATTTGTGGTTGCTTCTTCCTGCTAAGAGCAAGGAGTAACATCTGGGAGATGGTCCTAAAACCTTAATCTATCTTTAGAATTACTCTTTTTTGCACATTTTTTAGGAAAAATGGAAAGGAAGTGAAAAAGTTCTGAATTTCCTTTGTGACCCTGTTCTGCTGGTTCAGCCATCATCATTTTCTGCTGCCATCAGTTGCCTGATCACACAGGCCAGTGCTGAACTCAGCAACATCCCCTCAGAAGTCTTCTTTCAGACAGTCCTGCCATAGGTTCCTAGGGGCCCAGCTCCTTTGCTGCCCACCGTGCTGCCAGCATCGCCTGCTGAACACAACAGACACAGATGGCTCCCTCAGTGGCCCTTCACATGGAAGGACACCACCCAGAGAGCTCAGCCAGGTACAACCAGCCCCAACAGAAGCCCCACCCAACAGAAAGCTCTTCTAACTAATTGCCTCCTTGTTAATATAATCCTGGCCTCACCCACCACCCCAACCATGACCACCTGGGTGAGGGTGGAGCCACAGAGAGACAGGTGGGCCAGGTTCTGCCTCTGGAACATGAAGCCAATAGGAAAACCCAAACATTCTGCTAGGTTGTGACTCATTCACAGGTCAACTCCAACTTGGGGCCCACAACTTGGGCCCCAGCTCTTCAGACCCCTAATGATGGCTCTCCAGTAGTAGATCTGAAACTTTTGGAGAGAACCTCCTCATCATTCCCATTTACATGTTGGCCCTATCCTAGAAGGATCTCAGAGAAGACCAGAACAATTTATTTCAGACGAAGCTAAACAGGAAAGTGCATGACAGGAGCAAGCACATTCTGTTTTAGCTTCTACTGAGCATTTACTCCCTGGGAGCAGATTAGGACCAAATCCAGAGTTGAACCCTCCTAAAAGCAGACATTGTGGACCCTCAGCACTGTTTCACTCTACTAATCTCCTATGGGCTAACACTTGCTATTGTAGACATAGCCTAAATTTTTTAGCTGCACAAATGTCAAGACTCATATGAAGACAAGTTACTTAGAAATAAAGGAATTATCTTACTATAAGGAAATAATATCCTTAATTTTGTTTCTTAAACATAATATCACTACAAATCATAGAACTTATACTAAAACAAGTAACATTCTTGACAAATGCTTTTTAAAGAAATATTGATTCCACTCGCTTCTTCCCTGTGATTTTGCTTAAGAGGTCTTTGTAAACTCCTTGGGGATGCAGATTGTTTCAGCTTTTGGTCCATGCATGAAAGCAATGCAGGCTTATGGATACATTGAGATTATCAGGAAGAATGTGACATTTTCAGCTCTGCTGCAACAATGCATGCAGCCCAGCTAACTGTAATTGAAAGTCATTAAAGACTGAAGGCCTTGTCCCAGCAAGCATAAAATTAGTAACTTCGCCATATTCTAATGATTACAAAATTGATTTTCCTTCTTTTTTTAAAGTGAAACCCAGTACACTGCAATCATCTTCCATGGAAAGTACAGGTTTGATAAATCACCTTCCAGTCCCCAGTAGGGCAGCCAAGATGCTTATGCTTGCTTTGTCTGTATTATACTTCTGACAACTGGGGTTAGAGATCACTCTTGAAAGCTGTCATGCTCTTTTTTTTCATGAAAAAGAAACTTATCCAAGCTCTGTCTTCCTTTTTCCTCTCTGTTGTAGTAGATTATGTCAGTCTATTTTTAGCATTATCCACTTAACTGTGGCCCTTGAGACATCTGATTGAAAAAAGAATGACAATGTGAAGATAGCTACTGGTGATAAAATGTAAACGGATCATTTTGCCACCCCGTCACTGATTTTCAAATCTCTAATATTTGGAAGCCTTTTGGGATCCCCTCTGGAATACTTCCCATCACAGTGCGTTTCTTGAGGGAGGGGAATGGAGTACTTCTGTTAAAAGAGCTGTCAGTTTGATAGAGAGGAAACTGGCATTGTATATGTAATGAAGGTATAAACTGTTTTGGCACAAGATTGTAGCACTTTCAGAATACTCCTCATTTTGGGCAATCATAAGCTCCTAAGGAATGCTTTTAAGTGCTTTGTTGTTGTTAAATAGCTTTGAATTGTTTTGAGGTAGGGATAACTGCATTTTAAGGTAACTCCACTTTGTTTCTTTAATTTGCTCTCCCTGTGGACATTTTTTCCGTTATTGGAACAACACTTAAACAGTTGTTTCTGCAGCCATTAAAACTAGTTTCCTAGATTTCCCTTCCTTTGGTAACCGACTTTGCTGTTTAAAATGGGAGAATTTAATTCAAACTTTTCCTATTATGAGGCCATTACTCTCTTTGTCTTTTTTTCCTTTTTCCACATGGACCCACTGTGCCGACTAATGCATATGGTGCTTCTGCATTTTTCCTACTGTTGCCAAGACTTATGGGGTCACTTTCTTCATCTGTACAGGCTATTTTAGGACCTTGTTTCTCCGTGACCTCTTTTATCCTGGCCAATTTGGATAAACTCAGTCACTTGGGTCAAAAGTCTTGGATGTAGGAATAGAAAACATGATTACATGAATCTGAGAAGTCAAGCTAAAAACAAGAAGTACCCTTATCTGACTTGCTTTACTTTCCGGTCTCTGGCAGGCTTGGGTCTGAAACTAATGGAAATTTTATAATGGGATGTTTCAGAAGTTTTTAACAAAATCCATTTGGCAGTAAGTCACATACCACTTCCAGGTCTATTGAGATGCTTTCTGCCATATTTCTGTTAGGAACTTCACTGTATTTTTGCATTTGAGGCCCTGGAGACAAGAAGATGATGAGAAATACTGAATTTCCCACAGGAGTGCAGAACATCTTACATCTGAGATGGTGACCGTGTTTAGGCAACATTTATTCTGGTTCCGTATCCATACTTGAAACCATTGTACAATTAATGGTTATTGACTTAACGTATTCCGTACCTAGATTTTACCAAGGTTATGATATTGAACCTTATGCCGAGTTTAGAAACTGGTTTCAGCGTTAACAGGATGTGAGGATTTGGCAAGAAGTAGCTAAAGAAAAGGGAAAGTCAGTATGATGACAGATTCTGGGACTGAGAGTTCCTGTGAGATAGAGTTAGACTGAAAGGGCAGCCACATAGTCAGATGACATTATTACCTCAAACAGATATATACATAGCTAAATACATGCCCTGAGGACATACAAAAATAAAATTGAAAATGAAGACTAAGCCTATGGAAAAGGGGAATCAGTAATGGTGGTGTTTCAGGTGAATGGTTGAAGTCCAGGCGACAACTTGGCAACTGAAAAATTAAACTGTCTTAAAATAAGCTCATATACTCCATCAAGGTATCTGTCGTCCTCTTGAAACAGAGAAACTGGAGTCAGCAGGATGGAAGCA
Organism: Eurystomus gularis; assembly: GCA_013400335.1. Classification (NCBI taxonomy): domain Eukaryota; kingdom Metazoa; phylum Chordata; class Aves; order Coraciiformes; family Coraciidae; genus Eurystomus; species Eurystomus gularis. Next base: position 4,086 of record VZZY01002040.1, on the reverse strand, counting down.
TGGAAGAGACTTAATCACATTCATTCTTCGGCAGTTGGTGGGAATGAAGTTTTCCTACCACCTTGGGTCTGAATGTCTTGTTCAGATGGCAATAAGGCATTCAGAGGTGCTCTTCGCTTCCTTCAGTATCTCTGCCAGCAGTTACCCCGTTCGCAAGTATTTTTGTATGCATTTGACCATAGAGTGAGCAGGAGAGACCAAATTCAGTGCTTACAGTGCATCCACCTAGTAGATGAGTGTGTGACTGCAGTGAAGACCTATGTGAGAATAAAAGGCTAATAAGAGCCTACACTACCTGATCCCGTAGCATCCTAGGACTAACACATAACAAATTTATATTCAAATCTCCTTAGGCTGAGGAGGGAATTGAAGTTGGGTTGTTCATTTATAGAGATGAAGTGGCTTTACCACTATAGTTCTTTGTAGATATTGTTTCCATCTGACTGCATTTGACAAAATCTGGCCAAATTCATTAGCAGTTTTTTAATAGCTAGAGGTTTTTAATTGTTTGTTTGTTTGCTTTGTTTTAATAGCTAAACCGTTTACCATATTTGTAAGACTGGATGTTCATGATTGATGTATTCCAGTCCTCCCATTACCTAGGTTAATGGACTACCCTCCTTGAAAGCACGTAGTTAGTTTTGATTTGGAAAGAAAAGATGTCTTAATGAGGATGTTTTTCACTTGAAGGTTGAGCTTCTTTCCTGTCTTCAGATACTTTGAACCAATACCAAAGCATAAAAGAAAGCTTGTGCTGAGCTCTATGGTCAGATACTAAGCATTTGTGTAGATGCACCTGCACTGAAAGACTTGTAGAATTTGGTTACTTCATATTTCCATCGGCAAATATCCTAAGTCCAAAAAAGGAAAATGGAAAGGAAGAGGTTGGAACAGGGAAGAAATGAGACAACTAAGAAAATGAAATAGTAAAAGAAAAAGCAAGGTGAAAGATACATTGTGATGAATCGAAATTCTGTAAAGAGGTGTTAAAAAGTGACATAAACAAGAAAATATTTTTTAATTGAAAAGTTTTGTCACCGTATAAGTTACAAGAAAAGCAATCATTGGCAAACCAATGGCAATCATAATTCACTATCTCTCTGCAATTCCCTGCTTTTCTTAAGTAGGTTACTCAAGTTGGTATGGCCCATTATGTAGTCATGTACAAATGCTCAAGAACAGATGAGAGAAAGATAAGAGGAAAAAGAAATAGCATAAACTGTTTTCAGATGGGTTTCTGTTGTTTTGTTTGTTTTTAATTTTTAGGATAACATGGTTCTAGATAATTTTTTTCTTTTTTAGAAAAGACCTTAAAAGTTATCAGCACTTCCTGTGATTCAGCAGCAGCAGCTGAATCAACGGCTTATTTTACATCTGTCATCTCCTCCTCTACAATTTGAATTAAAGACTCAGTGTAGACCTCAGTAAAACAGAGCAAGGGAAGAAAATTACCAGTTTTCTTGCTAACTCTGTGGATGCTCCCAAGAGTCATTCCCTTCAGAGCAGCAGCTGGATGTTCATTGTGCTGAATCAAGTATAATGAGAATAGAAACAGTATGTACTTCTCTAGCAATTGCTGTGGGAACACCCTTGAGACATTCTCAGCCCAGTAATCTCTTGCAGAAGGAAAGAAATTGAATCTGTCAGTTCTGCTTACATACTTAGGAAAAGAGGCTTTAATTGTTGCTTGATTAGATTAACATTTTACTTATGGTACTTACATGCATGGAATTTCAGGTTATCTGCACTCTAAAAGAAAAATTCTCACTTACTCAGCGATGGAATCTGTCCATACCTTCCTGATATTTACTTTCCCTTCCTCACTTCGTAATGTTTTGCTATTAATTTGGTGTACATTATCTAGTGAACTTTTTCAAGGAACAATACCTTGTGAAGGGCTACATTGTTTTTGGTTCACAGTTTATAGTATTGAATGATAATAATTTCCTGGAAACTTCTGTAATATTCAGTGTTAGTACCCTGAAATAGTGCTTCTGGTAAAATTAATGGTGTAAAATAGTATTGGTTACATTGAAAGCAAGTGTGCTCTCTCTGTTGTGTGGCTCTTATTTCACAGAATCGTTATGGTTGGAAAGGACCTCCAGGGTCATCAAGTCCAACCTTTCTCCTAGCATCTCTCTACCCACTACACCATATCCTCAAGCACTGCATCTATTCATTCTTTAAACACCTCCAGGGATGGTGACTCCACCACCTCCCTGGGCAGTCTATTCCAGTGCCTAACTACCCTCTCAGTGAAGAATTTCTTCCTAATATCTAATCTAAACCTCCCCTGACGCAACTTGAGGCCATTTCCCCTCGTCCTATCATTACTCATTTGAGAGAAGAGACCAACACCAGCCTCGCTACAACCTCCTTTTAGGTAGTTGTAGAGCATTTCATACATCAGAGATAAATCTGCCATCAGAAAATCTCTTTAAAATCAACTCTTGTGAATGTATTTAAATTTAATTTCTAGAGAAATTGTTAACTGTTAGGTGGATGCTTAAGGAAATAGTAGAAGCTAGATTTTTTTTTTTTTTCTAGTGCATGCAGTATGTTGTTGTAGAGGCTTGTCTGTTGCAGGATTAATTTTATTTTTAAGGAGCTTATAATTCTTTTATAGAAATGTGCTTGGTGTTGGAGAAGGGCCAAACCAGTGCTGCTGCTAAGGACATTCTTTATGAAGCTAAGATAATCCATTATGTGCCTTAAATAGTAGAATTTCATTGGAAATTCAATGAAATGGCAACAAGTCTTCAGTTCACCATACAAACGCCTTGAGTCCCATACTGGAAGTTTCACAGATGTCTGCCACTTGGTTGAAAGCAGCACAGAGTCTAGTTGGAGGCCTGTAGCTAGTGGAGTTCCCCAAGTATCAGTACTGGCTCCAGTCTTGTTCAAACAACGTCTTCATCAGTGACCTGGATGAAAGGATTCTCTATAGGCAACTGGGAGAAGTCTTAAAACCACTACCACTTGTTCTTGTGGAGGACTGCCGCCTTGAACTTCCAAAGGGCATACTTTGGCATGTTCAGGACACTGGTTGAAAGAGTCCTTTGGAAGGCAGTTCTGAAGGGCAAGGAGGTCCAGGAAAGCTGGACATTCCTCAAGAGGGAAATCTTTAAGGCACAGGACCAGGCAGTTTCAGTGTGCTGTAAAGGACCCAGCAGGGAAGAAGACCAGCCTGGCTGAATGGAGAGCTTAGTTTGGAACTCAGGAAAAAAGGGAAAGTGTATGACCTATTGAAGAAGGGGCAAACCACTCAGGAAGACTACAAAGATTCCGTGAGGCTGTGCAGGGAGAAAATTAGAAAGCCAAAACCCAATTAGAACTCAATCTGGCTACTGTAATAAACGACAATGAAAAATGTTTCTATAAATACTTTAGCAACAAAAGGGGGACTAAGGGGAATCTCCATCCTCTCTTTGGTGTGAGGGGAAATACAGTCACCAAGGATGAGGAAAAGGCTGAGGTAAGAACTTCTTTACCTCAGTCTTTTATAGTAAGACCATTTGTCCTCTGAGTGCCCAGCCTCCTGAGCTGGAACAAGGAGCGGAATGAAGCCCCCATAATCCAAGAGGATATGGTCTGTGACCTGCTACACCACTTAGACACACACAAGTCCATGGTGCTGGGTGGAATGCATCCAAGGGTGCAGAGGGAGCTGGTGGAAGCAGTCACCAAGCCACTTTCCGTCATTTTTCAGCAGTCCTGGCTAACTGGGAAGGTTCCAGTAGACCGGAATTTAGCAAATGTGACGCCCACCAACAAGAAGGGCTGGAAGGATGATCTGGGGAACTGTCAACCTACCCTGAGTGCCAGGGAAGGTTATGGAACAGATCCTCCTGAGTGACATCATGAGGACAAGCAGGTGTTCAGGCCCACTCAGTAAGGCAGATCCTGCTTGCCTAACCTGATCTCCTTCTATGACAGGGTGACCTGCATAGCAGATGAGGAAAAGGTTGTGCATGTTGTTTCCCAGGGCTAGTAAAGCATTTGACACTGTGTCTCACAGCATTCGCCTGGAGAAACTATCTGCCTATGGCTTGGATGAATGTAATTTTCACTGGATAAAAAACTGGC
>VZZY01002039.1:290342-398618 GCA_013400335.1 Eurystomus gularis | reverse complement strand
GGACACATAATCGTTTCCTTCCTCCCGACGGGGCAAGCGGCACGCAGGGGCCGGGGGGTGAGCTCCCCCCCACCTCGTACCGCGCGTTCGGTGGCGGTTCTCGGCCGCCCGCGCCCGAGGGAAGGTTTCCCCCCCCACGTCCCCCGCCGCGGCGGGTGTGCCCGGCTTGCCCTGGCTTCCTAACACCGACAGCCGTCGTTGCGTAGTCTTTCCGAGGCGGGTCTCGGCTGTTGAGCCCGGGCAGCCAGGTGAAGTCATTTTCCCAAGAGTGCTCTAGGCTCTGCCCTGGATCAGGGACGCCTCACCAAGGTACCAGGCGCTATAGAGCCTCTGTATTTAGGACTGGGGCAAAGACACCCCTCAGACAGGAGGAACGGTTGTTTTTATGGGCTCGTATGTGTTGGTTTTGGCAATGAGGTCCAAAGCGAGCTGACAATAAGTAGCGTTGCCACAAGCGCTACACGGATTCTCTGGGGGTACCGAGGCCAGTGGTACTCGTGTTGCTGGTTCCTCCAGAAGGGACCTGGGTGCAGTTGGCTGTATCAGGCTCCCAGTCAAAGAGAAGGCCAAGACCTTCCTTAGTTTTCTTACCATGAACATATTTATAAGGTTTTTACCATCCTTAGCACTTCTGCTTTTTTCTTTTGTGTCATTGTTTCTGATTGTAATCCTGCGTGTTCACACTGTTCTTTCAGAAAGAACTCTGTTGGAGTCCAACAGGGTTGGACTTGATGATCTCCAGAGGTCCCTTCCAACCCCTCACGTTCTATGATTCTATGTTCATCTGACCTACCTTCCATTTTCTGCCTCCCTCCTTTTTGTTTCAGATCAAATAGAACTCATGCTTTATCTAGATTAATCTCTTACTATAATTCCTTTTCCTTACTGTACACTAGGTTAGTTTAGATTTGGTGGTTCTCATTCTGTTGAAGACCCCTGAGCTTCCTACCTCCTCTGATGGACTGCTCCTATATGATCCAACATAATTCTCCAGTTCCCTCATCCTATCAGGTGGTTGGTTGCTGTTCTGTGTCATACCCCTTGCATGGATCACCCAATCTAAAGTCATCAACCTAACCCAAGTTACCCCCCACATTCATGTCACAAGTATTCTATGTGTCTGTTGGAGCCATGTGGGGAAGAACTCCCATTCCAGTTGGTTTTTCCATCTTCCGTGTCAAAGTTTGTCATCAGGATTTCCTGGGAAATGGCCCTTGTTGGAGTCCTTCCTGCACAACCCAGTCTTCCCTTGCCATCAGCTTGTGCCATTCCACTAGCTATTTACAGAAAACTTCTCTGTCTCGTGAGTTGGGTTTTGTAGCAGATCCTTACCAGGAAAGCACCCAGATTATTTCCTTTCATTGTTCCCAGGGTCTTCTAGCAGCTCTCACTCCCTTAGCACATTCAGTTTCAGAACTGGTGTATCATAGAGAAGCCCACCTCATTTCTACCCCCTATTATCCTCCCTGAACAAGGGATTACCCTTATATTTGTATGCCAGTCATATGGGTTGCCCCACTGCACCTCTGTTGACCCAATTAGAACATACCATTTATTTTTTAGGCTATATAACCTTTCTTTGTTTTGGAGGGATTTTTTTTTTTAATGTAACAGGAGTAATTAGTAAACAAATTGCAATTGGTAGTAAAAGAAGGTAAGGACCCCCATCAGGTTCAGCTCAGTAGTGTACTGAAGCACTTGGATTTTAAGCACTGGTGTAATCTGACTGCATAGCTGCTTAAATGTAAGCATATGCTGAGGTTCTTTGCTGAATCAAAGCTTTAATTTTCTTTTCATTTTCTTGTGGCCTGTTCTGCATTTTTAAGCTGAGACAGTGTGTGAAGTAAAACACTCAGAAAAATAATTTCTCTAGGGCATATTCTGTTTGATAATGTCATACCTGGAACTTCATCTGGGCTGTCAAAACAATGGCGCATGACAGTAAAACTGAGCACACTTCATATACATAAATCTTTCACAGTCTGTAACTAAGTGTCGAGAATTGAGCTGAAGGCTCCTCCAGCTATTTTGCGGAATGAGACATTATGTGACCCTTAAGAGAGCAGGTACCTCCCTGCTTGTAACTCTGGGTAACAACAGGTAGAGGTGACAATGAATACATGACAATGAGCAATTAAAAAAATCATACTGGAGAAGGACAAGGAGTTTCTCTTTAAAGAGATGCACAAGAAGAGATTCCTCTCCTTGAGCAGCATTTGTTGTCCACAGATCATGAGGCTGCATTTCTGGTGGGAGTTGCAGCCCTAGCAGAGACGCCCAGCAAGTTATTGGCAATTTGCTGACACGACAGAGAAAGGTATTTCCACTGGTGATGTAGGTCTGCTTCTATTTAATGTTGTAATTAGTGATTGTGGGATAGAGCGCACGCTTTTAAAATTTATGTTTAGAAACCATGCTCAAAAACATTACAAACCTCTCAAAAGACATGATTAGAACATGAACCAATTGTGTTAAATTGAAATGATCCAACCAAGAACCTGGTATTTAATAGAACTGCTTAAGCATGGTATAGAAACAGAAACAAACTATAGAAATGAGTTGAGGAACTTCCTCCTGAAGGAGGAATAACAAAGGAGGCAGAAAGATGACAGAGGAGGATCCAAGAGGTCAGATCACAAGTGAAATACAACGCAAAGGTAAAAAGGGCAAATCTCATTCTAGGGTGTACAAACAAGAGAGCCACACTTAAAGTAAACCCAGGGAGAAATAGCTCTTTTACACGCAGTGCCAAGGAGGCCTCAGCTGGAATACTGTGTTTAGAAGAGCTTCGGAATACGAGAGACTACAAGGTTTGAAGTGGCAATGGTAAGAGTCTTAGAAAACATGGCCTACGAAAAAAAAAGGTAAAGAAACTAGATTTGTTTGGTCTACAAAAGGGAAGAAAGAAGGCAACAGTACAAAGTGCTTGCATTAAGTTACTGTGGTGTAAGATAAGGAAATTATCCAAATCCACTGGGTCCAGACAAAAAGTAACAGCTTTCATTCGCAGCACCAGATATTGGGAAAATATTTTGTGGGTTCAGCACAGTAGTGGAGTCCTTGGAGGCCATAGGGTCCCCAGTACTGAATGCTTTTAAAATTACAGCAAACTGAGGCCAACCACCTTCCAAACAGTTGCCCAAGACAGCAAAAAAAGGAAGATCTTGAATGCAGCACTGCCTTGCTGGGTCAGGCTGGGAACTGCAGCACTAGGAGTGAAGTGCCCAGTGTGACTAAGAACCCAAAACTTCCCATGTCTTTCAGCAACAGCCAGCAGCTCCTCCTGAAGATGCAATATGACCAGTCAGCTCAACAGTAGCATATTGCCTCTCTAAACAGCTATTTCCATCTTCTGCTTAGTTTTGTTGTCAGGCTTAACGTCAAATCAGGGATTGCAAATATAGTCAGCACACCACTGCTGGGAGGCAACCAGGCACTGGGTCGCAGATGTTGTCAAGTGTTGTCTACACCTGCCCCGGCAAGATCTTTCATGTCTGTCCTAGCATTACTTTTTGAGCAGGGCTTTGATAACAAAAGGTCACTTTGTAGCTCTACGCTGCTGTGCTGCTTGAGCTAAACCCCTATAGAGTACCATTCCAGTAGAGCTGCAAGCAAATGCTTCTACTTTCAGGGTCATTTAAAACAAATCTTAAAAATAAGGTGTAAAAGGATTGGTAAGCTTGGAATCTTGTAGGCAGCAACATAGAAATGCATTACATTTTTTGTAGTAACTTCATGCATGTGAATATTAAATTCTGTATAGTTGCTTACTAAATTCAAGTTTTGGGGCCTGAATTTCCTACCTTAATTGGCAGGAATGAAGAAGTAATCCCTCATCAGGCAGAGCTCATAGCAAAAGCATAAAAAGCCTAATTTATTGCATTCTTTGAATATGACTTCATTTTTGAGCATTTTGTGACAATCTGACCTAATATTGCACTGATTCAGACAATAGAGCTGTTCTATTGTACTTTAATGACTGGAAATGTAATTTGCTTCCTGTTTAATATTTAAGCCAGCAATAATACCAAAAAGGCTTATTGCTCCTAAGAAAAGATGAAAGGGGCATAACTCTTAAGGTTTTTTGTGTTCAAAATTTGACCTACTTTAAAAATACTAGAAACTCATGGGAACGGTCCTCAGAATTAAAAATACCAATATAAGATTGTTGCCTGGGAATTTTAAGATACATCACTTCCAGCTCATTGAAAAAGCAGAATTTCCTTCCCAAGGGAAATCCAGATAATTCAAAATTAATTTTTGTCCTGAAATACTGAATTAGAGAGTTTTTCCACAGACAGGGAAGTTTTAAAAGAAAAAAAAATGTTCTGAACTTCAGAAATATTTAATTTGGGCTTGATGACTGTCTTGAAATTTTTCAGTCTGGCTCAGCTGAAGATCAGACTGCCTGCCCTGGCTGCTTCTAGTGACCCTTACGTTGCCAGTGCTCTGCAGGCTTGCTCCATTATTCTCCTCAGAGTGACCAACTCCACGGCTAGCCCACATTGCCCATAAACCTCCTCCGTGGTGAGCAAGGAAGACAAATTTTGGTGTAATGTGGGGAAGACAAGTCACAAAGGCTGATCTGTAGAGGATAATAGGAACACACACCATCTGAACTGCTACAACAGTGAGGTTATGTAGTGGCTCAGGGATGCAGAGCCTCTTATTAGGGCTGTCTCCATTGCAGGGCTCAACGAGCTGAGTCCGACATCTACATGGAGAGGAAACCTGAGATCCAAGGCTTCATGAAATCTCTCAAGGACAGAGCCATTTTTAATACTTTACATATTACATGTGGTTAGATGTACATTGTTAAGCCCCTGTCGTACTTCCACTTGGCAGTTGGATGTACTGGTCTTTGTGTAAGTTTAGGGGTTGTTTGTTTTTTTTAAACCCATCCACTTGGGATGAACATGGGCAAATATACATAAAAAAATCCACAACTATCTCGAGTAATTTCACACAAATATCTGTATTTTGTCAGGCCCAACTAAAGCACTGCTAAAACTCACTCCTCTAGAACCACTCTCAAAAATGCCAGGTATCACTGGAAGGAAGACAGGGAGAAAACAAGTACTTTTGAATGTTTTGTTTCACTTGGTTTTATGAATAAGAGTGTGGCATCTTTTTTGAAGCCATGACATTTTGACAAACAATGATTCTTTGTGTTACCCTTTAGTGAGAAGAAATGCGAACAGAATGGTTTTGGGCAATCTGAAAAGCAGCTTGGGAAGGAAGACTGCTGTGTGCTGTTCCCAGATCAGTCATTTACTTGCTCTGTATGTTTGGTTAAGATACTTAGTCCTTATCTATATGCCAAGGTTGTACTGCTTTAACTGTACCAGTTCAGTAAAGCTATACAAACTCTAGTATTAAAACAACTATATTGGTATTCAAGTACTTTTATCAGAATCACATATTCACGTTGGGCAAAGGGAATAATTACCACAGTGACATACCTTTGTACCATTACAACTGCTGGTACAGCGGGGAGTGTACTGTTGTAACAAAAAGGTAACAAGATCTCATCCCTCACCAAAATACTTATACCTAGTGCTTAGTTGTGTATAGGCCACCTTGGGTGCCTCACTTCCCCCCCATCTATAAAAGCCTTTTAGATCTTACCTTGCAGGGCTGTTGAGCCTTAATTCCTATAAGTAACAAGGCTTCACAAAGTCTGCATGAAAGGAGCCAAGGCTTATTTTTAGCCAGTCACAGAGCTTTTTTTGAGTCTCTAAAAAGTGTTTGCAAGAGGCAGCTGTGCCCCAAAACATGCCACAGTGGAGGAGTTCAGCTGGGTTTGTTTCCTTTTTCTGTGAAAATTTCACATTGTGTTTGACTCAGACTTCTCTGACAGCTATTTCTTGACATACTGACTGTGAAGCTGTCCCTGTTATTTCATGTATTCATGTGAAATCCACTTGTATTTCTCTGGGCTCCCCTCCCCCCCCATTAGTCTGACAAGCAAAGGTTAAATCAAGAAGGACAAAAATCTTTCTTGTTCAAGGCAAAAATACAATAAGGGTGTTTTTCCTGCTGCCTTTGACCTAAAATCTGAGGGGGAGAAAAAGAGAAGTCAAGAGGCTGCCATCTGTTGGGAGAAACCTGGGAGGACACCAGCCTCAAACCCTGGCAGCACCTGAAGAGTTGAGCAATGTTGGGCTGATTGTTGGTGTAAATGACATCAGCATTTGGCTTACGATCAGTAGCTTCTCTCCGAATAATTTAGTAAGTACAAATATTAAAAATACTTGAAGTTAGACATTAACCAGATGAAATGTTTAGATAGCAATAGTAAAATGCATTTGATCAAACTTTATGGACTGAAACTCAAACAGTTTTATTTAGTAATAATAGTGGGGATGCTGATGCAATTCCTAGTTAATCAAAAGGAGAAAAATTCAGAAGCAGCAGTGTTTTGAAATCAAAGAAATATCATTTCAAGAGCAACTTTGAATTTGTTCGCAGATTTCCTAATCCACAAATCCATTCTGAGGGGTCTTTCTGCCCCAGACATTCACTGTGAGCATCCAGTCCACTGATGTTTTCTCCAGGTTCACTGTTCATTTTGAAGCCATGGAGCAGGACACTTTGTAGCAGGCAAGCCACACAGGAGTTCCAGCTGCTTAGGCCTGCATTAACTTGGTTGTCTCCTACACTGGATACGAGACTCAGATCCAACATTAGTAGGAAAAACCTGGATCTACAAAGGCCCCAAAAGATGCCTACACAGAATAGGATGCATAGGAATGAGATCCTCTAGACTGTCAGACTCTACAGGTTTACATACCTTTTTTTCCAAGAATGCTGTTTAAGCAAAGTGCAAGGACATCAGAACAGCCACTCTTCCCTGTTGAATGATAGCCTGGGTCCAGGAAATCCAGTAAGCTGGAGGAAAGATGAGACCTTAGAGAAGCCCACTGGATTTTAAGTGTTGGAGCCTTCCATTGGGTCTACTTTCCAAGGCACCTCCAACAGCATGGAACTCCAACCCAAAGCTGCTTGCTGGTATCTAGGGAGTGGGTCACATCTGGCTTGAATTTAGCATTTGCTATTTGTTAGCACTCTAAAGACTGTTTAATTTATGCACAGCCTGCGTGCGTGTGCATGTGTATATGTATGTATGAAGTAAGAGACAGCTGGTCCTACGCAGGCAAGGTTGACTGTTACCCCTGAGGCAAGAGGCCCATGGAAAGCAGAGTGGCTGGTGTTGCATTATTGCCCTTTCCTATTCTTTGACCTCCATTTGATATATTTTTCCATAACCCTAGGCAGTGAGCTCTCTGGGATGGGAACTGTTTGTTATTGTCTATTAAATGTGGACTTCGTTGGGGAATACAGCTTCTGAACATCACTACTAGACAAATAATACCAAGAGGCAAGGTGGTCAGCATCTGTCTTAACTGGTCCATCATCATAGGCAAGGTGGATACTGCCTGATCCAGGGCAAGCTTGGAATGGGAGTACAAAGCTGTTCTCTTAGAATTGTGCCACCACTAGCAAAACATGAAAGCCACAATTGCTAAAAGCATGAATAACACACATCAAGAAGCAGTAACTAGGATAGCAGCATACAAAAGTGACCTGTGAACTTTGAGAAGGACAGTGAGGGGACAATAGCAAATACGGTCTAAAGTAATAGTGAGAGAAAATGATGCTTCAAGGCATAGCAGAGGCACATACTAGTCATTAGAGTTGCCATTTCCGTTGCATTTGTTGCTGAAAACTAAGTGATGCCAATACATGGGATGGGAATGTCTACTAGGTGGTTTTCAGTGGAACTTACACTATGAGGCAAAAAGTAACCACAGAACAAAGGAGATTTTGCCTTGCTCACAATATCGATAGGTGACAATGCTCTCAGGATTTTTAGACCCAGGTGCCGCTATTGTTCAAAAGAACAACAGTTAGTGTGGTTGCAGCGTGCACCATTAAGGACAGACAAATCTGTACCAGAATAAAGAGATGCCATTTGCTCAAAGTAAATATGACATGAAGGGCTCAGGGTATTCCGTGATGCCTTGAACAGCAGGGCACAACATTCATCTTTTGCCATGAACCTGTGCTTCAGAATGCAAGTCCTTTGGGCTACTAAGGAAGCACTGAAAGCATTAGCTGAACATACCTGATGCAGTATTGCCTGACTGCTTCTGTGGCCTCTGAGGCTTTAGCTTGGGGGGAATTACAAGTGTTCAGTTCCTCTCCAGGGGACATTAACTCTGGAACATAATGCTAGGCATTAAATTACAAAGCATATAATAATTTCTCTGCTAATCAACTCCTGTTCATACTAGAATCCTTACTTATGCCTCACACCTTCTCAGAACCCCACAAGCATCTATTGCCTTCTACTCAACTATCCAGTTTGGATTGACAGGACATGAACCCTCTCTGAGTAGTGTCAGGACAAAGATGTTTGCCATTCTGAAAACTGAAAGTTAAAAAGATTGAACAAACCTGAATGTAAAAATTTAACAGACGACCTAGTGCCCTCAAGGTTATATTTATTTTCACATTTAATTTCAGTAAAAATGTACCTTTAGGATTAGAGTCAACACAATCAATGTCTAGTCTGCTGCAGTGTCAAGATAAAAATCCAAGAGGTTTTCTAAAGGGACTGCATCTAGCTTCCTCTGAAGTTCATGGTGATGAAGGGCCCTGATAACGCAGAATATTGTTCAAGAGGCTGGGAATCAGGACAACCAGGAATTGCTTGTTTGTGCTATACGCTTGCTGAGAGTTCTTGGGCAGCTTATTCTCTGTGTCCCTCTTTCCTCAGAGAAGTAGTAATAACATTCCTAACTTCTACACACAAATTTAAAAGCATAAAGCAAGAGGAGTAGAAGTATTACTCATATGCTATCTGCTGTTATTACTCTGGGATAATGAATGAGAAGGGTGATTAGGGGCATAGTGGACATTACTTACAGGGAGTAAGATTGTACTGAGTATTAATGTTAGAGATCTATAAAAATGTTAACTGTCTTATTGTTTCCAAAATTAAGCTTATCTCTCTTTTCTCTGGGCAGCTAACAGCACTTGCTGTATCTAGTGACTGCTGAAGTGACAGCTCTCAGCCTCTGCATGCTCTCTTGTTTCTGTTCACATTAGAATATGACCTAGAGGGTTGCAGGGGCACTGTGTTGCCTGATTGTTGGATGATGTCAGCCCCAATCTATGAATCATGTCTCTGGGGCACCAAATAATTTCCTTTTTTGTGCCCTTTCTGATGAAGGGGAACTGGAACTAAGCACTTTTACCTTTCATAGCCCCTGGCTAGTAGAATTTGGCATGGGAACCAGTTATATTGAGCAGGCTGTGCTGGAACTTCACATTTGAACCATAAATGCTTAGAAATTATGGTGCGTGCATCCCATCTAGTGGAGGAATCAGATTAATTCATCAGCTGCTTGTTGCTTAGTAAGCACATACTTCTGCAGTGATTGTAGGAGCAGAGCTATCAGCTTTGTCAGGCTGCAAGCAGTCCGCACAACGTGCTCACACATTGTTGATCATCCCACGCAGAATGAATTGGACACTTTTCTTGACATAAAAGTCTGGAAGTTTACACTGATGTCTGACAACAGTAGTTGTATCAGAAGACCAAGTCAGAAAGAATCTAATAGTCAGTTTGAGAGAGCTCACCAAGGGAGAAAACCAGCTCTGCAGCAATGCTTCACTGAAAGTAACAGGGAAGTGAACAATCTATTACTTTATCTACAACTTTTTAGGTCCCTGCCTTGCACCACCACACTCCACCATCCTCCCCAGTGCAGCTGTTTTGACAATGTTTCCCTGTCAGCCCAAACTGGTCACACCCAATTTCCCATGGCTGTGTAACCTCTGGCTGAAGACATTTGCGCTAGAAAGGACCAGCTAGCTACCTTTAACTGCAGGCAACAGCTTTGGTGCTCCAGGGCATGAACCTGAGAACCAGCTGTGATTTCTGAGTTGCTGCCAACAATTTAAACTAATTAGCCATTTTGAGGCTAATGAACACTTTGGTATTCCCTCTGAATCCTCCTACAACCCCATAAGGGTGATGATCCACCTTGGAAGAACTTCCATCTACTTCACAAGCAGGATTGAAGAGACAGCCCTTCTTCCTACATGGAAGAGGCTGCAGACCCCAAACCTGTTAGGTTATCCTTCTCTGAAAGAAAGAACCATTCACTAACAGGTCAGATGAGCAGGGCACATCACAAAAAAACCCTAGCACCATTATAATTAACCATCCTTGTATCTGTACAGATCATTTTGACTTGCACTGAGAAAGTGGAGGGGATTTCTAACTGAAAGAAAACTTGAGTGATTTCTTGAGGACAGTTTTTTCTGCCAGCCCTAAGCCTCATTCCCCACTGACTCGCAGTAGCTACATATTGCAGAGCCCTGTCTGCTTCCACTGGGCAGACACCTGCTATACAGTACCACATGCAGACATTTCCCGCACTGTGCCTCAGCATGCAGGAAGCTCGTGTGCTAGGACAAGAGAAAGTTAGACCTGAACAGGGAGAGGGCTACAGACACTTTCTGCTCTGTTACTGACTTGAGTAGAGCCCATAAGGCCATCTCTCCAAGAGGCTCACAGACAGAGTTTCCCTTACAACCATCTGTCTTGCTAGCATGCAGAGAGAGCCTGTGGGCATGGAACAGTCCAGGCACGAGTGGGCACACAAGACAGGCAAGAGTACCCCCATCCTGACAGGTTATCTACTGCTAGTAAGGCATCAGACATTGCTAAGGCAATGTGTAGGACAGGCTTGCATCCACCAGAGAGCTTGTGGAAACCCATTTTGTAGATCAAACTCAGATTCCAGCTAAAAAGATTACTCACGCAAAATGGGAGTGTTAGAAGGGGGTTATTCATTTCTCATTGTCTTCTTCATACTTAAGACAACCTGCAAATTAAAACACTGTTTCTTTACATAATATAAAAATACAATGCATTCTACCTGGCAGTGCCTCCAGCCTTTGCACACACAGACCCAAATCACATTATTTTCAAAGCAGTATGAAAATTCTTGCTCGAAGTGCACTAGATGGCAGTGTTCCTTCTGAATCATTGCTAAGCCACTGCTCCACCACCATCACAAGAAAACAAGGCCTTAACAAGCATTGACAGTCACTCCAAGGGTATTCTTCCAAATTTTGAGTTTCCAACCTTTATGCCTTCGAGGTAGAAAACTGCATCCTGCCTCCTTGAGTCCTTTCTGCTATGGCCTCTAGGAAAGCTTTTGTCTGTTCAGTTTTCCACTATTGCTTCTTGCTGTTGAGCCCTCAGAGCTAGCACCAAACCCAAAGACTAGTTGTGTTTCTGCAGCACAAGGGCTATGGATCATATGTTTCTTAATGTTATTCAGACTGAGCTTAACAGTGAGTTTTACAGCTATTTCCCCTGTACAAGCTTTGATCTCTTGTCTGTATTGCTCTTTGGGATTCTTTGGAAGAGAAGGTGCTTCCTTAATATATTAATATGAATTTGGAACTTTCAAGTAACACATGGATTTCCAGTATGAAGTGAAGCATAGTTTTACTCTGTGAGAAGCTGAGAATGCTCAATCAGCACACCTTTACCAAGGCAAAACTCAAGCTACAAGTTGGGAGAGAGGTGTAAGTAATCTTAACAGCCTTGTCTCATATTTGACCTTGCTGTGTCCACTCACAGGGGGTTCCTGACAGATTCATTAGCATTGCTCACATATAGCGAGAAATTTAGCTTTAACCAGATCTCTCACTGTGCAGGTCTGCTCCCCTTCATCCCCAAACTGAGGCTTCAACTCATTTAGCAACTGTGCTTTTAGGAGAGAAAGCAACTCTAAAGGGAACTGCACTCTTCATCTGATGTTGAAAGGATGATGAGGGTTGAGAGCAGCTCAGAGGAAGAAAAGTGGGAAAGAATAAAGCAGCGCTCAAATGGTCTTGATTGACTTCTACTCCTTGTAAGGCAAGAAAGTTGTAGAAGGCAATCATTTAGGAGGGAAATTTGATGGTAGTGTTAAACAGATCCCAAATGGCTGAATGACAGAAGTCCTGTCACGCTAGACTCTGCTGAGAGGTGGAAGGTAGAACTGCTTTCCTCGTAATGAATCCCTGAGAAGCCTTAACACTGCGCTTGCACACATGGCAGAGCAGCATCTCCTGTTCATTTTAACACCTGCACTCAGCCCATTCTTGCAGACACTGGAGGAAGACATAGGAAATAAGCAGCTCTGACACTGCACAATCAGTCTATAAAGACAACACAAGCATTTCCAGTAGATCTGGGTCCTGGCCTTAGTGCCCACCTATAGGAAGAAAACTGATCTGGTACAGCCTTCACTCTGGCTCTGGGCTCAGATTTCAGCCCATGCATTTATGTATAAAGTTGAAGACATGCAGACCTTTTTTTCCAGAAAAACAAATCATAGCATTTACTGTTTAAATACATCTACACTGATACCTCTGGACGCAAACACACCACAGCTTGTTGGTTACCACACCCAACCAGCAGCCCTATGCACCACACTGGATGACCTGCCTAGACCACACACTCAGGAGCTTGGAATTACACCTTGATGACTCGCCTCAGGCTTCCTGCCGATCTCCATCCCCTGTGGCTGAGTGCTATGGTGTCCTTTTGGTGGCCAGAAATAATAGCCCCTGTGGGGTAGTTTCTGGTGGCAAACAGAGCTTGTCTCAGTAGCCAAGAGAGGGCAGCATTCTCCCTCAGCTGGCAAGGCAGAGGAGGAGGGAGCTGCCTGGCCACACATCTTTCTAGGAAAAGGCATGCTTTATCAGATGGCATTTTAGAACAGACATTCATTTTGAGACTTTGTGTGTCTGTTTATAGAGATATCAACTGATTTACACCTTGGAGTTGCTGGGGACAATTTATCACACACCTATAAATAAAATCCAAGCCAGTTCTTGGTTTGCCATCCCCAGCTGCCCATGCTTGCCATAATACCAGCAAGAAGGCGTGGCGGTGATCTGGTAACCAGCATCCCTCCCCAGGTGATGGCACAGCAGGAAAGGCAAGGCCATCTCCATTTCAGAGTGTATAGCTTTACACCACAAGGTAATGGTGGAAGGGAGGCAGATGCTCTACATTTTTGTTCCTATTTTATGTTCATGCATAAGTAATATGAAAACCAGACTTCAGAAAGAGCAGTCAGTAAATGGAAGTAGAATAGTCCGGCATTTAGCAGTGGCTTGCATACCAAATAGTGGCCTCTGTTGCCTAGGACTGCATCTCCTCCAAACGGCTAGCTGCATAATCCACTGAAGTGGATGCCTGTGGAAGCCCACACTGGTGCTCATACTGCCTGTACATCTGGCAGCCTTTGAGCGCTGAGCTCCTGATGAGCTCAATGGAGGTATGGTGCAGCTGGAAAAATCCAGGTTATGCTGCAGCAAGGGAGAAAATACACAAAAGCCTCTCCTTGCCCAGGTTCCTCCTGCAACAGGTGAGAAGGCAAGAGGAAATGCAAATAGCTACTGCTGCTCCACTCTGCTAAGCAAAGCAAGGCGCTGATCACAGAAGAGTTCCCAATACAGGGAACCAGCACTCACTTGTAGACTTGGGAAAAGAGAACCAGCCCATGCTGGCAGAGATCTGCCACTAGCATTTAATTTCAGAGCTGCATTTCAGAGCTCCTGTGGTATGCTTCTTACTGGCCTAATTAACAAGCTTGAAAGACTAGGAGTCACAAGGTTCACATGTAAAACAGATGGTAGACAGGACATCAATAAAGCTCTTTTAGATTATGCTAGAAAAAAAGTAGAAGCTTTTGCTTGAAACAATTTCAAGGAAATGGCACTTGATTTACAGTCATGGCACATTATTTATACTGTTGCAAACCTTTAGGAATGCGTGTTGCTCACTGAAGATGAGTTTACAGCAGTAGATGAGGGTGGGTTTGATCTTGTGCTTAGAACATTGCATCACTGTGCAAGAGATCTTATTGCTAGCTCTGCTACTGACCAGACACACACTATTTCACACCTGTCCTGCCAGCCTTATTTAAAAATGGGAATTCCTCCTTCATATAATGCCTTGAGATCCTTTTAAGCTACGTATGAGTAATTATTCTAGCAGACAGAAGAAAATTGAGGATTGCTAGAGGTTCATATTCTTCAGTTTGGGTACTGCTCTATTTAAGTTTGCAAGTGCTTTCACCATTTTGAATAGAACAATTTTTAAAAAGAAGAAAATCAAGCTGAGCTACTGTGCACCAATACATTCAAACACTGCACAGTTCACCAAGTCATCTCTCTGACTCAGTCCAATCCTTCTGTAAGCCACAGAGAAGGACTTGGGCCCTGAAAATACACAGGTGAGAGCCAACAATATTGGTATTTAGCAGACTGTATTGGGGACACTGTCCCCCACTGGCATTAGGGACAGCATCTAGTTGATAAATTTAAGATTAGCAGGACTTATACCACCATGCCCATGGTAGTAAAATCTAGACAGCTGGAGGGATCCAAAGAGTAGTGAAAAGGTATTATGGATAGAAATGTCCTAGCCACCAGGACACTAGGCACTGCATGCCCAAAGGCCAAGCACCCCTTTGTACTCTGCTAACTCATACTGTGACACCTTCACAACAGCCAGATGCTCACACTTCTAATAGTAATAAAGTACTAGGATG
This sequence comes from Eurystomus gularis, assembly GCA_013400335.1. Lineage (NCBI taxonomy): Eukaryota > Metazoa > Chordata > Aves > Coraciiformes > Coraciidae > Eurystomus > Eurystomus gularis. The sequence continues at coordinate 383,982 of VZZY01002039.1, read as the reverse complement.
TGAGTACACACTACACTTCCACTTTTATTTAGTGTAACAGACTTGGCTCTCAGCTTCACTGTCACAGTGACATTGGATGCTGGTTTCAAGTATGAATAGAAAATCTCTCTGGGACAACTGCAGTCACTGCGTAACAAACCCAGCACTGAACTGGAAACCATGAAATGAGAGTTTAGCAAAAGCTTGGTTTTATCTATTGACCAGACCCATTGAAGAAGTGACTGCTGACTGAAAAGCAGCCAGGAGCATTCACAGCTTGGTCTCATGAGAAGCCAAGTACGAGCAGAATAGTGCCATTTCCACAGCCTGTGCCTGCCAGAGCCACAGAGGACACTGGATGTACTCTGTATTCCTGGGGGAGGGAAGACCCTACGCTCAGCTGTTTGTCTTTGCCTAAAGCTCTGATCCTGACTGATTTTAGCATAAAGATGGATGAGGCACACCACACCCAATAATTAACTGTTGTACTGATTGTGGCAATGGTCGGAGTGGAGGTCATCTGATACACCTGTCTTCTGTGAAGCATTGAGAAAAATGTGAGAATTTGCAGCTCTCTGACTTATTTCAGTAGGAAGCAAAGATGTTTGGTGTTGAAAGCAAATGGGATCAGTGGTTTTCCTGTGTTTCTTAAAAGTGCTAAAGGGACCTGGTTCATTCAAGCCACAGGAAGGCACATTAATATCCGATAAGCTTTTGGCAGAACACAGAACAGCAGTAAAACACTTGCCAGAAGGGTTGAAATGCAGAGACTTGGGATTAGGCAGATCCAGTAATAGACTAGAACATCTATAGTGGCAATTAGGCAGAAGTGTATGGAAGGTCTAAAAATGCAATTCAATACCTCTTAATCTCCTTTCCCATCATACAGCCAACCCCCCCAATCACCAGGACTGTAGGCCTCCTCCCTCAAGAAGTCCATAGTTCCCTTTAGCCCATTTTCCCAAAATTAGGATGTTCACAGTGCAGCTTGTACAAAGCTATGGACAAAATAAACCCTTCCAATGACAAGTCCATCCCACTGCCTTTTCCACAGAAGGGATGAGAAATGGGAACACCACACAACTGCATCTCTATGTGAGGACATTTGAGCCTCCACAGGATGGGTTTCCAAGCTTAGCTTTGCTTTCCTGTGTGCCTGATGGGAGCACCTCCTGCCTCACCCTGACTGGAGCTGAAGTAATGGATGTGTACTCTTGGAGCCTGGATTCTCCCATGTCACACACAACACTGTGCCCATGGGGCTATTCTTCTAGAGAGAATCCCCTTTGGATGCATTAAAGGGGAAGAATGATTGCTTGCTTACTCCTTTGACAAACACAGCAACATGCCTGTGATCAGAGTGAGGATCTGACAGCAATGCACATGTAAGATGGATCCTGCCCTCTGTCACAACTTATTTGTCCCTCAGTAATAATCGAGGGACTGTCTTCTGTGGGGCCATAGGGGAATTGTTTGCATTTCTTTTAAATGCATTTTTTAAATTGCATTTCTCTCCCTCCTCTTGATGTTTTTTTTTGTTCCCTGATACAAGACAAACCAGCCCAGCCCTTAAGCCAACATGTGCAGAAGGTACATGCTCACTATAGAGGCAGCAACAAGCTGCCCAAGGAGGAGCCTCCACAACATGGTATCCCTGCTGGTATCCCCATATAGTAAAATACCACTCTTAGAGCAGCAAGTCCTAGACAAACAGATGGGCCTTGCTGTGTGTAATGACTGTGTGGGCAGGGGTGAGGACTTGCTCACTCCAGCACTTCCCAGTTGCCTAGGTTTTGGCAGTTGCCTGCTGACCCTGAGCTGTGCCCTTATTTAATGAGGGGGTTTCTGTAGGTCTTCTTCTGTGCCACTTGCCTCCCCTCAGAGGAGGGGAGCCTAAACCTAAGCCAGGAGTCAGGCTCTATGCTGGGGGCCATGAGAGCTAAACACTGCAGCACTCACATCCTTATGGGATCCTGCTCTGCACAGCAGTGAGCCACATGGTCTAGTGACTAAAGCACAGGCTTGGCCATTAGTTTCTACTGCCAATTCCAATATTGACATCTTGTGTTATTAGCTAATACATGCAGACAAAAAGGACATCAATGGCTTATTGCTTAAGCACACTTAAAAGAGGCAGCTATTCTCTCCATGAGTACTCGCAGCATCTAACTCATCAGCCCAATGTACTCCCCTATTTAGTAACACTTCCTTACAGATTGTTTTCACCTTTCATTATAATTGCACAAACTTGCATAAAAATAGGATCTTTGTTTTTATGGAGGTTCATCAGCTGCAAGCAGCAATGCCTCTTATTTTCCAGAAGATATTTGTAATAAAAAATTGTTGTTTATATAGTGCCATTTCCTCTACCCCAAAATTCTCCTTGAAGTTCTATAGGAAGCCATGTTGCTCACCTTACAGCACAGATACTTCTGCTGCAGAACACAACAATGCTTAAGGCTATAAAGTTTAAGGTAAAGGCTGACAAATAACTTCATATGCAGTTGAAGGGGAAGCAAAAGTGTAGCTAGGCATCAGATTTTGTAGTATCAGTGCTTTATAAGAGTGCTACAGGAATCACAGTGACTATAAATGGTCAGAAACTCCATTTTAGGCTTCATGCAAGAGATGGCACTGTTAGCACCAGCATTTAATTTAGAACCAAGAGGAGGTGTATGTGGGAGGGCATGGATGTATTTTTAAAGGTAGATTACAAACATTAATATTAGAAGAGGTATTTTTGTTTCTGTTTTGATTAACAGAAGGTTATTAATTTTTCACTGAAGAAAGATTCATACATTCCATTGCAAGAAGATTGATACTTCACTAGCACACGGGAAACAGAAAATAAGAGTCAGCTAGGAAAGGAAACCCAGAAATCCAATACCAACCAAGTTAGATATGTTTCTTGTTTAATCAAGAATTGATTTCCACCCCCTTCCCAGACAGAAAAAACCAAACCTATGTGCACGTGTGTGCCAGCACCGGCATTATAAGTGGGAAAATGTGAAGATTTTAGATCTTGCTAGGCAGGTCTCCTGTGAATCTTCACTTGCTAGATACTACAGATAACAGCTAAACATTTCCAGTATGAAAAATCCTCAAAGAGAGTTTAACAAAAAAAACAAACCTCAGCAGAGTAAACAATATTCACAAAGTGGACTTTCCATCCTAAACCTGCCACTCAAGTCCCACAGATGTTTTTTGCTAACCTTGCACTCACCTTAGTTGCACAGGCTACCAATAAAGCACCAAACCACTGCTGCTCAGTACAGAAAGCCAAGCATATTGAGCTGCTCAATGCCTCTTTTAAGCCTTGGCCCTTAACTAGGATTGCAAATGATTAAGGAGAAGAGCTGCCTCCTTGGTGGGTCCTGACCTGACAGGTATGTCTAAATCACACAGAGCTAACGCAGTGCAGCTGAAAGAGGTGGTGCAATTACTCTGACAGGCAAATGTACCCAATACTCAGGATATTCACTATGGTGTGAGGCACCCAGATTCCCTTCTCATGTAGGGAAGAGAGCAGAGGGTACTCTGAGATGTGCTTTTAAGCATTTAATAAAAGCTCTCTTTTCCTCTTTACACTTTGGTGCTACAGCCCAGTGAAAGGCCTTTAATCACAGCATTTCCTATTAGTTCATTCGGGTGGTTTCCCACAGCATTTCCTATTAGGTTCTTTGGGTGGTTTCCCATCAGGCTGCGGTTTCCTAATTGGTGAAGCTGACCAAAGTGGAGGCTGGAAGCCCTCCCTCTGCTCCACCTAGGCAGCATGTTCCCAGCACTTCCTGTGCCAGTGCAAGCGTCTGTGTAGCCATGCACCCAGCTTTTGTGTTTGGTTGGGTTGATTTTCAGCTGGGTCATCCCTGTTGGATCCATGTACCCCATGAACAATAGTGACAGAACAAGGGATGGAGTGGGGAAAAAAATGGCTAAGGGTGACCCTTTTGCCAGCAGCCTGCTTTTGGAGCAACCAAACCGAGTCATGGCACTACAGCTCTGCTGTGTTGCTTTTTCTGAAGGGTGTCTGCTGCAGGGTCTGAATGCAGCTTCTCACCCTGAGTCTGAACTCTCTCAGAATCTAGCTCAGTTCTTTAAAACAAATTGGTCTTGAAGTCTCAGCGCAAATGTGTCTCAAACAGTGAATATATTTATTGTGCAAGGAGGAGAATAATTCATAAGTGAGAGAAATACCAGCTGATCTTGTTGACCAATTAAGTTACTGGAAAGTGGCAGTTTCAATAGTCTGATGAAGCTTCAGTGTTAGGAAGCCAGAAAAGCTTGATAAGATTTGTGGCATGTGATGTACATCTGAGTCATTTATTTTTAATAAAGAGAGTTTGAAGTTTCCTACTATCAACCCACCAGTAGTTACATTTAACTGTTGAAATCCAGACCTGCCCAACTCTGCCATAAAGCAGCTTTCCTTGGGATGCTGGGCAATTTCCTAGAGTAAGAAATCCCATAACTAGAATATCATGGAAGGGCACAAAATACACAGTGAGGCCCTTTTAGTGTCTTTGAGGAGAAAAAAAAAAAAGGCATAAGCCAAATCCCAGAAGGCTGGTATTATGCTCTTTTGCTTTTTCAGCCAGAGGGCAACAGAAGAGGGAAAACATACAATGCCCAGAGGTTTCCCCCAAGTGCCATCCACAGACTGTGAAGGAAGATGAGCAGGACCATCAGACTACATGTACACTTGGATTGTTTGGTTCCCTGGCTTTCTGCGGAATCTCTGAGGAGAGAGAGAACATTGCACATTATTTTTAGAAAGCAAAATCAGAAGTATAAGGGAAATGCATTTTCCCTCCTTTCTTTTTTTGTGATGGATCAGGGTAAGATAGTTTTTGCTTGCTCTTCTCCAGGAATGGCCAATTCACCTGCTCCAGAGGGAGGGAGGGAGGGATGGAAACAAGGGTGGGCCAGGCACAAGCATTAGGGTAGGAAATTTTCCTGCCTCTCACTGCAGGAACTCTGAGGTGGGGATGCTAAAGAGGACAAACCCCAAACATAGTTATTGGGAATTGTGTTTAACTCATGTTTAAGTACAGGACAGTAAAAGCATATGTAGTGGGACAAGAGCATTAGGCACACAGAGCTGTTTGTGAACGTTTTTGTGCATAGAGAGTGCCCTTCTCTGGGAAGAGTGATGCTCATGGGACACTGGCCAACCTGTACAGGTAGCCTGGGGGCCTGTATTTGTCCAGAGATGCCATTTGTGAGTGATAAGGCAAGCTTGTGCCCACAAAATATGCCATAGCTGTGCTGGAAGGATTCATCTTTCTGAGCATAAGATAACAGAGAATCTGTTCAGTTAGTGAAGGGTAGGGCTCTGTGCTCAACTTGTGGACAGAGAGGAGCTAAACTGCTGATTTTTTCAGCTAAACTGCTGGAAAAAAAGTTCTGGGAAGATTGTGCTGCATCCTCACCACAAAAACTCAATTAAATAAGCTAATAAAATGTTGTTACATATGAATCTGTTGGCTCAGTGTGCTAAGATGGGCCAGTTTCTGCAGCCAGTGACACCAAGGGACAGGCATGTCTAGTGTTAGACCTGGCAGCTTTTAAAAATGCATTCTGAATTATGAGGTACTTGTTTACTGTTGGGCATGTGGCAGTGGCACTACTCTGCAGAGAGCCTCCAACACTGCCATTGGGAACAAGAAACTTAAATGACAACCATCACACCTCTAAGGGTCTCAGTGTTCTGTTTATCACAGGCAGAGGCTGAGCAAAGAAACTGCCAGCTGCTTGATATTGTCCTGTCCTTAGCTTAATGGAGTACTTCAGTGTAGTTCACAGCATTGAAGGTATCTCTAGGGATGCCCTAGCATCCTGTTGTATCATCTCTTTTCAAAGTTCCTGGAGTTATGAAGTCATTGAGATTCAAATAGAAGGCTTTGCATTGGTCCCCTAGACAAGCTGAGTGGGACCTGTGGGTTTATATGCTGCATCTCAAGCATTTTCCCTCAATATACAAACTCTTACCTCACTGAAGAATAGAGGTATGGGCTTTCCACTTTCACGTGCTCAGGTCAGCTGTGGAGGAAAACACTGTCCTTTCCATGTCAAGGCAACATTTTTTACAATATACATTGATTCTTCACCAGAGCATTCCCCAAAGAATTTGAGAAGAATTAGAAAGCAACCAGGGCTTGATTCTGTGGCATATTTAGAAAAAAAAAAAAATTAAAAAAAAAGGTTGCCTGGAGAGCCAAGTGTTTCTCCTCAAAAGCACCATCATTTTCTGCACAGAACCCAGATGGGACCAAGACAACAATCTTCCTTCATTGCTTCTGGTACATGTCATTAATATAACACAAGGGATGGTGTTGATAGACACCAGTTTCTCAGCCCTCCAGTGTCATTAAGGATATGGAGTCTGCTGCAGAGTCTGGTACAATGTCTTGTTTGCAGTAGCTTTGTCGCATGAAATGAGGAAGTCCAGCCACCACACGTATGAAATATTTGTTCTTTAGCATGAGTCCTAATGCAGAGTTTGTGTTCATGTGGACCTAAGCTTTTGCAGTAAAGTTATATCTATATTATTAAGCAACGTTTGTTCAGCACAGTGGATTTTGCACGACAGAGAAACATACATTCTTCCATGTTCTCTGCTTTGCTGGTGATCATTCCTGCCTTTGAGGAGCTAGGACATCCGTGTATTTTAAATACAGAAGTCAACCACCATCAAAATGATTAAAAAAAAAATCTGAGACCTTCTTCCTGTGGGGCTGGTTTGAGGCAGTGACCGGAAAATGAAAAAAACACATCACTTCTCTGGCTTTGGATGTAGAAGCAGATGACAAACCTGGCATGAAATAAAGTTTGCTTCACCAATGGATAATGGACCTCCCCTGGTTTCCGAGACTGAAACTCCAGTACCTATAACTGCTTCTGACACACTGGCTGTCACACACCCCACCTCATAGTCAGCAGCCAGACACTCTGCACCATGCACAGGCTTTTAGCAGCAGCCTTACCAGGTCCGTATGTCAGACTCCACTGCTCCCTGCCTCCTGTTTGCCTCCCAAAGCTATATAAATGGATTGCTATTGTCTGGTGCCAATGCCCTCTCTGCTAATGTTTGCTTCATGCATGCTAGTGTGAAGACCAGTAAAAACAGATTTATGTTTGGCTCAGCCCAGAAATAACATGCATGAAAACGCTGACACAAATGCTGAATAAAAGGGATTTGAAATCAACATCCCCTACTGTTACCAGCTACAGTGCAATCCTTTTCCAAGCCTGTTGGGAAATGTCCTCAGAGAAGCTCTGACATCAGTGCAGCTGCTTCTCTCCTCAGCAGTTCAAGCTTGCTTTCACATTTTTGACCAAGGCAAAAAGAAACGGCAGAGAGCGCACACATGAGAGAGAGAAAGAGAGAGATTATCTTCATTTCTTGAACTTAGTTTTGGATATAACATTGTTTGTATTTCTGAGAATTAAATGGGCAACCAAAGAGGATAAGAGGATGGAAGTAGCCAACTCCTAGGCACTGCTTTTATCTTCTTGCATGCTAAATGCCTCACAACTGAACCTTTTGTCTAATCCAGCACAGTTGTTCATATGGTCACAACTCTGCTTTCTTGCAGTCAAGTCTTTCAGTCTTTCAGGCTGTGTGCAGAAATGCAGCTGAGAAGATATGAGGATATCCATGATCATAACTTCTTTTTCGCACTATGTCTGTTTTTAATCACCTGAGGTAATGTTTTACTGCACCCAGCACAAGACAGGGCTCTAACCTTTCCCCATGAGCAAAGAAGGCATATCTGGGAATGTCAGTGCTGGCCTTCAGCCGAGGAAGGCAGTGCAGCTCCCTGGGAGTCTGAGTGACTTTGCATTTGCACTCCCTCAGAGACTAAATGGCAGCCCACGGGATTTGACGAGTACTGACAGAAAGCATTTAAAAATGTGAAGAAGACTGGAAGCATGTGCGAAAGCCCAAGTCCAGGGCTGCAATCTCTTGTCTCAATCAGTGCAGTTTGCATGTTGACCGGGGTGAAGCGGAGAGGCCTGGGAGCTTTAGTATCTGTGAATGCCATGCTGGTAACCCATCCCTACCATATAGATTTTTGGAGGCCCTGTGTACTGTAGTCCGTTTACACTGGTTTTTGCTAAGAATATCACTTAGACTGGACTGTAAACGGACAAATCTTTGCTAAAAAGCTGAGGGTAAAATAAATGAGCTGTCTAGGCTTCTACAATCAACACGAAGAGATGGGAGAGCCCCCACTCCCCACCCCAACTAATTCACCCCATTTCTCCTAGGATGGAGTGCATGACTCTCAAAAGATGCTTTATTCACCTCCTTTGATTATAGCGGTGACGCAGGGGATAGCTTAGATCTGTCTTGCTTTCTGATTGCATCCCCTCCAGATGGGAGGGGTGTGAGTGTTGTAAGAAGCACCGTACCTCCATTAGAGGGATTGCTGGTGGGAGCCTGGATACTTGGAAGACCTCAGCCCACCAAGAGGGAAGGTTCATTCCTTTGCCTCACTGAAAATCTCACTAAGTGTGTACATGCAGCAAGTATGTTTTGGACACTGAAAAGCAAGTGTTAGGTAACAACTCTTAGCAGATTACTTAAAATTTATAAGTGTTTATAAATAATGAATGGGTACACTTCAGCTTTTAAAGCTGGCTATGTACTCTGAAATTTAAAGCTTCCATTCAGCAAAAGTGTTTATTTAGTTTTGAAGAATTGCACTCTTTTTATTTTTCTTTTTTTAGCTTAACAGATAACCTATTAAAAAAGGAATGAATATTTTAGGAGCGGTAACAGCCCTACAGTAAATAGAAACCTGACTCTATAATGTTGCACCAGATTTTTTTATTTTTGGTTGTCTATCACTATATGTGACATTGCTGATCGATCCTACCTCTTTTGCCAACGTTAAGATAAGGAGGCATTTGTGTCCATAGAGATGGCCTTTCTTGTCCATCCAATCACATATGATTCAGTTGACCTTGGAAAAGTCACCTGAAAAACAAATAAATTACTCATTGCATGTCCTAGTGGATCTAGAGCCCCAGTCTATAAAGCACCTCTGGAGATGCTGACTGCTAGCATTTCAATGAGAACTGAGGGTACTCAAAATTAGTTAAAACTGTATAGAATTGACCTTGTAGGTCTTGATCAAAACCCCATTAGAGCTCAATGGAAAGACTGACCATCTTGAGTGGGCTCTTGATCAGTTTGCTAGAAAGGAAACCATAGACACAAGGCAAAGAAACTATGCTGAAGAAAGGATGTCAGCACAGCCCTGACACAATCAGCATCCTGTATGGTGATTTCTCTACATGCCAATGTGAAAAAAGACCTGAAAAGGAACTAGCTGTCCCAACCACGTCTCTTGCCCACATTACCTTTTTCTGCATGCCTTTAGGTATTGCACTTCAATTTGTGTGTACCTAATGCTTCTGTACCAGTCACCAATGCATGGGGATTTGATATGACTCAGGACTGACTTCTGGTGCAAGCCAAGCCTGCATTATCTCTTCCTGGGATCAACAGGAGTTAAGTACTACCCAGGCTGTGGCTAGTGCGCTGTAGATCAACACCCACACAGACTGAGAAAGAATGAGGATGTGTTTATTTATATTTGTTAGCATGTTTTGAGGTAAATATTGATTCACTCCACTAAGTTGATAATTAGGGATTAGTTTCTTTTCTGGTGCAGCTTTTTGTCCTGGTTGTTTTTTTGTGGGTTTTGTTGTTTGGTTTGGTTTTCATTGTTGGTTTGGTTGTTGTTGTTGGTTTTTTGTTTGGTTTTTGTTGTTGTTGTTGTTTGGTTTGGTTTTTTTTAAGGTACTTTCAGTGTTTTCTAATTTGCAAAAGAATTACTGAAGTAAAAATGAATTAATTAAGGTATCCCTATCTAGCTGTAATTTTCACTCCCCATCTGGCTTACTTTGCACAATAAAGGACATGTGGAAGTTGCAAAGGAATTTGTCAGACCTGTAAATAATGCTGTTGCATAATTGTCTCCTTCTCTCTGTCTCCATCAGTGTCCTTAAATAGAGGGTTTGGCACCACTTACATAACCTGCTCCCATTTTTCTCCCATTTTCCTCTCCCTTTTGTCTGCAGTCTCAGGACAGAGTCTACTCCCTATACCTGGACCAAACTTCCTCTTGCTTCTCCATTCTTGGCAATGTCCCAGCAGCAGCTGACTCTCCCCTTGGGATCTGCTGCCGGCCATGGCCCGGTGGGACCCAGGCTTCAGGATGTGTTTGTGGGTGTCAAGGGAGACTGGGGCTCTCCCTGCTCGGGCAAGTGTGGTGTGTCTTCCTGGACCTGGTCAGGGACAGTTGATCTACCCAGCCCCACCTGGAGCCTGTGTCTTGTCCAACTAGAGTGTCATTGCCACACTAGTTCAAGAAGGGTACTGTGCCTCCTGGGGCCAGCCTTGAAATCCATGGAAGTGGTGTGTTTGACCCAGCTCCTATGGAAAGCTCTTATGGCAAAGTCCAGCTCTTGTGGATGATATCTTTATGGTAAAGATAAGTGTTGCCCTGGATGCTGACAGCCCAAGACATCATATGTTAGCCACTCTTTCCTCAGAGCAACACCACGAGACACCACCATTTTCTTCCAGATCTCTTGTGACATTAAGCTGCTTCTCCTTGCTCTGCTAAGGAAGAGAGCCAGGGGGAGGAGACGCCTTGGTTTGAAGGATTTTATGCCAATAGCTTGGGTGAACCCTGTTGTGTGTCTTAACTCCTGGCATGAGGAGTAGTCTCTGTAGCATCCCTGATGTGGCTGCAAGGACCCAGGTGGGATGCATGAGGCTCCTGCTGCCCTGCTCTGTCCTGGCTCAGGGAAGGGTCTGCAAGGGATCCTCCAGGCTCTCCCTACTCTGAAAGGGAAGTCAGACGTCTAGAGGGAATACATCCACAGGATATTACAAGCCACTCAAACAGGCTTGGATATAAGCAGACTATTGTAGTAAAATGATCCTTTATGGTCTCAAAAGTATTAAAAAAAATCTACTGGGGAGAGTATTTTGACAAATACCTCATTAAAACCCCCAGAATCTCACACTGCACCAGTTTATGTAAATCCCAAGGACAAAGGAATATTTAACTTTTCACGTACCATAAATAAACCTGTTAAACTAATACATCTCCAAGGAATAATAAAATAGGCAAATAAGTAAATACATTAGTTCTGCTCCACTTTTATATGAGAGGTGCTTTCCTTTGTCTGCCAGACAGACACTCCTTTTTGGAGGGGAAAAAAGGGAAATTGTTACTGATGAAAGGTGGCAGCCTGTTTGAATCTTGGGAAGCAAAGTCACAGCCTTCAATTGAAGAAGTGGCAAGAGAAAGGACAATAAGTTGGAGATAATAGAAAAATCAAAGGGAAGGGAGGGAAGTCCAGTGGCTGAAAAGGAGCATGAGGTGGATGCCAAATACAGCTCTGCGAATGACATTTGTGATTGTTTAGAAGTAACTACAAAGTTAGTATACACTGCCTCTCTACTCAGCAAATGGGGCTGAAGACTTGGACCTTGCAGTTATAAAAAGAGCTCTCTTTTTTCCATTTCTGGTTATGGCCATCTTACTCAATAGAGGAGAAGGTTTTGAGACTTGAGTCACAAATGAGAATGTGTGGGAACACAGAGCATTTTATATTGACCTGCTGCACATAAATAAGAGACAAAGGGTATTGGGTAGCCCTCACTGCTGACAGCAGATGGTGAGAGCTGTTAGGAATGGGCAGTCTCGTACCCTGGGCATGCACTACAGTATCTGCCCACTTCAGCCATATTTAGGTCAGGATGTCTCCAATTCTAGTTATGCCAAGGCGGGACTGGCATTCAGCATGCAGACAGGACCTCTGTAGACACCAAGGATGTGAGACAAAAGCTTGAAGGAAAGATCTTTTCCTTTGCTAGCACTTAGCTTCACAGATTAATTTCTCCATTCTGAACCTTGCAAGTAAATACAATAGAGTTATGAGTTACGCTGAGACCTTTGGAAGAGATGGAGGCGTGTGAGTACCTGCTAGCTTCCATGTTGGACAAGAAGAATAAGAAAGGAACTGAGTGTGAAATCTTTAGGCAATTTGGACGCAAACCAAAACCTTTCTGTTCTGTTCTGAAGGACAAGTTCAGGACAGACACAGAAACCTAATCTCTGCTCTCCCAGCATAAATCCACAAGTCCTCAAAACATAGGTGCTGCAGCATTGAAGTGCTGGGGCCCAAGTTGTTGGCCCCAAGTTGGAGTTGACCTGTGAATGAGTCACAACCTAGCAGAATGTTTTGTTTTCCCCACTGGCTTCATGTTCCAGAGGCAGGATTTGGCCCACCTATGTCTCTGTGGCTCCGCCCTTACCCAGGTGGTCGTGGCTGGGGTGGTGGACAAGGCCAGGACTATATCAACCAGGAGCCGATCAGTTGGAGGAGCTTCCTGTTTGATGTGGCTTCTGTTGGGGCTGGTTGTATCTTGCTGAACTCTCTCTGGGTGGTGTCCTTCCACGTGAAGGGCTACTGAGGGAGCCATCTCTGTCTGTTGTGTCCAGCAGGCAACGCTGGCACCACAGTGGGCAGCAGAGGAGCTGGGCCCACAGGAACCGATGGCAGGATTGTTTGAAAGACTTCTGAGGGGATGTTGCTGAGTTCAGTGTAGGCCTGTGTGATCAGGCAACTGATGGCAGCATAAAATGGTGATGGCTGAACCAACACAACAAGCATACAGCAGGCTTCTCCATTGTATGCCGTCACTGTGCCTCTGCAGTGACACAAAGAGGCTGGATGTGAGAAGAGTGCCTGTGCTCCCAGCAACACACACCTTGGAAAGGACCACCATGCCTTAGAGATCTAGTTTGGGAGGTTATACAGAATATCTTCACTGCTCAGCATGGTATAAATCCCTATACCCTTACATCAAACTTACAACGTATTACAAGACCAAAAGCTTACTAAAATGGAAGAGGACAGGGAGACAGGTCACCACCATTAATATGCTAGATTGCTAATATAGTAGGGCTTTTAAAAAAAAAAACAAAACAAAAAAACCAACAAATAACCACTAAACCAAAACAAAGAACACTAAAAGAAAACTTACAGGGAAGAACCACAACACCTCCACACTGAGTGGTTCTGGGCAGTTTTACTAGTGGAAGACATCCTCTGCTCCTGAGTCTAGAGATCAGTTTAACCTTGAGTGCATGTGTGAAAAACACACCAGCCAGGTAATAAAATTTGGTGCCAGTAGGAATGCCAACATGTCCTGCCTGCATCGAGTCACTAGTTACAGGCAGCATTAATTCTTCTCTCATCCTACAGATAATTAAGGTATGAAAAGTGAGGAGGAGAATTCCTATATTTGGTCCAGACAGGCCACCAGAGAAAGACAGACACATGAAATCAATACAATGCAAACATGATGCAAACACTATTGATCCAGTCTCCTTCCTGCCCCTCAGAAGTACCAAAACATGGGACACCCAAGGGTTTTATCACAGGCTGGCTTTTCTAGCTGCAGGGATTCTTCCTTCAAGCTGTAGATTTCTTTCAGTATGCTTCCAGCTCTTGGTTTCTCCCATGGAGCTGTTAACTAAAGCTGGTCCAATTAAAAGCATGTGCTTTACTGTGATAGGGATGATTATCTTCTTCCTTTCCAGCAAAAACAAGCTTTTTTTCTTTTTCTTTTTTTAAAAAGGCTTATGGAGGTGGAAAGTGATCTCTGCAAGGGCTTGCTCTGTGCTGCTTAGTTACGTCTCTTCCTATACGTGAGCCCTATGTTAAGAAATAGTTTCGGTTTCCCCACGCTGCCTTGCGTTGTGCCATGTAGCCATTGCCTTCAGCTTGTTTCTGTGAATGTGAGGTGTGCTCCTTACTACCTTGTCTTTAAAATGCTCTTCTGAAAATGGTGCTCTCAGCTCTAACAGGTTCTTTCTCACAGAGTGCCTGATGTGGTGAAAGATGGTGGGGGGGAGACTGGCAGCTGCTGGTCTCCATTTAGGTAGGCCCATATATGACATATGAATATAAAAGCAACAGTACTGGGGTAGAGCAATGTTTTAAGTGGCTCAGTACGCAGTCTCTGTTGTTGGGCAAAAGTGGATGCCTAAAGAAGTGTGTCAGAATAGAGAAAGCACATATAATATTTCCTCTGACTATAGTTCCAGCTCTGCTTCCAACTCATGGACATCCTGAACTAGGACTCATTTCTGTGCACCTGAATTTTTTTATCCATCAGTTTGTCCAAACACTTTCTGAATGTACCTAAGGTGACAGCACATCTTGTGGCAATGAGTTCCCCAGTTCAATTGTGTATTTGGAGAGAAACTCCCCCCTTTGTTTTTAACCAGCTAGCTACTAGCTTCATTTGGTGCTCAAGGTTCTCGTTTCAGAAAAGACAGGTAACAGTCAGTGTGTCTACCATCTTTGCAGCACTTGCTACCTTACAGTACCATCGAATGTTTCATTTCTAGGCTGCAGAGTGCTGCATGACTTAGTCATCCCTTGTATGTAAGGTTTTCCATACATCCTCGTTGTCCTTCTGTGAAACTCTCCCAGCTCTGCTATGTCCCCTTCTGAAATGGGGAAGCCAGAAGATAATGTGGTGATCTAGAAAGATTAACAGATAGAAAAGAAAGTACCAAAATTTTGTGGATTTTCTGGGGGAATTCTCAGACACTGGTGACCAGAAAGCACTGGGTCTTCACACAATGTCAACACATCCCATGAAATAGGCATCAGAGGACCCCTTCCTGTTTTAGCCCCATAAGATTGAAGCAAGATAATTACTTAGTAGAATGCACTAAACTTGCCATTCAGGTACCTTTTTCCTACCGCCATTAGAACCCTTATTTTTCAACTATCCTGAAATATGTCTTGAAGGTCTCTTCCAACCAGAACAGTTCTATGATTCTATGATTCTATGTCATCCCTGACAAATTTAGAAGCACTCAGCTTTTCTCTCTATGCTCTCTGAACAACCTCTTTCATTTCTGGTTCCTCAAAGAGGGAGCAGGTGCAGTCCTACTCCACCTGAGCCACAGGGACACTATCCAAAGGTGTTCATCCAAAGAAGACATGGTACAGCATCAGAAATCACTCATCAGAGGGTAGGCTCCATCTTCAGTGAGCTGGAGCTTTAGGTTTCTTGGAAACATTCATCAGTGTAAGTACAGGTCAATAGAGGCTTTTGTACTGACATTTAAATGTTAATCCATCACATTTTATTAGAAGTTTAGAGGGACTATGTGTGCACATGTGTGTAGCAGGTGGGTAGTAAAATCTGGCAATGTCAGATCAGGCAGCAAGGGGGGCTGTCTTGCTGCTGCAGAGTGGAACTTAAGTAAAGTGGTGTTTCCTAGACTTATGCAGAACACAAAAACCAGAGCCCTGTGCAACAGCCAGGAAGCAATATCTAGTCATGCCTTTGAGCTCTGTGGTTTTGTGCTGAGTACCTCCATAGCTGGTAGCAGGAGAGTCAAAGCTAGGGTGAGAGGATATGCAGGTGGTGCTCTGTGCCTTGAAGCACATGCCAGCACACAGTGAGTTGGTTGCAGTCATCCAAACTTGCACTGGGAGTCTCCATCTATCCCAGGGGCCTTGGATGACATCAAGTGACTGACATTAAAGCAGAGAAATAGAGAGAGATGCTTCCCAGCAGGCTCCTGTTATCATGGACTGCAAGGGCAGATGCTTCTCAGCAAAGTGTGAACACAAAGTCCCAGGCTGTCTGGGAGGGCTTTTGGGAGCCCTTCTCAGAGGGTCAGCTAAGTATAGATGTGGCCAGGGCCCTTCCATCCCAACACTGCACCAGTAGGACCTGGAATGGTTATTTATGGCTTTGTATCTCCTCACTGAGATACAGCCTTTATAGCCCAGGAGTGTGATGAAAGCTGATGCAGGTCTGAAGTGTCTGGAAGAGAATTGGAAACTAAGACTACAAAGAGTTATTCTCCTGGCTGCCATATTCCCTACTACTTACTGAGATATAGTGCCTGACCTCATCTCCACAGAATTTTGAGGCAGCTGGGTAAATGGGGCTCTAAGACCTGTCTGGTAAGTTTGATCAGTATCAAACTGGAGGAATGGGACAGATTTTGTAGTTCTCAAATGCTTCTGCTGATCAATGGCAGACTGAAAGCTGAAGCAAAAACTGATGAATCAAAGCAGTATTGTAGGGGGCAGAAAGCTGTGGAAGTAGGTATATGGTAGCTTGAACAAAATGATAGGAAGAAGAAGACAGACATCAAGGAGAGGAAGAGAAGACAGAGCATAAATCCAGAGGCTCAGTGAGGGACTGGCAAATTACAGAAAAACTCTGGCACATATATAAAATAGGTCTTGTATTGGGACTTCCAGTGACATCTGGAACAATGAACAGCTGAACCAAACAGAGATAGAAATCTCTAGAAAGAAGGGTATGCATCCTTCCCACTATATGTAAAAGCCCTCTCGGAAACCTGTGCTGAACTCTTTTGTTGTTCTATCCCTCCTATAATAGAACAGGGAAATTATCACTGGGAAAGGCCACGGCACTATTTCAGTATCACATTTCCCAAAGCAAATGAGAATGAAATAGAACTGTGGATATAATTTTACTGCCTTATGCAAGCAGTCAGACATATGCTCATGATTATTTTAATTGTAAAAGGATGGCTTCCTCTCTCATGTTAAGGAGAAAGGAGATTCCTTTTTCTTCTGATTGTTTGCAAGTCTAGGTTCATGTCAGTAAAGGTCCACAGCAGTTCCAAAAATTAGGTCATATATGCTGTGATGGACAACTGGCTTGCCCACCACTTTCCCTAAGAGCTGGAGTGACAGCTGTGGCTGAAGAGGACACTCACCTTCCTAGGAAGCCTCTTCCAGGGGCTTTAGCTGCCACTATGAAAGGCTCTCATATCTGGCTTCTCCTGGAGATCAACCTTATGCTTGCAACTGTCAGAGTACAGTACGGGGATCATGTCTGAAGGAAATCATCTTCCTAGTTAGGGAAACCCATCACGCCTTCATTTGTCATATTCTTCGGATAATTCTAGCTGTCTGCTGTAGAAGTATGTGCTGGATAAGTACAGTATCTATGCACAGACAGCTTGCTTCTGACAGCTCACAGTCAAACCATCTTTCCTGTCTGATAATATCTGTAAGGAGCTCTAGATACTACAACGATGGGTATTTTAGGTGTACCCATCAAAGGAGAAAAACAAATGACAGGATAATAACGGTGAACAATACCTTCTTGGTGACATTCAGAGTAATATGTAGCTTGTCCTGTGTGATATTCCAGTGGGCATGACACACATACACAATCCTGTGAGGTTTTCTGAGATTTTTTTCAGTCCATAGCCTTGCTTTGAGCCACAAAGGTGGTAAAATTCAATTATATTATCAGTAAATATCCCTAAAGTATTACAGGCTCACTTGAACCTCAAACTGACAGTGAAACTTGGAGATGCAAAACTTCACAGCACTAACAGATGTAAAGTGCCAGAATGTCCTTTTGACTGAACAGAAGAATGGTTATGGTACTCAAACACAGTGCTGGAAGTCATGTTGCCCCATCCTTTTCCAATTTTCTGTCTCTGCTTCTTATATAATGTTGGGAAAGATGTGGATTATCTCTATGCCTTTAGTTTCCTAAAATGTAAATTAAAATTATGATTACCCACATTGTGATGGGGTCCTGATTCTTCAACCACTTTTCAAAGTACTTTGGCATCCTGCGTAGAAAGCATTAGAGGATGTCACTGTGGTTGTTTATACACAGGTGAGAGAGTGTATTTTAGCTAAAGTGGGAGGTGTGGGTGGAATAAGGTCAGATGCAGATGAAATGACTCAGACCTTTAGATTGAAAAGTCATTAGTCTATCTGAAGACCTGATGTCAACTGGTGAATGTTTTGCCTGGCTTCTCATAAAGACCATCTCTCTGACAAAGAAAGATTCAATGACCTGCTCTAATCCGGTGTTCCCAGAAGGCTGAAGCACTCAGAAGCCCATGATGCAATCAAAACATCAGCATGTCATGGGCGGGTGCCTGGATTTCATGAGTCTGTGCTGAGTTACGGGCATGCTCTCCATCACAGCATTTGAATCCTGCACACCAAAGAGCAGATGTAAACAATGCAGGGATCTAACACAGAACAGCTTGGGTGACATCAGAGTGACTGTGTGCTTCTGATGGGAAATAGTAGTATCAGGGCAGAGCAGGTGTGAGTCATCTCCCAGGAGAGACAGGCAGAAAAAGGGAGATGGGGAGGGGAGGAGGAAAGCAAGAAACAGATTAGCTCATACAGATATATTCCCCTGGCCTGGCTTCCCCTCCCTTTGTGCATCCCCCTCTTCCTCCACAACATGCATACATAAGCACGGAGATTTGACTGTTACGGCTCGATTCCAAAGCCCTGTCAGACAGAAAATTTGCTGCTTTGTTTTCTTCCCTTGCCCATCTCTGCCCCAAATTCAAGATCATTTAATATTGGCTAAATAAAACTTGAGCAGTTCTTCAATATACATTTACTTTCTGCTGTGCATTAGCCCAGTTCAATACTTCCCATGGCAGGGACTCAAGTAAAAGTGGGATGGGGATCTAGACAGCATTGGCTGCAGAACAATTGCTGTATTTCTTGTATGATCAGCTTTCACCATATCCCCAGTGTGTTCCAAGTACCTTGCTGTAATGATTTAAATATAAAAGGTCATAATCAGGCCAGGAGGTGCTTTGAGTTTGTTAAGAGTAAGACAGATGAGCAGTATACAAGGTGAATGGGTGGGAGGGAGAATCTATGTGTTACCAGCACAGGGGAAAGGACACTCCAGTGCAAAATGACTCATGTTGCAATTGTTCCTCACCACCATGAGGCCCCAAAAGAGCTAAATGTGCTCTCTAACAGGCAATGAAACACAGCTTCCAAATGAAAGCACCATTCCACTCGCCAGCTCTACAAATTGTTCTGAGGCTATAGTACCAGTATTTAGGACAACAGAGCAAAGAATCTCTCCAGAAAAGGAATGGTACTCAAAATATTTGTTAGATTAAAAGCTAAAACAGCAGAAGAGTTCCTAGGAGGAACAGATTAACAACAAACAAGACAGCCACAGATCCCCAGAGCTCCTGCTCTACCAAATGACCTCACCCTTGTGTAGTGTGGCACCCCAAATTCTGACAGATTGTTACCAAATACAGAATCAGTGATCTTAAACTGTATTTAGAGATGATGATTGTGCACCTAGAATAAAAATATGGAAAGAAATAGGGTGACACTTTCTCATTCAAGTCCCAAAAGGCCAGGGAAGGGAGATCAGTATTTCTTTTAATGATGTGGAGAGACACAGGATGATCTGTTAAAGACAACAATGGAAAAGTGCCTAACAAGAAAGAAAGAGGTACTACAGAGTAACCGGTAGCACAGAGTATTAATGAATATGTAGAAGAGGTCAAACTCTAAACATGTTGGAAAGCATTAGTCAAGGCAGGTGCTTGCGTTCTTGTATATACCCATAACAAAGCCCAAAGGCTTTTCTCCAGCTGTATCTTGACAACATTATTCTCATCTGTAATGCTAGTAGAAGATTTTATATTTAAGTGTGCGTTTGTGTGTATGTGTGGCAGGGAGTAAGAAGTAATAAGTCAAATGAGAAAGCCTGGGGAAATTTGACCATTCTCCACGGTCCTGAGAGACCTTTTTTTTCTGCAAGCATTGAATGCATTCCTTTCATACTATCTGAAATGATGGGCTGAAGTAATTAAGACAGAAATAAAGAGAATCAAACCACCAAGAAAGTCTTGTAACACCAAAGGTTTAGTGTTCAATAACAGACTGGGATGACTCATATCTGTAAGCACTCTGAAATCCTCCTGCATGTTGACACAACCCCATTGTCCTGCTGTTGAGTGTCTGTGTTCCAGTTGTCACAGAAAATGAAAGGACAATAGCTATTGTTATGTGGCGGCTGTATATTGTGACTGATTCATAGTTTCCCTTTTCGGGAGGAACACAAGCTGGTCTTGCCTGTTCTCAGGCATTTGCAGCACACATATGTAATTCTCTCATACCTGAAAATGGTGAGTATTAGACCCCACTTACTGCTAACAAACCACCATTAGCAAGTAGCTGATATAACCTGTTGTAAAGGTTGTATAAATGTTTGAAGGTGTAAGCCAGGCAAGGTTTTTAGGTGGAAAATCTCTTAGATGAACTGACACATTTGGAGGGAAAAATCTTCCAACAGAAAAGCCTTTGGGAATCCAAGACCTTCTCCAGGCTAAATGCTTTCCAGCAGAACCTGGAAAAAAAATTGTCACCAAATGGAAATTCTGTTTTTATAACAAGTTTGCATTTGTTGTAAAAAAAACCCCAAAACTTCTTTTTTTTTTTTATGTTTAACTGAAGCTCCAATATTTCAAAACAAACATGACATCTGTCTGTCTTGTCTTTCAACTGATATTTTTTGTGCAGAAAACAATCCTTTCTAAATGAACTCCAGTCTGGCATAATATTGGAGAACATGCTTGCTCTCTCTCATTTACATAAATACATCTTCTATTAACTGTCAGTACAGGAACAATTCATCATGTAAGACGTAAACAACTGATAAGTAAACAACTTGGATCCTTTACTGTCATAATTCAGCAGGCCCATGTGAGTTCAGTGAGTCTCCATCAGTTTACATCATCTTGAGGTCTCACCCAGAGACACAGGTAAGAACACAGCACAAATCCTGACTGATTCTCGGTTTTCTTTTCCTCAGTTTTTGAATGACACACAGCAGAAAGTAAGGGGGAGTAAGCCCATATACAGCGGCAGTGCGGATGAGATTGCACATATAGACAATCTTTTTCATTAAGCCCCTAATGAACACGGATACAAATGAAAGATAGGTACTTGGGGTGAAAGACGTATGGCCATAGGTACTGCTTCTCTGAATTTCTCTCTTATTGTTTGTCTTTCTTTGCTCGGGTAGCAGCCACATCGTTGCCTTTCAATAATTCAGGATCCAGTTTGCACGCATGGCCAGTCCTGCTTGCCACATTTTCTCACCTGATCACAAGTTCATCTCTCTGAAGCAAGATTTGTAAGGAGTTGCAATATCTTATTAAACTGGCTGGTACACTAGGAGAAGAGAGGATAAGAAGAAAAGCTTGTAGGCCTGAAAGCTTTATCATTTTCTAATCGTATCAACTGGTCTAACAAAAGATATTACTTCTCTCAACAGCTTGTCTTGCTGATTTCCTTAGACTGTCATGACTATCTTTTCTGTTATTTCAATGACTCTATGTTAAGCTTGTGTGGACCAAGAGCTGCACTCCTGCTAAGTGCACACCTGCACACCTCCATTGACACCTACGTGGCATTTGATTTACCTCCTATGCATAGTTCTACTAAAGTTCATAAGGGTATGGGTATAAACAAGATTTGTTAAAGTTTGAGTAAAGATTATTTAAATAATGGCTTATCACTTCAGGATTAGAACCACTAACCTGACCATTTATATGTTTAGATGTTAGCACCAGAACTGTTAAAAAGTAGACATCAGTAACAAAAATTAATTCAACAGTAAAATAACTCAGTCTGGGTCTCAGGCATATTTTCCTAGAGTAATATGGAATACACCACTAATGGACCCTGCTTTTTGCAGTCTGAAGTAGGAGAGCTTGCATTAGAAAGCTGAATAACTACATCACATTTGATTCATTCCAAGACATTTTTGCTTAAAAAAAAATAATCATTTGCTTCTACATATGGTGCTCTGTAAATGAAAGTTTCAAAGATTTCACCATCAGCAAAGTCAAGGTATTATCTTTGCAAATGTTGCTGTTGAGTTAGTATAGTATTGAATATAATGCGTACAGAAACTTCTGAAGAGTGATACAAATTGCATTTTCAGAGACATATAGGTACAATCTATTACAGATAAAAATACTGTATGATCCCCCTTTTTTGTGTTGCAGAGTGCTGTGTAGAAGGGACAGAAAAGAACCAGAACAAATATTAAGGATGATGTAAATATCACAGTCACTTGTGTTTAACAAGACAAATGACTCTTTCTTATGTCTGTCACCTCCATCTTTTCTTCTCCTTTTCTCCTTCTCACCCGGTGTAAGTGGCATGCGGGAAGAAGCCTTCCTTTCCCCTCCTCTGAGCACCTCTTTTTCAGTCCTAAGTGTTCACAAAACAGGAGACTGTCTGCACAGAGATCAGTTCTGAGAATTTAAGTTAATCCTGTATTTTGAAATAACAAGGTTTGAGTTCATTTAACTTGCCTTTAGGGTGCAATTACTTTGTGTTTCCAAGATCTTATCTGCAACCATGAAGGACAGATTTTTTAATTTTTTTTNGGAAGATGAGGGTCTCCTTTAATCTCTCAGTAGTTTAAGTAGTGTGAAGCAGCAGAGACAACTTTGATTTCTGCAGTCTTGGCTCCCCTTCCTTGCCTTACTCACTATGCTGATGTTCAGCAGAAGTTAAGATGCCAGTAACAATTTATGCATCTCTCCCATTAGCAGCTCTGAGAAATCTCTTGGATTATCTTCTAGGTTTGTTATGGTTTATTCTTTTGTTCCAATCGCACCTTTAATTATGTAGAAACATTTATACATATATTTAATCTGTTTTGCTCTCCTGTCTTGCCTTGGGTTATATTTCTGACTTGGTGCTTTCCATTTTGATTGAGGTGGTGACTAGATGGGCCTCATCTTCCTCTTGGTTCGAAGAACAATTCATTACTTGCTTGTGTCTGGGGAATGAATGCCTCTGTATGATATGTTGGGAGACAGGGATAAACATCCCTCCTGGCTGATTGATAGTCTTATTAAAGATTGCAGTAGGTTAAATAATCCCCTGTAGTTTCATAAGGGTAAGATCCCTTTCTGTTTTCCCCCATAGACTGGCTTTAGGGCATACCTGGGATGTGGTTTATGCTCTATCCAATCTTATAGCATTACTTAATTAGCCTTTATTGAAAGTCATTAGCATTGATCAATGGCAGGACACATTTTTTACTGGGGGAGATGACCAAAGTGTTTATCGACCAAAAATTTGCAAACGGTTATTATTTTGTAATAGATTTAATTAATATGCAAAGATTTTGAGCCCTTGGTTGTCATCTGTAATATGTAGGAGGAGGAAGAAACAGCAGTGATAGCTTGATTCTCCAGTTATACATTCCTTCTTTGCATTTTGCATTTTGCTTCCATATTGATGTTCTTGCCCTCCTCTTAAGGGGCTTCTTTGCACATTTTCCTACCCTGTGGTCCATCACTGGTTGTGTCCCTGACACTGTCAATGCATTCATCCTTGTTCTCTTCCTCCTGCTGTCCTCTTACCTTCTCTCACTGTACCTTGTCTGCAGGAGACAACCTTCTGGACTCTGACCCTCTCATCCCATAAATCCCTTCTTGTTCTTTTTTCCAGGCAGCTCACAGGGACATTTATCATCCAGTCCCCTCCCTGACTGAATGTCCTTTCTAAATTAATAATTAGAGAGCAAACAAGATGTGTACAAAGCCAACAATGTGTTCAGCTATTGTGGCTTGCTGAGGCAAAGGACATGAAAATCAGTGTGGTCTCCTCCCTTTTCGATCAGGGTTTGGTGCTACATTTCTGATCCTTCCTATAAAATGAACCTTTTTTTTTTCTTGTAATATACTGCTGCAATCCATATAATAAATTAGATTATAATCCCCTCATGGGCAAGGACCTGTCTTTTTGATATTCCTGTGCATTGTTGATCTTATAGTACATATGCATGCTTGCACATTCTCACCTCCTGCTTATATCCAGTACACCAGGATATAAGAATGAAGTGAGAACAGAGGTGGACAATATTTTCTCTAATTATTAGCATGCAGATAAGATCCTTTAATTAAAGAAATTATATACCCTATAAAAAAGAAAGCTCCTCTGTCAGACTGCAGTCTTGTAATGGCTTTGTGTTTGTGCAATTAGGAGAAAAATCTTGAAGCCACCGAAGCCAACGGTGGCCCTTAATGGGATTAATTCTTCATTTGTGAGGCCTTTTGCTTCTTGCACTTCTCCAGCCTCTCTCAGGATAAATGACACCTAACTGAAAAGACAGCTGTTTTTGAATAAACTGCATTAAGCGTCCACATATAATTCCTAATGCAGGTTAAAAGAATCCCACCCCTGTCTCTCTGCTGGTGTATGTGCCCCTCTTACAGAGCAGGTCTTTCCTGTACTGCAGACACTGTATGAACTCATCAATACCCTGCAGGTTTCTGGAGGGTATGTATCTCTGCATTTCCCGAGATCCTCTGGGAAAACTCTGCAGCTAGCGCTAATCAAATTGAATCGCTGTCAAGACTTCCTGCGAAGCTTCGAGGAAACATTTCTGAATATTAGAGGTACAGGAGAGGAGAGTAAAGGTTGGGGGAGGGAGGCAGGACAGTTTTAGATCTTAAGTGGATTACATAGCTCCATAACCCAGTTATGGGTCCATGGACTCGAGTGAGCTGTCTTTTCCCCTCCTCTGGCTGTCTGCCTGTCAGATAGTTCCCCTGACAGGCAGGCTTTATTAGCCTCCCCCAGCTGGCTCTCTCAGCATTTCTTATTTTCCAGCGTTTGCATCCCCTAGCAGCTCATCTCAGCCCCCCCTTGTATCTCTGAGCTCCCCGGGGTCCTTCCTGTAGCTGCATCAACTGTCTGCACCCATTGAAGTCTTTGCATTAGCCCAGTCTACCAGCATTTACCAAGCCCAGTGGCAGGTCTCTGATCTCTGCCCATGCAGGCCCCAGGTAGTCAGCAAAGGGGACTTGCATTTGAAAGATAACCTGCTCCCTAACTCTCTTCTATTTTGAATAGCTAAGAGGGCTGTCTTAGAAATAGATGAACACCTGAGCACCAGTGTTGGGTAGTATGAAGGAGAAGCAAGTGCCTAGTACTTCTGGATGCACTAATTTTTCCACACTTTACAGGAAAGTTGGGTGAAGGTGAGTTAACCATGAGCCTGATTGTTCAGTCTGAGCCCTGAAATTTCCTCTCAAGACTGAGGTGTGAGCCTGACATCTGCTGGGGACTGCACCACTGCTACAGAAAACACCAGGCCATCCTTCCTCAGAGCTGCTCTGCCAGGCAGGGTGGTGGCAGGGAGGCTTCTGCTTAAGGGACTCTGAACAGGGTACAACCAGCCTGTGAGGAGACAAGGTGGCCAAAGGACAGGGTGACTCAACTGCAGCCCTGCAGGAGGTAAGGACCGAAATCCCAATTTATACTGGAGGGCTCCAGTCCCTCAGGAGTGGGCCACATGCAAGAAAGCAGCCAGCCAGCACATGGATCTGAGGTTTACAATGTCTGCATGGGTGTCCATGACCATGTGAGAGACAGAGCTCCATGTCTGCACTGGAGCATGTCTGACAGCAAGCTGAAATCTGCTTTGCCTCTTTCGTTTTGAGGTATCCATCACTACCACCACCATGTTTTCGCTTTGCTGACATAGCTGGTTACTTTAGGCTTGTCTGAGCCTTATTCAGCCCTCTGGACTTTATAGCCAGAAATGCTGCAGGTAGATTCCTCTGCACAAGTAGGAAACAGTCACTGCTTGATATCCATCATCCGTGTATCTCTATGTCTCCTTTCTGTCCTCATCCACAGCTTCCTTCCCCCTTTCCTCCCTGCCATTACATATATCTGTACAGGACTTTTGTTGAGTCTTACAGGAAAGGATGGCTTCCAGGGCTGACTGTGAGTAAGAAAATCATGTATGACTGGCTCAAGGACATAAAGAGTGACGGAGAGTAGAAGCAAGTGCCCCTTAGTCTGATTAAATACTGACCTGATGCCTTAAAACCATGCTAGAGGGTGCTTGTGCTGCTGTATCGGCTCTGGCTACGAGTGCCATAAAGAAGAGTGCTTGGCCACTGGTGTCCAGGCAGCATCCCTGGGCATTGCTTTGTCAGTGGAGGCGTCAAGTCTCCTGCTCTGACCAGATGCAGACATCTGGCCACAAGTTGCCGTCCTGGGTCTTCACCTCTTCCCAGCCCCAGGCAGGGCCCAGTGCTGCCCTGCGGTTCTGTGCAGCTTGCCGCTCTGCCTCTCGACAGGGATCACTGCCCTTCAGTAGGGATCTGGAAGCAGCAGATCCTGCACAGGCTGCCGATGGTGATGGACAAATCCCTGTGGTCACTGTGGCTGGCTGGCCCCTGCCCAAAAGCAACATTGTCTCATTAATCATCCTTTGAATACATCTAAAGGGGCACATGCGCCGAGCAGCCTCCACCCTGCAATGCTGAGGGTTTGCACAGCTTGATACGGCCAAGGGTGAGCGATCCTCAAGCTTGTGCCAGGAAACCAGCAGATCCACTGGGCACAATGCAGCAACCCTCCGGGCACGTTGGTATGGGTCCCTAAAATGCATGGGCTGTAGCGGTGAGGGTCTGCTCCTCCAGTATCACTATAGGGACCTCTGTGTCATGATCCATTTGGTCTATTAAAAAGAGGGATCCTAAGCAGTGTGCAGGCAATATGGTAGCTTGGAAGTTTGTTGATAGCAGGGTTATTAGCAGCATCTTTGGGCTTTCTGCCAACACTTAAATAACTGGAAGTGTTACTTTCTCCTAAAAGTAAACCTGGCCTTTGTGCTACTTAGTCACCGATTGTATTTGTTGCTGGCAGAAATGAGCAGATAGAACATATATTTGAAACCCTTGAGGAGAAGAAAGAAGTTGGCAGTTCTCGTGGTTTTAGCAGGGCTCTTATGACAGAGTGTGTTGTTTTTTCTTCATGAAGATTCATATTCTAGAGGAATGTGACTAGTCAAGGATCTCAGAGGTTTTATTAATATTTTTACAGTGAGTTTTTAGAGCTTTTGGCATGGAAGAACACTAAGAACTTGATGCCAGTTTAACCTAATGATTCAGAAACCATAAAGCAAATAATAATAAGCTAACACATCTATTTTTAAACTCATGATTTAAGCCACTGTCATGATTTTGATGGGGCCTGACATGTGATTTTCCAGCACTGGGACTGGTAATAAAGCTTTTGTGTACTGATTTGAATGGAAAATCCTTTTAAAATCCTCCAGCTTGCTCGCCTTAGTCAATACTTAACAAGGACTCAGCCACAGCAGCAAAAAATATCCACCAGTCAGGACATTTTCCTTGCCCCTCTCTTTCTCTTCCTCCATAGAAAAAAACCTGACACACAAGGGTAATGATTCATCACCATCCCAGGGCCCAGTTAGCGAAACTGGTGCTCAGGAATCCCTGTACATGGGAATCCTGGAGCCGCTGACAGCCTCCCAGTAGTCCAAACACGGGATAGGAGTTTTCCATGGGGCTGAGCACAGACAGAAGAGAGAAGAGGACAGACCTGGGTCAGGTCTACACAGCCAGCTTGGGCTTGTGCTACAGTTATTTTGCATTCCTATAAAGTTGTCCTGGGACTGAGCAGGGGTTGAAGGTCAGATGAGTTTTAGCGCTGTGGACAGGACCAAGCATGGCACAGAGCCCCTGTACAGCCTCTTTCAGTCCATGTGTGGGCACATGAAATTGCTTGTGTAGTGGCTGTGTCCATGGAGGAGTGGGAGAATGCCAGCTGGTCCCTGCGGTATTTAATTTCCTCTTAGGAGCTGAGCAAGGCAAACATTTCTGGGAAGAAACAGCAGAAAGCAAGTAAGATAAAGTGCCATGCTTGCTGCCCCCAGCCCGCTCTACCCTTTCAGTCTGGATCCAGATATTGAACTTGGTGTGAGACAACTGCTTTTCATACTCCTAGACACAACCCAGTATTCTCCAGCTTGTCAAAAGTGTCTGAGATCCGCTGAAGGAGCAGCAGGCACTGAGCAAGCCAGACCCAGCTCAGTGCTATTTTGAGGCATTTAGCTTTCTGGCCAGTGGGTATGCTGTTATTCCTCTAATACAAGAAAATAAACACAGGAGGAATATATATGAAAAAAACAGGTGACTCATAAGTGAGAATAGCCTCATTCTGTCATTAGTGGAGGGTAATTTGCCACATATTTGTATCAATATTACACATGTCTGCACAAAGCTTCACTGCTCTGTCACATGTTTTTGGGCTGTGTCTGTGGCCACAGCTGCCTCCAGCAGGTCTGCACTCAGTGCTGCTTGCCTCCAATTTCTCCTTTTTGTCTGAAGAGTGGAAAAGAGGGAATCCTGCTGCTTGGCCCTAAATCTGTCAGGAAGTTATTTGAGACTTTGAGTATAGCTTTATGTTTTATAGGTCTGTTACGGCAGCATGTATGCATTCATTGTTAAAGAATGACGTGAATAGCCTTTAGGGCTACTGCTGGACACAGCACTGCCAGCAGAAAGATTACTTGAAATGAAATCTCAGAGAAAAAGTAAATTGTGAACAGCCTTGAATCAACTTCATAGGTGTGTTCACTCTGAGAACAAATGATAGCGCAGTAATTCTTTGTATTAGATTTGCATGGCAAGGTATTGGTAGTGAAAGGGCTACAGGGGTGGCTTCTGTGAGAAGCTGCAAGAAGCTTCTCCTATGTCTGACAGGGCCAATGCCAATTGACTGCAAAACAGACCCATTGCTGGCCATAGTTCAGCCAAAGCTGAGCCAATTAATGACAGTGGTAGTGCCTCTGTGATAAAATATTTAAAAGGGGTAAAAAAATGCTGCACAACAGCAGCTGGGAGCGGGGAGTGAGAATATGTGAGAAAAAACTCTGCAGACACCAAGGTCAGTGAAGGAGAGGGAGGAGGTGCCACAGGTGCCAGAGCACAGATTCCTTTGGAGCCCATGTTGAAGACCATGGTGAGGCAGGCTGTCCCCCTGCAACTCATGGAGGTTAATGGTGGAGCAGATCTCCACCTGCAGCCTGTGGAGGACCCCATTCTGGAGCAAATGGATGCTCCCAAAGAAGGCTGGAGCAGGTTTGCTGTCAGGACTTGTGACCCCATGGTGGACCCACACTGGAGCAGTCTGTTCCTGAAGGACTGAACCCCGTGGAAGGGACCCACACTGGAGCAGTTCATGAAGAACTGCAGTCTGTTCAAAGGACTCATTTTGGAGAAGTTTGTAGAGAATTGTCTCCCATTGTCTCTCATGGGAGGGACCCTACACTTGAGCAGGGAGGAGTGTGAGGAGGAAGGAGTGATAGAGACGTGTAATGAACTGACTGCAACCCCTATTCCCCATCCTCCTGCACTGCTTGAAGGGGAGGAGGTAGAGGAAATTGGGAGCAAAAGTTGAGTCCAGAAAGAAGGTGGGGTGGGGAAAGGTGTTTTAAGATTTGGGTTTATTTCTCATTATACTACTCTGACTTGATTGGTAATTAATTAATTTAATTTCCCTGAGTCGAGTCTGTTTTGCCCATGACAGTAATTGGTGAGTGATCTCTCCCTGTCCTTATCTTGACCCATGAGGCTTTTGTCATATTTTTCTCTCTCTGTCCAGCCGAGAAGGGGGAGTGATAGAGTGGCTTTGGTGGGCACTGAGTGGCCAACTCACCACACTATTTAATGAAAAAAAAATATCTTCCTTATCTAGAAAGTTATCTCCCACCTCTGCTCTGCTCTGGTCTTTGAAGAAATAAAATTTCCTTAAATTACTTAGGAGCCTCATATCCATTTTTAAAATCTGCTTACCCCTTTACTTAGAAAAATCTCATCTTAAGGCTTTTTTTCTTGACTTTTTGAGGCAGAGATTTTTGTGTGAGCCATTTTAAATCGGAACTAATACCAGGTGTCTGCACGTATCTGAAAAGCACCAGCTCTACTGCCAGTGGCATGCACACCATCTATTTATGACAAACGGAATGAATTAATTTGAAAAAGCTGTATAGGGAAGGACTGCAAACTCCTATAGCAAGCCTAGAGTAAGCCCTACCAGCATGACTATAGAGATAAAAGGGATGGAGCAGTTCCTTGCTCAGTCCCTGGCAGCAGGATGGCACTGCTGCTAGGGGCAAGAATGGGGCATTATCTTTTCATCAGGATTCTACTTCTCCCTTTTTTGGGGGGAGGAGAGAAAAATAAACATCTTTGTCACAAAAAAATGTTTATGAAAAATCAGAAAATACAAGGAACCAGGAGCTAAACATCTTTTTGAAGACAGAAGAGCAGGAAAAGCTTTACCATGGCTTTTTTTTTCTTTCTTTCTTTTTTTCAGAAGAAATACCCCATTATTTCAGGCAAAGGCATTTGGCAGCTTCCACTCAACTTGGTTTGGCTCATGGCACTGAGGAACCACACAGAGAAATGGTGTGGAATATGGAAGTCTTCTGATGCCCTGCCTGCTGCCACCCTCACCTTGCTTCTTCGTAAAGCTTGTCTTGAGGAAAACTGGCTGCAGTCTTTCAAGGACCTTAAAGATCTCTTCTGTATCTGGTTTAGGTACCAACTGTTAGTGCAACTGCTCTCTCCTCATCCATTTTCAAAGTCCCAAGTGTTCCCAAGTGTAAAGGGAGTCTTCCTGCATGCAGGTGAGTGTTTTCTCCTGGTCTTTCCAACCAGTGCTCTGATCCACAGCAGCTACGGCTTTGTCACTGCCCTGTTAATTTAGTTATCACAATATAAAAATATCTGAAAAAACAAGCTCAGTCGAATTGCAATAGCTCCAGGCAAGAGGGCTGCCAGCAGGGAGCCCAACTCGACCTGAAAGAGCTCAAAGGTAAAGGCGGGTTCAGTAGTGACAAATGAGAAGCAACAAGCACCTCACTCTTCCTCCTGTGTCCTGAAGCCTAATGTTTTCATGAAGAAAAAAAGAGCCTTTCTATTGGAGCAGGTCTGTCTGGGTCAATGGTGTGCTATAGCCGCTGGCAGGGTGGGGCACTGAAACTCGGAGAGGTAGAATGGTGCGAGGAGGAGGAGGCAGGGGAACAGAATCCCTGCTCTTTTCTGGTAACAGAAGAGACAGACCATTCAGCTGCTGGAGCTGTGTGAGTCATGGCAAAAAATTGACACTAGGGGTGCCAGAATCACGAAACCTGGTCCTGTAAAAAGCAGCATACCACATCCTGGGCTGTGCTTGTGCCGCTGGCTCAGAACAGAGTGACAGATGACCTGGCATGGTCCCAGTTGTCAAGGATCCACCAACACATCTGGCTCTGACACATCTGGATTAGATGGTTTCTCCTTTCCAGTGAGATGGCAGTGACTGAAGGATGCAGGGTGTTCTTCAGCAGGCTTTATCAATAGATGTCTATCCTGAATACAGGCTAGAGGAATATGGGAACATGCAGGCACTTCTACCAGCCTAATGAGCTGGTAGGAGAGCCCATACTCCTGGACAGCTCTTGTCACATAAAACTATGGCTCCTCTGCCCTGTAGGTGACCTATTGCAATATCAGCACATTTTCCAACAAGCGCTCCCTGGTGTAAAGTTGTCATGTTGGTACTTTGTGTGGATGGTAGAGCAGGAACTGAGAGATGAGAAAGAAAGGCAGGTGAGGCAAAGTCCCAATATCTAGAGTGCTTAATGCCTTGCATGGGCTAAGAAACTTGAGACTCCCACATATTTTCAGTCAGAGTTGTGTTGCCAGCATCTCAGATGGTCTTACAGCAGGCAAAGGGTGAGAATCACTTTGGTCATGGTAGGGAAGAGAACTGCAACATGGACGTCTCAGAGATGCTTTCTTTCTTCCTCTGCATGCCAGTCTGTGCTCCCCGCACCTTACTTTCCACAGGGAAATGTGTTGGTGCTAAAAGCTCTGTGTGCATTTCCAGAGTATCTCTGTATGTTGCCTGGGTGAGCCTGAACCGCCAGTCTGTGCAGCAGTGACACCCACCTTGCTGTGCAGAACGCAGAGCCATTCTCTGCACGTACACGTGTGTCTGCCTTCATGGCATGGCATGCACAGAGGAGGTCTGGTCTGCCACACCATCAACCTGCTACGTTCTGTCTTGGCAAATCCTTCTAAGTGCAGGACCCAGGACACCTGCCTTCAGACGGTGCTGAAATTGTGACCACAAAGACAGCGCTGGGTCTTTCTCCACAGAGAAAGAGAGAGAAAGGAGCAATATCAGGCTCTGCAGTGAGTGTATGTCTAGTGCACATATTGGTAATAGCACCGTGCCGGGGTCTCGGTGTGATCTTCCTGTTGCTCATTTGCTGGCAAGTGTGAAATGCAAATCCCTCCGGGCTTCTGTCGCAGCTCAATATTCACAGGAGCATGAAGGCTTCTGCGCGGAGGGGAGGGTGAGAACTGGCAGACAGCGGGGAGCTTTGTCTCCTCCTTTGTCTGGAGTTTACGGGTTAAAAAATCTGCTTATTTGAGAAGCTTTGCAGGGAGACTCATCTCACCGCAACCGCCCTGACCCCTGCCTCTGCCTCATCTCGGGGGTTGCCATGGGGTACAACACCCGCCGTGCTCACCGTTGAGTGCAGAGGCTGTTGCACCAACACTGTGGCTCCACCGAACCTGGTGATGCTGGGGACGGGGGGGGTGCATGGGGTCTGGGAGAAGGGACCCCAAAGTGGGTGTAGCCCAGAGGGCTCAGTGCAGTTGCCCCCGTCTGGGGCCCGCCAGGCGATGGTTCCCACCCTGCCCCTTTCCTGTGGTGTGATGGTTCCAGTCCAAACCCCGTCAGCTCTCTGGAAATGGCAAGTGAGACACTTGTTGCCATGGTGATCCTTAATAGTTCTGACTCAGATGTAGCGTTGCTATGGCAACCGCATCCGCAGCCCTTGGGAGTCAGTGCCCGCACGATTTTTCTCTGGTAGCGGAAAAGCGTTCCGAAGCCCCATTTCGCTCACTCCTTGCTGCAGTGCAGTGACGAAGCTTTCAGGCTCTTTTATTATTCTCCTAATGAACGGCTATCCTGGTCCTTCACCAAAGGATCATTTACTCTGTAGGGTAAAAGTGCTCTGGACCACCTCACCACGGGCACATTGTCTGCACCATAAGGTGAGCCCAGCCTCTGCCTTTCAGTGGCTTATCAGAAAAGAAAAAAGAAAGAGAAAAATATTTTTCAAAATGAGCAGTAACAAGCTTCTTTCATCTTGGGAGCTCAAGGCCAGATCCAGCTGGGGGAAGGAGGAGGATGTGTGTGGTGTGTGTTAGTTTTAAGATGAAGAGTATCTGTGGCTGTGAAAGGAGAGACAAAGGGAGAGCGCATGTGAAGGAGTGGGTGTGCCCGTGAGAAAAAGAGCGGATCTGTGTGCATAGAGTGCGTCCGTGGGCATGGCTACGAATGTGAATGGGAGAGGAACTGCCAAGAGAGGAGATGCGAAGAAAAGCGTAGGTGTGTCCATGCACACTTACCAGTGGGCATGGGCACTTTTGTGTGTGGGCACAGGGAGAACAAGTTCACGTCTGCTGTCCTGTCATCTTTGGCTGCTACAAAGACAGCCACTGATACACATAATGCCTGAAAGGCACCTGAGTCCCTATGGGGTGAATAAGCTTAGGGACGAGGGGTGTATGTTAAGTTTGCTGTTGCAAACCTAGCAGCAAAGACTTTTGCAGCACTACATACTCCAGGCAAAATAATTTCATTATATCCTTCTCAGGCAGAGGCAGGTGGGAATGAGGGGGCATGTGAATTCTCCACATTGGCACCCTTGGACCTACATCTCAGTTAAACCCCTTGTCCTGAGAGACCTGGGCATGGTTCCCAAGAGAATTGATCAGTGCTTTTCCTGAGTCAAATGTCTGATTGCTCAGTCAGGCAGGAGGAGTCACCGGAGAGATGCTTAAAGCTGCCCAGACTTCCCAGGAGTTTCGTAAACTTTCTCTGTGGTTTTTCCAGCTTGGCAGAGAATCACACCAGCCTCTCTCCTGCCTGACATCCTGGCTCTCCTAGCCACCATCTTGCGCTGGTAGGGCACGGTGGGATGTCCTGGAGCAGACCATCAGACAAACTGGGATGACTAGAGGGATGGAAAAAATGACAAAGTTGCCATAATTTTACTGCTGGTAACATCTTGGTGGGTCTAGGAAGGATATAAACAGGGCAGATGCAAAGAATAAAGGATGGCGCTAAACAAACCAGCCATATTCTGCAGTGGGAGAGGGTCCAGGGTGACTCCTGTGTGTCTGGCTCAGATGATGTGAAGACAGAAGCAAGGGTAAATAACACAAGTGGTGGAGAAGATCTTGGCACAGAGCCTGATGAACATAAGATAACCTTAAAGAGGTGCTGGGGTACAAAGACATGAGGATGAAGATTGTGGAGAGGTCCAGGATGGAGAAAGACATTTCAGAGTCCCTGAAGTGGGGTCATGTATGCACATGAAGGTCCCTCACACATTGAGTTAAAAGGGAAAAAAAGGTAGAATTAAGGCATGAGCTCTAGCTCCAGCAGAGAGAGGCTCTCAGGAAGTGGATGAACCCGCAGCAGCAGCATGGTTTCAGGGAGAGGAAGCTTGGGACTTGGGAAATAGCCAGTGCAGGGTTTCTGGATGAGCAGTTCATGAGGCTGGAAGGTGATGGAAGCCAGATGGAGGGGCTCCAGGAGTGAATCTAAGGCTCTTCAGAGGTTAATACAGCCTGCCCAAGGAGTTTAGGAAAGTGAAGAGGTGGGAAGGTAATTGAAGAGACTCAGTCAAAGAAAACTTTTAAGTATGTCCAATGACTTGCTTAGTGTGCAGAGAGAAACTCATCTCTGGTGTAAGCCTACTGAAATCAGCAGCTTTGGCTTTAGCTCTGTCTGTTAATTCCACATGATGGAGGCAGAATGAGGGGAACTGTTAGCTTTTCCCAAAGTGATGGTATCACAAGTCTCCAAATTCTCTTTTACCCATCAAAAATTATAGCCCAAAATATTAAAATGACCTAGTTTTATTTTCCTTCTCCTGGGCCTTCTGCCTGCCTCCTTAGATGAAACCTCTCTCTGCCCATCATTGGGGCAGTGCTTGTGACAGGCTACAGCTGTGCCTGCACTGGACCCATGCTGTCACATATGGGCCTTTGTCACATATGATGGGCAGAGTAGTACCTGTGCACTGTCACTGTACGTGTACCTGCTACAGAGATGGGACTCTGTGTGGTAATTTGTATTCATCTCACAACCATCACCAAGGAACAAACTTGGTCTGGATTTGGGTTCTTTGCCCCACTGTGAAATCACAGCTCCCTCCTTCCCTGTGCAACTTGTGCTGGTTCCTGAATGATCACAGTCTGCGTAGGATATTTCGACTGTGACACCTGCTGGCATCAAAGTGAGAGGAGGACTAAACCAGGGGCAGCAAAAGCTATTGGAAGAGCCCCTTCTATCTAAGACTAAATGAAGCCTAGGACTAAATGTTGTAACATGTTAATCTCTATTTTGGCATGATCAATTACAGAATTTGCTGGATGTGATTTCTTGCCTGAGACCTGTAATGAAAATGAAAGTAGGGCTGAATTATTGTGCTTTTACAGAATATGAGGGGAACTGGAGAGAGCAACCCAATTAATTTGTTGTTTATTTATCCAGACAGGATCTAACCTTCTACCCTCTGCTCTCTTTGCTCACACCTAACCAAAGTGAGGAAGCCTCTACAAGGACATTTATGGCAATAAATACTTTCCTTCCTTGTTTGTCTTTGGGACAACTCAGTATCTTGCACAGAGCAGCAATTTTATTAAACAAGAATTAGTGTAAAGCACAAAAAAAAGAGAGATAATTATTATTGAAACATTACATTCAGGAATTCCAGCAATTACCAGGTGCATCAAAATTATTTCAAAGACAAAATCATGCCTGTGCAGGGAGGAAGTCTGGGGGCTGACTGGGAAAGAGGGAAGATAAGCTGAAATACTGCACCTGTCTTCCTTGTTGTTTCTTACCCATAAAAGAAATAAGTTGTTGCATGTCTGTGCAGGTTCAGCCTGACCTGGGCTACAGACCTTCTTGTAGGGTTTGAAATCAGCTAGGAAAAATGGCCCATGATGGTCAGGGCATGGAGGTGTGGGGGCACATGTGTGCTGGGGTGGTGGAAGGCAAGAGGGGCATTGTCAGACAAGGAGAAATGCAGTGAGAAGTGCAAAGAAGAAGAGAGGATGGTCTTGTGGCTTGGATGCTACGTAGGGTCTTGGGAAGAGATCTGTTTGCTCTTGTTGATGAAAATTTCGTTTAACAGAACCCCTTTATTCAGAATAAATCCCCCCTAGAGAAAATGAAAAAAAGCACAAGCAGGCAGTCAGAAAACTTGATACCTTCTGTTCCAAATACATTTGGGCTTCTTCACTTTGAGGAATCTCACTGTAGTGAGAGGTCAAAGCCCAAGAGTGAGAAAGGTTTTGTTATTTTTTATTCCTGTGCTTCTTAAGCAGTGATACCCATGAGATTAGTGTTTGCCTTGATTTAATGTCTCATCAAAAGCATGACATCCTCAGCAGCCCTGCTGTGGTGCTGCTAAATGAAGCATGCCCTGTTTCCTCAGCTGGGACTTAAACCTCTGCCCTTAGAGACCTGAGGGGTGGGGAAGAAGGATGGGGAGAAAGTGATAGATATTGACCCACCTAGCATGTATGCTAAATTAAATAACCAGGCTTTATTTTTTTAACCTATTTAAAACAGTTACCATTCTCTGCACAATTGATGTTTGCGTTTGTGGAGGTTACTGAGGTGGCAGCTGCCGCAGCATGAGCCTCCCCGGCTCTATACCTTTCCCCTGACTCACATGCTATGAGTGACCTTCACATGTAAGGACAGTCACTGTCTTAAGGCTCGAGGAGGGAGAGAGAAAAAGCAAGCATTCTCTCTGCCATTTAACTGAATCCAGGCCTTGCCTTCAAGTTGTGCTGGAGAAGCCGTATTTTCCTCTTGTGATGAGGGAACAGTTGCTCATGGGGGAGCTGAGCAGATGAAACCCTCCAAAGTTCCTTTGCTAAAGATGTCAACTACATTTGAATTGCATCTGCTCTTAAACCTGAACTGACCACGGCCTATGGGAAAGCACAACTGATTTTAGTGCTGCTTTACGGTAAGCAGCAATATGGCTCAGTGACTAGCTAGCCTGATAACCAATTTTTCAGTGTATCCTACATTTTCCTCTTCTCCTCAGCATATCTACCCCATACTGAGTCCATAAGATGTATCACTCATTATAAAACCTCTCCTTTAAAGGCCTGTTGTGACAACCCTTTGAACTCCTATGCTGGGGGAGCATAATGCACAGGACACAGAATTACAGGCAGTTAAATTGCCTCATTAGGAGAATACTATTAGGCCCTATTTGGTCTTTTCCTATCAAGCACTTTTGAACACTTCATCCAAGCCAGCTTTATGTCACAGGATCCCCCCTTGTTTTCCCTGAGAGATTTTCCTTTACTCTCTCCTCTTTGCATCTCTGTCCTCACAAGGGCTGGATCCAGCTGTGACACAGAGAGCACACACACATCACAGACATTCTCTTGTCATGGGATACCAAAGAGGGGCTGTCGGGGGAGGACGCTCTTCTTTCTGCACCAGTACATCTAGTACCTGCACATCCCAGAGAACATCTTTGGCCTTGCAGCTGAAATTGTCTTTTTTTTTTAATCCCACAAAGTTGTGTGCCCCTCTCCCTGCAAAGTGTTTTGTTTGGTTTAGGACTGCACCTCCAGCAGATCCGCAGGATGTCCATAATTCCAATCCTTTGTCCTTAGCTACAGGGATTTATCCCACTGAGATCTTTCAGGCTGTAGATCTCCTGACCTAACAATTGCACATTTCTGTTTCACAGAGTCCCAACTACATAGACTTCCTCAGCACAGTGTGCTAACACTTTACTCATATTCTGACATTTTCCCTTGTTTCCTGATTATTTGGCTACAGCTCAGAATTGCCGCTGTAGTTTCAAGAGCCTTTGACATTATATGCCTGTCTTCTTCTGACTCTAGCCTCTTCCTTGGCCCTTATGGCTTTCTGCAGCTGGCACTGCCATACACATACCTGCTGCTTTGTCCATTGGTGTGTCCTTCCCCATCTCCTGTGTCACGTTACCTTAACCTGTAGGAAAGCAGCTTACCCCAGACCAGCAATCTGTGTGTGCTTGTGTGCTTCTGGCCACTTTATAATTAGGAAGACCTTAATTTACAACCTCCCATGTTCCCTGCAGTGTGCTCTGCAGTACTGTTCATCATCTCTCCACCATCTACGCTGGCTTGCCCTCACGGAGGGAGCCACCAGCTGTGCTGGTAGGAAAGGTGCCGCAGCTGCTGGTGTTGAAGTGGGAGACAGGAGTGTTTTACACATGAGGCAACACGGGGTTTTCATTTCTGCCCGGCACTTTGTTTCTCCCAGCAAGTTGAAGTTGTACTGCCTGGATTCAGTTCTGCTGCTTCCCTCCAGCCAAAGAGCCATGTTTGACCCCTGGTTGGCTCAAAAAGTCATGCTTTTGTGCTGTATACTGCAACATACACAGTCACCGATGGCCAGGATAAGAATCAGATCCTTAGCCAGGCTAAATTGTTTTGGCTTCAGTGAAGTCAGTAAAGCTAATCCATTTTCTTCCAGCTGAGATTTGAGGAGCATGGATTAACGATAATGTCAGAAATCAGCCTTGATTACAAATCCAGCCATAATGAAGGATGTGGCTTTACTGACCCCCTTGTACTGCAATGTCTCAAGCTTCTCCTCCATGCGGTGGGGCTCAGTGGCTCCTGTGCCCTGCCTTCCTGCGGTGTGTAGGAGAGCAACTCAGCTGCTCATTCACAATGGGGACGAGCAACACGAGGGGAAAGGACTCGCTGCCCCTGCATCAAGACGCATGGCAAGGCAGCCCGCATCCACGGAGACTCTGATTGATATGACAGGGAGGGAATGACAAGCCTGCTGATGTGCTAACAGCATTTCACTCCAGCAGTTCTTGCCAAAAAAATAAAACACCTGTGACAAAAACTACACTAGCTCACTCGCTCAGGGCATAGATGTCCAGGACCTGAGAGTCACCACCTGATGTGAGTTATGAAGCCCTGCCTTTCTCTGGGAAGATGAGTGTGATTTCCCTTGACAGGTCAGGCTCAGGGTGCTCTGTGCTCTAGTTTAATGCAGCATTGGCTTAGCCTGTTTCTAAAGGGCTGCCACCCTGTGATTTGTAATTCAGTCTTAACTGCAGGTCAGGAGAGGAAGGGTATGTATGTGAGCCTGCATATATATAGATACAGCACGAATACAACCACATTTCCTGGGGTTTTCCTTAGGAAAACCTAATTTCCCTTACCACTCTTACCAAAGAAGCATTTTACTGGGACTAGGGGTGGTCACACTGGATTTTGGTAGAAGGCTGCGAAAGCTGGAGGAAAGCTAGACTATTTGCTCAGCTGTAGGAGGAATAGAAATGTTTGCTACCTAATTGCTTGCGATGTACATCACTCTTCTGCAGCACCAGCCCACACCATTAGGGCTCATGGTGTGACAGAACAAGGTCTTCTCATTCCACACCTAGCTGCTGAGTGAGCAATACGCTTTTCTGTCATCACCTTTTCCGGGTTACTCTGAATTTTTCTTAGCATTCTCATGGTTAAACATCTTTTCCTGAGTAATGAGACAGCAATACCTCTTCCCCCATCTTTGGTAGAGTCTTATCTTTATCTTCTAGTATCTTTTTCCCCCATTACTGCTTGTGATGGCACAGGTCTTTGGGCAACTAAGTTATGAAGCACATTGAAGAATCTATGGGGCTTTAAGAGCACAGATTATATTTTGCAGGTTATTTTTAAGACAAGACACTATTTCCCTACCCTGGTTCACAACATGATGGTGCAAGGGCAAGAGCCAGCTGTGGGAGAGCAAGAATATGTAATGTTCTCATTGCTGCTGAGGACTTTGTCACATGAGGGCCAAGTGACAAAAATGTTTATTTTTCTCCTTCTCTGTGTGTCAGTGCAAAGTGGGACAATCGCAGCCAGAAAGATCAGCAGTAGCCTAGTTCAGAATATCTTGGTCTGATGACTAAGCCCTTCTCTTTGAGAGTGGAAACCTTGTGGGTTCAAACTCCATCTGTACTGGAGGCTGATGATATGTCTGTGCCAAGAGGATGCTGTCACTGCTGGGGAAGGAGGGTGGCCAGCTGCTCCTGCTGTGACACTTCAGTGCATCCAGGCTTTCCTTCCTGTCCCATTTATGAGATGAGCTTACAAATAAAAACTGGAAGCATCCCACTCGTCTCTCTACTGACATGGTCTCTTTCCTCACCTTAGTCTCCTTTCACGTGAAATTATTTGACAAATTTAGCTTGAATTCGCTGATTGTTTTATTGTCCCAGAAAGTGCAGCTCACAGGAAATAAGTCATTCAGCAAAACCAGAGAAAAAAATTCATCTGCCTTCTTGCTGTCATGTTTGCTTTACTCAGCTCTTGATGTATCAGTAGCAAATTCTTCTTGTCTGTGACAAGCTGAGACATAACACAAAAGCTGCCATCCGCCTTCAGAGTCCTGAGGTAATTTTCTTCAGGTTCCCTAACTCCACCAAAGTCATAAGAGGGATTCTTTCTTATCTCACCGGGCTAGGCTACGGATTAGTGTCCTTGCTTATCAAGAAACCCCCAAAATCTCTTCCATAAACTTTCAATCAGTTCAGTTGAAGACACAGTAGAGGGGTCTTTCTGTTGATGTATATATAATCTACACATTTTCTTATTTGAAAACAGGAATTGTAGGCCCTAGAGAAAATGATCCAGCCCACATTGCT
This sequence comes from Eurystomus gularis, assembly GCA_013400335.1. NCBI lineage: Eukaryota > Metazoa > Chordata > Aves > Coraciiformes > Coraciidae > Eurystomus > Eurystomus gularis. The sequence continues at coordinate 343,496 of VZZY01002039.1, read as the reverse complement.
TCAGTGACCTTTCCCTTGCTGGCCACTGACTATTTCTTGTGTCCAGTCTGGCTTCAAATGTTTGCATCACTTTTTGTGGAAATTATTCGGCTGCCTATTAAATCCCATTCTCTCCCAGGTTACATCAAAGTGATATTTTCATTAATTTAATGTTAATGCATTTGTTTATGACCATCTTCTTGCTGTCCTTTAATACTCTAAACCATTGCATTGTTTGTATTTCCATTTCCAAGGCTTGTTTAAGCCTATAATCCTCTCCTGAAATTAATGCTTGATTAAATTATAGAGAATGACTTTTCTTTTTATTTTTCTCTCTCCTCAATAATTTTTGTTGTCCTTCAGTGAATTTCTCTTCAATGCTGTCAATCTTTCCCTGGCTTTCAGCATCCAAAATAAAATGCAGTGTTCAAAATACAATACAATGTTCTAGTTGTGCCAGAAAATCTCCAAGGAAATAACTATGTCCCCAGATCAAGACGTAAGTCCACAAGCTCTGATTTTTGTCCTACTTGGTCTCTGTACTTTGTCACCTCTTCCTCTTAAGGTATGAACTGTTTGTTCCATCTAGTAGGACTTAAAGATCCTTATGCATATTCTAGAAAAGCCACACTGCCACAGGAAAAAAAAAAAAAAAAAAAGGCAAACTTTAGATACCGTATCGGGCTATAAAAAAAAGGCATGTAGCACAGGGGACCATGGTCTGCCCTGTGGCAGTAAAGCCTTGCTGAAGCACTGCAGCCAGTGTTGCATGCTGCATGCAAAGAAAAATGCAAGCTATTTGGTGGGGACAGAAGAGAAGAGGAATAAAGTGATCTGAGGTCTAGAAAACACAACCTGTGAGGGAAGACTGAAAGATTTGTAGTTGTTTGGGCTAAAGAAGAAAAGACTGTGTCTAGAGGGAAGCAATAGGAAAACTGAAGTCTTCAAATATATATGAAATTGCTATTAAGAGAAAGGGGATAAAATAGTCTTCCACTGAGGGTACAAAAAGGAATATTGAGCTTAAATTGCAGTAAAGGAGACTTAGACTAAAGGCTAGGGCAAGTTTTTAAAGAAAATGTATGTGAGATCAGGAATAGATGGCCTAGGAAGACTGGAGGAATTGCCAACACCAGAGGTTTTTCAGAACAGGAAGGACAATCGTCCATTAGGGAAAGTTTATACAAATACTGACCCTGCTCTGGGGCAGGGGATGGACCCAATGAGCTGTATTTTCTGTGGTTCTAAGGGCAGAAACTGAGTACAGATTGCTGACCTTTTCACATTGCTCCTTGTGTTTAAGTAGATGCTGTATATGTGCATGTGAGTATGTGTGGATGCTGCTAGCACTTGTGTGAGAGGAGCTAACAGATAACACCTAGAGAATGTTGTTTATTCCCCTTTTCCAACAAACAATTGCCTTGTCTTGACTTTATTTTAACCTTAGGTTAACGAGGGAGAAGTGATATAAGGGAAAAAAAGTACAGCTCCACAGGCTAAGGTTTGTATTGCTTCTTCAGCAGATCTGATCATAACTCCTTCCTGCATCACACCTGAAATTAGGCTTAGAATTATTCCAGAATGGTAGGTATTGGATCCTGTTGGGCTGAGCTGTGAATAGAGATGGAGAGAAATGTTCAATGCTCAGCCCTCAGCTCAGCTTACTCAGCTTTGGAGCTGACTGAAGCATTTGCACCATCCTTCTCATTATTTACTGATGTGGGATGTGTCCTGCTCGCTCTGTCTTTTCCAGTCCAGTAATGTGCCTCCCTGGTACGCCCTCCCTCCCTGGCTCTAAGTGAACATCCTGTAGCACAAGCAAAGAGCATGTTGGAGCTGAAGGGAGACATGGGACAAAGGAAAATATCTTTTTGGTCTTTGAGGCATACAATGGAGTAAAAGATGTTCTTCATTTGTAACCTCAAAGGATTCCACAGAGGGTGGCTGGCACCAGGCTCCCTCATGGTAATGGGCATATGCTCAGGCCCTGGGACCCTGGGTCCCTGAAGAGGTTAGGTAAGGTGCCAAAGGGGGTTAAAGAAGCAGGTGTCAATCCACAAGGATGGTCAAGAATTGCAATGAGCTAGACCAGCAGCGAGGACCCAGATATCTTGACTCTACCCTTTTATAATATCCACACCTCTTAGGCCTTGGATTTGATTCAGAGCTTAAGTAAGCTCCTTTTTGGGGGATAAGTGTGAGTGGTTTATGGGCTTTCTGCACCTATTGGGACAGCTGTGCCCAGGGATGAGCCAGGGCCATTTCTGTTCTCTCACTAATGGCATGGAGAATGGTTGCTTGCTGGTGGGAGAAGCAGGGGCCACTGAATTAAACTGGCAGCTGAAACAGAACCATTGAAAGGACATTCTTTCTTTGAACATGTAGTTCACGTGTGGAGATCTTTGCTGCAGATGTTGTAAGTGCTATATGCTTGTTTACATGGGCTTCAGAAGAGATTAGGGAAAGGGAGCCTACTGAGGGTTATAAAGATGTCATCAATGGTTCAGGAAATCCCAGTTGCAGTCTGCTGAAGGGCACTGTCAGGATCTTCTGGATGTTCCAGATTTACGTTTGAAATTTGGTCTCTTAAGAACAAACACTCTCCAAGCAGTTTCTTCCAGTCACTGCTGGACAAAGGCTTCTGGCTATATGGACTTTTGATGTAACCCACAATAGCAGACCTTGAGTTCTTACGTCAAGTGGACCTGTAATTATTGCATCAGAAATGCTGGCATGATCTGATGCTTAGCGTAAAAGATGACGCTGTTGGGTTTATCTGGATGAAAGCTTCAACTGTGATTTCTAAACAGGGACTTGAAAAGTCTGCTCCCAAGATAAAATCCCACATATAAAATGCATTAAAATTCTAAGCCAGAACTCAGCTTGTCTTTGGTGATTTTCACTGTTTCAGCTATTACAGGCAGCAGTTTATAAAAGAGGTCTTCACATGACATTGTAAATCCCCTAGTGAGCTATTGCAAGAGTAGGGGGAAAGAAAAAGAGCTAATCCATAGTAGTAAATTCAGGATCACACAACAAGCACATGCTTCCTTCTTGAGGCTGCCAGTTGTACATGTAGCTGCAAGTGACTCTCTGTGAGCCATTTTGCACTGTGCATTGTTTCCTCCCTTAGCTGATAGTGCCCTTAAAGACCTTTGTACTTGTGAGTGACAGTCAGGTGTGAACAGAACCGACAGAAGACTTGGGTTGTGCCTGACCCTCTTCTGAAGTGTGATTAGACAAAATGCAGCCAAAATATATCATTTTTCATATCTATAGGGCAGTTTAATCTGCTCTTGAACTCTAAAAAGTGCTTTAAAGCACTACATGAAAATCTCTAGCTCTCTTAAAATTTGAGCCTGGCACTCAAAACCAGACTTTTTGTTAACACATAAGGCAAATGGTCTGTAAATCCTGATGCTCCACATAAAGTCATGTGGCTGCAGAAAGCAGGCAGGACTTGTCTTCACAGGAGGAGTGTCCTCAGATTGGGCTTTGCCCTCTTTGGGAAGGGGCTTTTCATAAGCAGCTTTGTTATCTCAGATAATAGCTATTGCCACCCTGCCTGTCAGAAGCTGAGAATCAAGCTGTCCCTTTCCTGATCTCCTCAGCTATCCCTCTTCAAGTCAAGGCTGCCAAAGGAGGTGAGCTAAACTGCTCCCACATGGCAGATTTGCATCAGTTGGGTCCGTGATGTGCAATAATGCTACAGATTGAGGCTTTTCTTTCCCTACTACTCGCAGAACTTTCACTATTTATTTAATTTCTATTTGCTATTTTTTTATCCTTGTTTTCCATCTCCTGTTCTTCATAAATACACATAGTCAAAGTCCAGTTAGGGCACAGACTGGTGATGTGCTATCCTAAGGCATGCTCCTGTAGACAAAGCCATTTTGCTGTTAGTCTTGCATGCAGCACTTCTGGGAACTGAGGGAGCATGCACGTGCTTCTTTGCTGATCTGATTGTTTGCTGTTCTGTGGGAACAGTGGATAGCTGTAATAACCTGCTTATTGTGCTAGAAGATTAAGGATCTTGCAGAGTGATGGAGGTTTCCAGAGTGATTTTCTGTAGTGGCCAGTGTCACAATATGGCTAAGGATATCTGATTACCAAATGTAGTTCCTTTGTTTGTGGTGTGACACTAGCTGCCTTTAGGGATTTTTTTTGGTAAAGAATGCATAAAATTCTCTAACATAATTGAGGCAGCTGACTGAAAGAGGCATCTGCATGTGCCTTTATGTGTCATGGTCCAGAATCTTGTTCTCCCTAAACCCTAAAGGCAACATGTATTCCCAAAATAGTTCTCAAATTCAGAAGTCAATTACTTTAAAAATCAAACATATGAGTACCAAGTTCAAGATCAGATTGAAACCTGGACATCTCAACAGATCTGTTCCCTTAACCTTCTTAGTATTTCTACCCCCCTGAAACAGTAGACAAAAAAATTTTGTCCATTTGTAATTATTTCTGCAGAAAGTCTCTATGGATTTAAAAAATATGAATGAAATCTACCAGATTTTTTGTGACTTGTGTACATTTCATGGGTGGTGGTATTGAAACACACTTTGCCCTATAACCCACAGCAAGTCAATGGGCAGAGCAATGTCTAACAATGCTGTATATCAATCTTCCACCTGTACACCTATCTATAATCTTTAGACAATGTTCTGCAACATCTATTTTTGTTCACTTTTCCTCAAAACTAAATAAGAGCACTTTCTCAAACTTTCTGGATTTGCAAGGGGATTTCTCAGAGCTGCACATGCCCCTATCAAATTTGGATAGGTTTCTGAATGCACCAAATCTAAGCTGCTCTAAACCAGGCCTGGACCTGGAGTCTGTTTTTCTGCTAGTTTTTCTTTTAAAGAGCATGAAAACAGAGCCTGCAAAAACGATAAGCAGGAACATTTAATTCACAGCTTCCTCGCATAATATGCACCTATTCAATTCTGTTCTTGTGCTTTCTTGTAACACCCCAGGAACCTGGCTGCTTTCATAAGCACTTGCTTATATCCCACCAGCGCTCACATCCCATCAGGTGGAGAGTGACTTTGATCTTCTGGGCTGATGAGGAATGAGAGCTACTACCAAAGGTGGAGAAGAAGCCTCCTTCACATCATAATCTGAGCCACTACCTCTTATCAGTATTTAGAAATCTTGTTTTGTCCCTGATTTCCTGGAGTATTGTGCTGTAGTTTTCTGAACACTACCAATCAAGATTTTTCATAGCAATGTTTGCTGTGGGACAGAAAAGGAGATACAAGGGAGGAGACAGTGGTGCAGCTGCTAAATTATCTGAGTTCTCAGCCAAGGAAGAAAGGAACTAGACTGATGCTTGCAGTGGAAATGACGAGAACAACAGTGAAGAGTATGGTTTGAAAATTAGGAAGTGTTCCCACAGGTGAGATCCCAGGGGCTGGAGAATGATGTTCCCAGGAAAGGGGTAGCAAGACAAGTCCTTGGATTTGTGTTTCACAGCAAGTGAGCACTTCAGACACTAGAAGAACTTGTACCCACTGGAAAATGGCAAAGGAAATAGGCACTGTTGCATGGCTTTCACAGACTTGCCTTGCATAGCTCTATTACCAGGAACCTCCAAACTGCAGAGAATAAGCACTGACAGTGGCAAAATGAATTGACATGTCTGCTGGTACCTGCCTATGCAAAAATGACATCCATTATGTGATTGCAGCAGTTTAGGAAAAATGCTGCTAAATCCTACTACGTGCTGTGGGATCAACCACTGCTATCTGTAACTGAGATACCTCCTAGAGCGGAAATTTAATGAGGAGAGCTCTTGCCTCTGAATGCCTCTGGATACAGATGCAGAACAAGTTATCCCAGATAAAAGGTATCCCAGGTTAAGGCGTAATCAGTGTGACAGCACAGTATCTGCCCAGGGACATACTTTTACCCCACAGCCAAGTGAGGTAGTTTATTTGACAAAGTAAATGGATAAGTGACTCCACATGCAACATAGAGAAAGAATGTACATGCAACGGCCATTACGCCATGGTTGCTGATGCTCTTCTCAGGGTCACACCATAGCTTGTTCTGGGCTCACTTCTCTGTGTGCAGTTGTTCACAGATACCTGGGGTAGAACTGTTCAGTGTGGGTGATTAGAAGTATGTCGAAAAGCTACAGAAATGGAGGGAAAAAAAGTGCCCTTACAAACCATGAAGCTGTCTCTGAAGAGAGAGGACCAGGGAGTTATATGGGGACAGCACTGAGTGAAACCACTGTTGTCTTGGAAACTCAAAGAGAAAAATTTGCATACAGAAGGATTTTATTTTTCAGAGTCAATCTACACACACACACACACATGAGAGAGAGAGAGAGAGAGTCATACTCCTCTGCTGATGACTTTCTCACCCAAAGCCAGTCAATATAAGAATTCACTATGTCTAAGTTTAAATGTGAGAATAGGAATGAACCCCTGTAACTTCTCTTCAGCATAATGACAACTGATCTTATGTTAGCAATTCAGAGAAACAACTGTTACATATATGGGTGAGTTAAAGAACATCTATGTATGAATTAGAGATAATTTAACAGCTTAGCTTTCTTATCCTCCCCAGAGAAGAAAAGGAAGTAGATCTATCTTGGATTATGAAGGAGGAGTGCTGTGGACATAGCTTAAAGGTTCCCTCATGGTTCACACTGAAGTCCAGAACAGCCAGGAAGACTCACTTCATTCAGGTAGCTGTGATCACAGGGACAATCGACATTAATGATGGAGAGCGCTTGTGACCATAGACAACCCTACCTAGTGCTTCCTGGCCAGTGAAGCCATTTTTCCTTATGCAGGAGGTAGAATGGCAGGAGGGATGTGCAGAAGACTCTGGTGTCATCCTTCAGCACTTTGGCAGTACTGCCCTTGCCAGCAGGGACAAACTTGCTGCTGCCTGAGGCTGAGGGTGGTGACAGTGTGCATGTACCTGAGCATGCACAAAGTGAGAGACACCACTCAACTTCTTTGGCTGAAGGCAGCTCAAGCTCAGATACCTCCTGTCCTCCTCTTGGACAGCTGAAATGAGGTGCTGTCTAGAAGAAGCAGTGGAGGATTTGGTCCCTCAGCTCAGGTTTATAAGTCTCTAAACCAGCCTGCCAGAGACAGCACTGGCAGGGCTGCAAAGAGAAATACATTGTCTAGGGGAGAAGACTGCTGTCTTTTCTGGTTCTGTGGCTTATTGAACAGATAGAAAAAATGTGCTGGACTCTCCCTTCTGAGGAAACATAGGTGTCCATTTTGCCTTCCCTTGCCAGAATTGCAGGGAAATAGATTTGTCATTTCCCTCTTGCCTTGTTGTGCACTGGCTTGGGAATGCAGCCAGCAGCACTGATCCAGGCTCTGGCATATGCATGCACTCTAGCATGGGCAATGAACTCCTTTCAGATAGATTTATTTCACTGCTTCCTATGCCATGTCTCTTTGCCCACAGCAATACATTATCACAGCACCCATAACAACTAGCTCCTTTAATCACTATCCTGTAATTACTAGCCCTGTTCCTAACGGTCTAGAGTTCACTCCCCCATCCTAAATGTTCCCACCTTTCCCGATATCTGCAAGGAGCCACACTGTGGTTTTAACTCTGAATTAAGTCTTTTGATATCCTACATTGCCTTCTCGGCGGGAGGTCTGTATCTGCCTTGGTCTATATCACACAAGTCTGTTAGGACCTGGGAACTCCTGGTCTGCAGTGATGGTCCACTGCAGCTCCAATGCCTGGAATGCCACTCAGCTGTGATCTCTTGTGTGGATCCACAGCAGCCTCTTGCTGTCTTTTTAGAAATGTAGCTATTCTCAAGCTGCAGTCCTTTCATGTCTAGCTGGTTGTAACAACTTCCAGCATTACATTCCCTTCTGTTCTCCATGCTCCTGCTTATGGTTTGTTTTCCCGAGAGGCCTGGGCCTGGGAGATGACAGACACGGTCTGCAGTCAGGTATCCTGTTACTGGAAGGCAATATGCAGCCTACTTGGAGTCTAGTCTACCCTCAGAAAAAACTTGGTGGAAATGGTACAGCTGATAGCAAGGCACATATACACTGGTGTCATGAGAACTACAGTCCTTGTGGCTAACCCTTCTCTGGTGCCTTGCACCAGCAGATGTGAACGCGGCTGTCCTGCTATTAATTTGAACTGCAGCATCCAGCTTCCCCTAAACCACTGCTGATATCTTTCTGACAGTCTCTGTATCTTGGGAGAAAGGTGCTGATAAAAGCCACATTAAAGCAGACCGTCATCAAACAGTACTATCTTCCCGCTGCAAACCAAGGCCACTGATTTTCTTGTGATGGTTTATGAAAGAGCGTCAGCTGCCACAGCCATGACCTCAGTAAGAAGTGTCCATAACAACATGTGGGGCATGGTTAGTCCCTTTCAGAAAAGGATGCCTAAATACATGTTCTGTCCCTTGCATGGGGAAAACCAAGGTGGTGTTGCCCGAAGGCATTCCCATCAGTTACGTAGAAGGGTTGACTCTCCAAAGCACTGTTCCTTCACTCCAGCTGCTGCCTCTTGAACAGCTTAAGGAGCGGCCCTTCACTGCTTACTGCAGTGTGGAGTATGTGTAAATTAAGCAACAAATTTCATAGCTTACCTATAACTGCACTGGGGCCATGCTCTCTTCCAGTGTAAAACTGGACCCATTGGCCCCATGGTACTAATTTGGCCAAGTGTCTGACCTGTGACTTCTGCCTGATTCATGTTAGCAAGTGGATCTTGCAACCTCCACCCTGGGAAGAGGGAACTGCAGGGCGAAGCCAGAAGGGAAACTTCCAAGAGAAACCCAGAAGAAAGCAGAGCTGGGACGTAACACATGATTTCTGCTGTATGATGGGTTTATTGAGTTTCCCAATGATGTCCTCCCTCGGGGTTGCTGGGTACTTACGATAAGGTGAGTCGGAGTATTATTTCATACCCTGTGCTTTACCATGGATGGCAAAGTGCTCAGCCCAGGCACTGTTGTGTAAAACAGTTTGCATTTCCTACATGACTTCCCTTCTGGGTGAACTAGGGGAAGGAAGGGCTCTCACTTCAGCTAAAGGAAGTCCTACTCATCTTCATGGAGCACCCCTGGGGACTGCAGCTGGTCAGGGTTCCTGGAAACCTGCTTTGCCTCCCTCTTTGCACATGATGTTTAGGGCCTATGTTCCAGATGTGACCTTTGTGTAGGTGACAAAAGAAGGTCTCCTTTGTAAATCTAATGGCATCCATTATCCAGCTTGCATATTTCCAGAGTTCAGAGATAGATCTTTGTGCATCAAGAAACAAAGAGCTATGCTTTCTTCCTGCATATGCTTTTTTCTTTTTTGTACCTTTTAATCCCTGACTATTTTATATCAAGGGCTATTCATCATAAAGATGATCAAATGAATCCTCACAGGAGATGGGGAAATGTCTTGGCATCAACAGTTTTCTAATGGGTCAGACAGCCTTTTCACGTGGAGTTTGCCAATACGAATCCAGCCCATACCAGCAGGGACTGCAAATTGCTATCCTGTGCTGACTGGCTGTCAGTCGACAGGAAATGAACTTAGTCCCAGTTCAGTTCCTACTCGATCAGTGAACGTCAGAAATACCGCAGCTGCTGGAAACTGTCTCCCTCTTTCACTGGCAAGCCTGGCAGAAAGGCTAGAAAGTGAGCAAGCTGCAGGCTAGTCTCTCATCTCTGGGGATAATATCTCAGACATATTAGCATCAGGAGCTGTAAGAAAGAAGCTTATTCAAGCATTGCTAGTACTCAACCTGCTCTGTGTTGTAGCTTGTTACTGTTAATTGGAACTTTTCACCAGCCTCATATTTAAGAAAAGCATAAAGTGATTTTCAGGAAGAAGGAGAAAAATTGCAGGTGGTGTCTTGATTGGAAAGGCATTAAGTGTAGTCTAGGCAGAGTTTTAACAGGTGAATGTGCTTTCACACAAGAGCTTGAAAAAGTCCCAAATGCAATAGTTTTGCATTCTGAAGCTGTGCCAGCGAGAGGCAGAGCTGCTCAGATGTCACAGCCAGGCCTGCTTGGGAATTCTTCAGCTGCCTTGATTTAATCAGAAAAAATGCCAGCTTGCTAAAACCCAAAACTTCTCAGTAGTTCTGATTAAAATCCAGTTAGGAAGGATTTTTCCAGATGAGTGATTGAATTCCTACCCAATGTGATTTCCTGTCTTGCCCTAAATGGAGGCCACTAGCCAAATGCCTTCTGGTGCTAGACACAACTTCACATCAAAGAAATGCACACAAGGAGCTGCAGCAGAAAAGGAGAAAAGAGCCAGACAAGAGTGTTGACACTGTGCTACTGAAGTGCTGGAGCCTGAGCTATGGGCTCCAAGATGGAGTTGACCCGTGGATCAGTCACAACCTAGCAGAATATTTTAATTTTCCTATTGGCTTCATGTTCCAGAGGCAGCACCTGGCCCACCTGTGGCTCTGTGGTTCCGCCCTCACCTAGGTGGTTGTGGTTGCGGTGGTGGGCGAGGCCAGGGCTACTTGAACCAGGAGCTGATTAGTTGGAGGAGCTTCCTGTTGGGTGTGGCTTCTGTTGGGGCTGGTTGTATTTTGCTGAGCTCTTTGGTTGGTGCCCTTCCATGTGAAGGGCCACTGAGGGAGCCATCTCTGTCTGTTGTGTCCAGCAGGCAATGCTGGCACCACAGTGGGCAGCAGAGGAGCTCAGCCCATGGGAACATATGGCAGGAATGTCTGAAAGATGTTGCTGAGTTCAGCGTTGGCCTGTGTGATCAGGCAACTGATGGCAGCATAAAATGGTGATGGCTGAACCAGCACAACAGGTACCCCACTGGCACAAAGACAGTTTGCTTCTGTCTTCCCACCTGCACTGTTGCAGTGGCATTAAGAAATACAAGGTCATCTTTAATCGGCATTTTCTGACCACATCACAGCTTATAGGAACAGGTATTCTTTCCATATTGTTTTAACTTTTGGGTTGGGAACTCCTCAAAATGAGACAGCAAAACTTGTCTCTGTGTAAGCACTGAGCATGTGTGCACGTGTGCATATGTGCATGCATGGCTCTGCAAGAGTGTATGTGCACCACATGCTGCTGAGAATTTTGTATTGTATTCATTGCTTTGATAACTGGAAATGACAGGAAGGTGATAGCTGGATTCTTTTGCCACCAGTTTGAGATTGCATTTATTTAGCTTCAGAGCACTTGTAAGCATCACTGTGTCAAACCTATGGCTGAAGGAGACAAGGCGCAAAGTCTTGTCCATAGCCATCAGAGACAGCAGAAAAACCAGGACCAGGATTCAGATCTCATGGTACCTCATCCCCTGCACTAACCATTCAAATGCTGCTTACTCACTGTGCTTACAGCCACGTATCCTGCTTTCATTGCCGCTTTAGCATTCTTGTTGATCTGAGCTCTCCCTTTAGCTATGCCTTTCAAGTTGTAGAAGCTGTAATGAATATGTATCAACATTTCAAAGCCATAGATCCTGTGGTGGAGAAACAGAAAGGGGACGAAAAAGACAGACACACATACAATCTAATTCATTTTTAAATGTCTGTAACTCATCCAAGAGCATTATCAATAATTACTAGAAGAAAGCAGTAACTCACATCATGGAAAATCAGTGCTTTGGCAAAAAGCTGGCAGCAGGCATTACAGATATCTTGCACATGCACAACCTTTCTCGAGCATGCTAATCAGCTGGGGGTTGTGGGGGGAAGGAGACCTTGCTGTCTGTTCGCAGCTCTGGTGGCCTCACCAGGGAACCCTGTTGTTCTGTCAGCACTGTGCCTGCGTCAGGCACTCTGTAGTCTCTTGCAGACAGACTCAGTGGGTGCGTGCTAGATCTTGTTCCTGGCAGGGAGTATGCGTTTTCAAATGAGCTTTATGGGAGCTGGATGCATTCTTTTCTAAAGACTCCTTTGAAAGATCAAGCCTGGACGCTCATGGAGCATCCCCTTGGGGTCTCACCTCTGCCTCCTCTCAGCTGCAGTCATAGCTGGGCAGGGCAATGGGTATCTCCTATAACCTCTGTTATACCATGTTTAAGATCATTCCTCTTAAAGCTGTGACTAAGAGATAAGTGGTGGCCTGGGACACACCAGTGGGAATGGATCCAGAATTGCATCCAGTTTCCAGTCCCCTCCCGCATGCAGACCAGAATGTCCACCACAGACAAAACCAAGGTAGGCAAGACATGGGGGAAAGGGACAGGGACACTCTAGAGAAGGGAGGATGCTTACATTAAAACCTGAATATTTTTTTCTCCTGAAGCCACTCCTGGCTACTCAGTTTCAGGCCATGAAGCTACCAGGGCTGTGGCATTTGGATCCATTCCCATCCACCCCATTTTCATGGGCTGCCCAAACCTGCTTTGAACATATGGTCCTGGCAGGGCTGGGGATGAGGTGTGGTGATGCTGTGTCATTTTGTAGACCTTTGCATTAGTCTGTGGAGGATGAATGATCCTCCTCCTCCTTCCCCCTCGCAATACCATAACCTATGTGATACACCCTTGACTTTGGGACAGGGGCAGCTGGGGGATATGACCTCTCCTGCTGCCACATGCTACCAGTTAGGCTGCTTTCCTGACTGCTTTTCCCTGGGCTTAACAGCACCATGGGAGCAGAGATGCTAGCAACAAGTGCCCAGGACATCCCTGCTGTCATGTCAGACCTCAGGCAGAAACTCATCTGGGACTGCAGTGTCCTAAATTCAATGGTTATATTTGCTGGGGCTTATCAGTTTGAGATTTAAGGTTCCTCCACAGCTAAGGCTGACCAAAATCTCATCACAGCACTGACAGTCACAGCATTTGGGTCACCCCTGGTACAGTCCTCTGTGCTGGGCTACAAGTGAGCAACATTTGGCTGTTTCAAGTAATATAACAGCAGCTGCTGACTCTGTGGTGTGTGTCTCATGAAACTGCCAAACACCTGTACTCTCCAGTTGGCATCTAGTTAATTAACAGCTAAAATTCAAGAGATTAGCTTTCTGCACAAAGACCTGTATTCTTTAAATCCTCCAGGTGCACCCAGCACTTTTAACAGATATGGAGACAGTATGGAGAAGACCCTTTGGTCTGGAGCTACCTGCCCCAGTGGCCTGAGAGGGCAAGGACAGCTCATGATCCATAGATGGACAAACAGCTTTCAAAGGATGCTTAGAGAAGTTGGGATTATTTTTTTTTTCTAGATGCTGCTGTTGAAGTCTTTATTTGAACTACGCCAGTGTTGTTAGAAGACAGACTTCTTATACACTTGGCACAATTTTGTATCTGTATAAGCACCTCACTAGCTTGATAGACACATTTTATTTAATCTCATAAATCAAACGTTTGTAGTGGCCCTTGCTGTTTCCCATGTAATGTCTGATGTTCTGGGTCATAAATAGGCTATGTTGCACTGGCTTGTAACTCAGGAGTCCGTATGCTACACAGATACTCTGTCTGAAGCTTTAGGGCATCAAAACGGGCATTTCCTCATTGACAAATACCCATGTTTCCTGTGGAGAACAGAATTGGGGTGTATTCTGGGTCTTTCAGAGTTTTGAGGGGTTTTTTTCCCCTTTAAATGAGTTTTACTTTAGCACTTCATCACTTGATCAGCTCGTGCCACAGCCTGAGGTTTGTTGACAAGAGCACCTAGCCCCGTGCTGTCACCACTGTGCTGGGTAACAGTGGTGACATCACACTGGGTGGTGAGTCTGTCTCCTAGGACAGGGAACTGAAAGTGCCCAGTGCTTTGCAGATGTGCAGCTGCTTTGACAGACTGGATGTGAAGCTCTACCTGGATGCACTGGACAGGAAAACAGAAATCTAGGGTTTGTTTTTCCAGCCCTTCCTAAAGTTGTGGCACCAATACCATAACAAAGGCAGTGAAATGCTGCATGGAAATGGGTTAGATTTAGGACTCTCTAGCTTTGTTATTACAGCACAGTCAGAAAGCCAGGCCAGAGCTGCACTTTGTAAGCTTAGCAGGTGATGATCTGAACTATAGGTTAGCCAGTAAATGAACACTCAACTGGTATATCATGATACTGTCATTCCTGAATCCATTCCACACAGTAGTATATGTAAAGTTATAATACTGTCTGCATAATTAGTGGGTGGTGTTGCTATTTTTTCCCCTTAAGCGTATGATGGACAAACAGCTTTTCCACTTTACATTTAAACCACTTCTATCATTTCATCTGTCCAGAATAAATTATATAGGAAAAGATGTGTAGGTGATGAAATTGCCCTCCATTTTTATCTGTTGTTTTTTTTAACTGACAAAGGAGAGACAACAGATGAGGTGTGTGTTGACATGGCGGTGGGTGGAAAACATAAATAACTTGTGTCTCCAGAAGCAAACCCTAAAAGCCAGCTTGACTGTTTGGGGAGTGGGGCTAGGGGCAGTCTGTGCGATAAGATGTTGGCATTCTTGTCTTCTTAAATCTTTCTATCTCTCTTTGCAATCTCTCAGCTATTTTTTGTGGGTTTCTTAAAAACAACCAAACTAAGATCCCATTTCATAGGGATTAGAGTTTCCATGGAAAGCTGTAGCCCTTGGCGCCTGTGGTAGGTTGTGGTGTGGCTATAATGACAGCCCTAGCCCGGTCCCGCCAGTCCTGAGACATTACTGGACGCACAAACGCACACACGGAGAAACACACGCACTTCATCTTTAATGGGGTTTTAATTTTGTGCATGCAGGAAGTGCCAGATAACAACCTTGGAAGCAGAAGTTGATTGGTTGCAGATCTGGTATGGGATTTGGGTGGCACCAACAAGGCGCTCGGTGCCCTTGCTGGTCTGCCTGTGACGTCCCAGTCTCCACAGCTTGGTTTGTCATCAGTTTCTTCAAGAAAATGACCTTTGAGGACCAGCAGCACCAGTGGTTTTTCTGATGTGGAGGTTGACCACTGAAACTAGAAAACCACCCTCTTCAAACTTTCTGTTTCTTTCTCTAGCCCTTCTGTGTCCTACTCTCCAAGGCTTCTGGCCAAAATCAGCCTGGAGCCAAAAGGTCAGCAGCTAAACAAGATTACAAGGCTTTTAGAGAGCCCAAATGGCTGGGCAAAGGGCCTGGCTCAAAGGAGAAGTGGAGCAAATGGGGTGGAGACCAAGGGACAGGGATCTCTCAGGGAGCTGGGCAGGGGAGAAGATGGGAAGGACAGGCTGACATCAGAACAGCAGGAAGGAGGCAGAGATGAAGACCCAGGGATGGGGCTGGAGAGGGGCTAATGCAGGAGCTGGGCATGGAGACTGAAGTGTCAGAAGGATGCTGCAGGAGGGGTTCTGCTCCTTGCTCTTCTAAAACCCTGCCACACACATGAATCAAAAGGAGCAAAGGGTTCAGAGAGAAGCCCTTCCAAGTTAAATATTACCTGAGCAACTTTCACTAGGCTTTGTAGCACGTACATGCTAAAATACCATGTTTGATTACGTGCTTACCTATGATTTCATGCACAAGGGGGGCTCTGCCTTGCAGCAGCCCAGGCACACCTTGCTGCCAGTGCTCCAGGAAGCTGCCCTCTCTCAGGAAGGTGTTCAAGCCTCACTGGCAGCGAGCACTCAGCAGGATCAGCAGCTGGCTTCTGCTGCAGTGATAGCTCCTGCTCACACAAGAAAGGCACTCAAGTGTGAGGAAGTCTTCTCTGTGTTATCGTGCCAGCTCTATAGCTCTAGTGCGTTTTAAGGCTAAGGAAAATACTCAAGGTTTCAACATCAATTTCTTCTTTCTTTTTTTTTTTTTTTCCCCCGCACATGCTGACTGCACTCTTTGAAGTGAGCCTGGGTGAGCAGCTGGGGGCTCAGGAGCTCTGCTGGGGGGGGCAGGTTAAGAGAGAGAGGGGTGCAGCATCCTTCATATCAAGGCAGGGTGTCCAAAAACAGAACACAGAAACATGCTTGGAGGATAGAAGAAAATCAGGACTTTACCCAGCCTACGTTGAATTAGAAATTTGTGGGATCAAGTAACTGAACCCATAAATAACAAACCAGTGACCAAAATAGACTGGTCTACGCTATGCTATTCGTTTATTTGCATAGGATTTTCACAGCTGCACCATTACTTACTTTATTCATTTTAGAAGATACACATATTATCCACTTAACACGTGTAGTCCACTGTTCTGCTGCTGTCTTGGCTCCCTGCATACCAGGCATACCTAGTTCCTGGTAGAAGGCAATGAGGACTCTGACAGAAGGTACTAAAGCCAACTTGAGGTTTATTTTAAGGCACTCAGTGTGTATCAGAGGACATTATTTGCAGCACAATGGTCGTATGTAACTCTTGCAATGTAGGTAGGCACATATGCTTGGCAGCTGAACAGCAGAAAAATTGATCTGTTTCCGTTTAAGGCAAATGGGATTTTAGTCATTGACATCAAATGGAGCAGGACTGGGACCTGAGAGCAGAGCCAGTCTGGCAGTTTGTTGTTTGCCTACTGATCTCACACCAATATTGTCTGCATTGGTGCAGGGCAGTGCAGAAGCCTGGTCAGAGGCAGGGGGAGAATAATTAGCAGCGCTTATTAAAAGCTGTGGCGATTATTCATTACAGCTGCTGTTGGCCACCCTGCTTCAACAGCATGAGCTCTGGAGTTGGAGGCAGGGGGAGGGGGAAGGAGAAGTAAATGTGGGCCTCCTTCACTCTGGTGTTCCAGTGGCCGTCTCTTTTCCAGAAGACGGATGTTGCGCTCTAAGTACCTCTCCAGAGAGCTAATGGCCGACATGGCATTATTACCAGCCTGCAATGAGCTCCATTTTTTTTTTTATGATAGTAATTTGTTACACCGGTTTGCCACATGCCCGCTGCTTCCTTGTTAATCCAATAATCTATATGAGAAAAGCAATTTGACATTCCTCCTTCCCATCTGCCACCCATCACCCAATCTATATCTTAACTATCAGTGATTTATTAATGTTGTCTGCATTAAGCACATCTCCGCTTCATTGGCGCCCTCGATTCCCTCTCTCCTAGAGACACTCTCTGGATACAGTTAGAGAGCAGAGTCAGCATGGAGATGAAAAGCAACAATAAAAACAACAAAGTCAGGGGATTTTGCATGCTTTGGTCAAATAATCCACGTGCTCCCAAGCAAGGGAGTCCAACAGCCCGAAGCCCACTCAGCTGAGACTCAAGTTCATGCTGAGACCCCTTGCTCCTTGCAAAACATGATGCACTAGACAATGCAGGGCTTTATCAAGTTTATGCCTGTAATCCATTCACCAGCATCAGTTTGCATGCAGTGTGGGTTGCTGTTCAGCGGCTGTTAGAAGGGGCTTTTGACGGGACTTATTCCAGTGGTTGTTGGGCAATGCTTCAAGAAGGTAAAACAACCAGATCCGTGATCTGCGGAAATAACAAAGTACAGCATCCAGTATCCTGAATTCCTTAAAGTCTGGAAAGAGTGGGTTTGTTAGCCTTTCTGTCAGTGGCAGAATGAACAGTGCAGCCTTTATGTGATCACCTATTTTTACGGCACTTGTAAGAATACCTTCAATACCTTCAGCAAAGTGGGTTTCAAATCAGCCAATGAGCTCAAAAGCTATTAGAGGTGAAGGGCATCTGAGAGGCTAATGTACACACGCACACAGACGGACACATGCACTCCTGTATGCTTATAAAGGCCTTGTTTCCTTAGAAACCAAGCTAAAAATTTACTGGCAATGTTTCAGCCTGCATGCCAGTATCAGTAAGGAGCTCAGGGACTACTTGAGTCCTGTGAAATGAAATTCTCTTTTCCTTTCTAAGGAATTCTTTGCTTGAAATTAGATTTGGGAAGCATCGATTCTCACACAGCTTGAAGCTCGCACTGTTCCACCTGCGTGGGTTGCAGGAGTGGCATTCCCAGTCATTCACCTTTCATTCTCAAAATTCAGATGGTGTCCTTGCATATGCTGGCTGGGCACTGCAAACAGGTTTCATTGATTCAATTACTCCCCGTACAGCAATTGCCTATGCACTTACAATTCAGCTCAGCATCTTGCTGCATTTCTGTGCATGCAAAAACAATGCTTGATGACTTTTAATTTAACTCATGTGGGAAAACCAAAAGAGAATATTTGGGTTTACATGGAAGTTCATTATGCACGTCTTTCCTGCCTCTATACTCCTGGAGATTTAAAGATGCAGAGTGCAGAAGCCAGATCTTGAGGACTACATAATGCAACACAACCAGATTTGGTCATGTTAAACTCTCTGTTATATAGAAAGTTCATACTGCAGGTTGGATACCACACATTTAGAAAGCTTGAGGTGTGGACAATATGGCAGATGAGACCTTTATTTGATTTTTGCCAACAGCTCTTTTTAAAGGGCCTTCACTTGTTCAGAATAGCCTAGCAGAACCATTTCTGTAATTATTACTATTTTTAAGTTCCAGTAAAAAGTCATTAAAGAACAAAGTGCCATGAGGAGAGCCAAATTCCAAGGGAACAGTGATAATGTGGAAATGAAACAGTTATAAGCAAAACTGAAATAGATTTCATTGCTTTTTGAAGCTCAATTCAAAGAATGGGCAAACAGCATCCACCTGCTCTAGGTGTGCAGGCGCAGAGCATGATCTGTGCTGGGCAGGGGGAATGCACTGTTGGTGCTACCAAGTTGCCTTCCAAGACAGCTGGCACTAGCTGGATGTTCCCACACAGCTTTTTTCCTGGCACAGGAAGGATAACTGGAGAAAGTTTAGATCCACTGGGGGCTGTGGTGACTGACTTGGAGTTCCTACCTAGCCTTGCAACAGTGTTTTGTTTCCTTCTGATTTTTTGCCTCTTGGTGCCGGTGACCTGTGGTTGAAATGCTGCTTTTGCCACTGATCGGCTCCCCAGCCATTCTCAGTGCCTCAGGATGCCAGTCTTAATACTGTTGAAGGCTCCCAAGGTGATTTTTTTTGCTATTCCTTTTCCCTAAGGCTGAGATTTTCATTGGAGTTTTAGAACATCAGTTAACCCACATTTATCGGATGTCAGTATCATTTGCACTAATAACTCTGTTAGGCATAATGAAAAATCTTGGGTTAAACAGAACGGGGAGAACTCAGGTTTAGACTCATTGATAGGAACTGGGTGATCTAGTTTGGTTGGGTTCTTGTTGTTTTTAACTTTTCCACTATTGAATGTGCCAGTGTAGTGTCAAGAGGCCCTGATGAGCTGTAGGGTTTTAGTGTAGCGCTGTGCAGTGATCTCAAAAGTACCATCACCAATTCAAAGAGCTTAGCACGTAATTCAGAATGAGGTAAATAAACTACTTCTTGATAATCCTGAAGTCAGCCATGACCATACAATAATTACAACTAAACCTGCTGAACAGCCAAAAAGAGGTTTAGTTTTGGTTTGGTTTGTGGTTTTTTTTAAAGGAGTAAGAAGGTAAATTCCTAAACTGGAGGATGACAAGAAAGGGCCCATGTTAACCCAGCTGCCTCCTCCAGGCAGTCAGTCACACCGATGGAGACAGAGACTCTATCCCTGCCTCTGCCCTGGTGGCTTGAAATTGTATTTCTACCCCAGATTTCCTGGGGTTAACCTCTTTTATTCCCTCCTGTTGGAGCTGTTCCACTTTCTATAACATATTTAAATCCTTTTTGTACGGGATTTATAAAGAGATTGGTTTCATGGATTGCATATGTAGTATGAAGGAGAGCAATGTGAAGATTGACCTTAACTTACATAAGAACCTCCTGTAGCAGAGAAGGTAGATCTAAAATGGGGAAACGTGAATATTCTACAGTCCCATCAGATGGAGAAAGTTGCTCCTCTGTGATTTGTGTTTTTTAACACTGCACTGCTGAATAACGCAATGCCTGCCTCTAGTATTTTACTACCATCATTTGTTTCTGTTAAACTTACTGAAAATGGAAAGGGAACGTTTCCTTTTGAATTGAATGACAGGCTTTCTTTGAGCCAAAATAAGGAAAAAAATAGAGTTTGTTTGTTTGTTTGTTCACTGATTTGGCAAGGGAAGTCCCCCAAGCATTTGAATTTTGGCTCAGATCAGAACTACTACAGTGTTTTGTCTTTTTCTTATTCATGTTCATCTGTCAAACAGCAACAATGGTTCTCTACACAGGCCTGCTGGAAATGAGATGCAGTGGCTCAGGGTACCAAATGACTGGATAAGGGAGGGTGTGATTGTGTGATTGTGTGATAGGACAGTTTTGGCTATTCAGACCTGGCACAGTGATGCTGCTTTAGCTGAAGAGAGTAAGGCTGAGTTGTGTTGAAACAAAGTGTATGAGCAAATCCACTCATCTCCCTCCTCCTCCTCCTCAGAGATGTTGCTTGTAGCCCCTGCTGCACTCCCTTCTGGAAACACAAATATTTTGAGAACTGCATGATGCTGGCGTCTCCAGATGAATTCCTGCACATGAGAAGAACAAATCCCCAGAAAAAAATGCAGGAATAATCCTGGCAACCATTTTCATAAAGGGTCCTATAGGCAAAGATAGAAGCATATCTTTGGTGTATGATCATGCAGAGCTGTAAGAAGAATCTATATATTTGCTTTGGGCATTCCTTCAGGCTCCTGCGTCTTAATGGCACAATCTTAAATCAAGCTAATGCTGTAAGAAGAGCAGAGTATAGGGAGTGCGGGCAGGAAAATCTGGCTGAAGCTAGATCCTGGTTTCATATATCTCCTCCTACTCCAGATAACACCGGTTTGCTTGACCAGTAACCATTACAGGCTGGGGCTTTTGATAAACCAGTGTTTTGGGACCTGGGCCTTCCCAAGACTTCCCCTCTCACAGAAAAGCTCTTTAGCAATTATTTCTGAGGAATCATCTCAATCTTTGTATAATTATCTATATCTACTGCATTATGTTGAGAAAATTTTAAAAGTCAGTATTCTGTATTGTAAGACTGTCTGGTGCTGAGTATTTAATGAGTTGCCGAGCGGTCAGGTGATGGATTATTTGCCCATGCTGCTGTGTATAGAAGAGCTCATTTGGTGGTTTCATAGGAAGAAAAATTTCATTAATAGCTGCAGAAAACACGAGTGAAAGCTGCAAATTATTTGGGGTGGAGGAAAAGAACGGAAGGAAGGAGGTTAATCTCTTATTTGTAGCTTTGTAGATCTCTGTAATTACCTTTTAGACATGAAAATATTTCCCCCTAATAATCTGCTTGTGGTGTGGTTTTTCTCCCAAGGAATATTACGCATGTGTAAAATTTTTACAATCAAATGTGAAGTAGTAGTGCTGGAAAGATAATGGTTTGACAACAGCCAAGCTGCCCCAGGCTACCATCGCCTTGCATATTACTCCATAAGGTGTCTGAAACTTTTTTCAGTGTAAGATTCAGTGGAAGATGTAATTGTAATTATAGAAGTAATCTTTTCCTTTGCTCTTTCTTAAAAAAAAAAAGCAAAAGAAAAAAAACCCAAAGAAATAGAAAAATCTTGAAAAGGTATTTTTCCTGTTTCTTCTGAAAATGTTTTTGTGTTTGATGAAAGCTTTTTTTTACAGTAAGCCTTTAGGAAAAAAATACCCAAACCCCTAGCAATTCATATTGTTGTAAAAATGTTTCCAGAGAAAAATATAATAGTTTCTGGCTAGCTTTAGTTATCATGTTGGGTTTTTTTTTTATTAAAATCTCCTTCTCTTTGCATTCCTGCTGCTTATTTGACAGTTTCTGCTCTTCTTTCCTATACTTGCTCGTCATCATCTCACAATCTCTCTTTGAACTCTACACTTCCTATTTTTAATTGGAATTTTCTTCTTTCCAATTCTTTCACCTTTTCTGTATCACAACTCTTAGGTAGTAGATGATCCTAATAGTATCTGAGTTGGAGCTGAACTTTAGACCCATGGTATATCTGAGTTGTTCTGAGCTAGCTAAAAACTATTAGAAAGAAAAAAGCCAGGCATGAGACATTGTTGAATATTTTACCTGATTTTTATAAGTGGAAAGGAGATGCAACAGCTTCAGCTACAATAGAGTTCTCATTTCTCTTCTCTAATAAGGACTAGAGTTTGTTATATGGGAGAATAGATCTATTTTTAACATATTTATATGTTTATAATGAGCACTTTGCATTCTACTTCTTTTCTTGTCCATAAATGTGTCAGTGAAACAACTTGAAAGATGACAGAATTGGAGAATAAAGGAGGTGGGAAGGGACCTCTGGAGGTCTTTAGACCCACCTCCTGCTCAAAGGAGGGCCAATCAGACTAGGTTGCTCAGGACGTCATCCGGGAGAGCTGTGATTATCTCCGTGGACAGAGATTTCACCACTTCTGTGTACATGCAGCAAACTGTTGGGACAAAGGAGAAGACAGCTTGATTTGTAAATGTGGTCTGGAGAGGAGGACTGAAGCTGCATTGGTCTAAGCCTTGGCCTCCCATTTTTTTGTGTCACGCTCATGCCCTTTCTATCCCTCAGCTTGAAGCAAGAAGGAGAAGAAGAAATACTCTCGTTGAACCTGTCAGGTGGACTACAATGGGCTATGAGGCATCACACCCTGCATTTCTACTAGTAAGTGGTATAAGGCAAGGGAGAAACAGCGAGGGAAAAGAGCTTTGGGCTTTTTCCTGCTTTTTGTGGGCCAGGAAGGACAGCTGCACCCAGGAAGGGTGGATGGTTGGGATGCTGCTGGCATAAGACAACCATGGTCCTCACCTTGTGAGTGCAAACCTTTGTGCTCTTTTCCATTTGGGTAGCCACATGAAAATAAGGTCAGACTCTCATACCACATATTGAGACAGAGCTCTGTAGCTCCACAGGCGCTGAGGCAATGGATGTGCTGTTGCCCAAGAATAAATGTGTTTTGCTGCATGGGGCAGAAGTCAGCAGAGCCAGAGGTCCTGCCATGCAGGTGGACCTAAGCACTTGTGGCCACCTGCAGTGACCTCCATCAGCCATGGGCCCTCCATTCGGAAGAGCCTTCAGGATCAAGGCTCAGCTGAGACAGCTTTACCATATGGACATCGGTGGCTTCTACTTTACATCCAACTGAAATAACCTCAGCATACTATGGAAAAAAACGGCTTTGTCAAAGCTCAGTAACAGAGGAGAGATTTAACAGTGTGACCCACCTTCTTCTGATAAAATTTACATCTACTTTTTAAATCAGGAGTAATAACTAAATTATATATGTTGAAAATGGTGAGGTCTAGAAGCGCATGAAACATGTGAAATGAAACCTGAAATGGAGTGAAATTTGACTAGTTTCAGCTGTTGGTACAAGCTTAAAACTCAGGTAGGGCTCATTAGGAAGTTCATCTGACCTTTCTGACTGACCCCAGGGCTGATTTTATGTCTCATCCACAGAGAACATCTTTTTTCTTTTTTTTGTCTTTTTTTTTTACCCAGATGAAATCTCACTGATTATGACTGGAAGCTCCTAAGTTTGTTCAAACCTGAAGTTCAAAGCAAGTTCAAAGTACAGGAAGCATGTAGCCATGAAAATTGAGTTTTGAATCCATGAGATCAGAGCAGCTGGAATTTGTACTTTGCTGAAGCCGCCTGAGCCAGAATGCTCTGAAAAGATGACAGTTAAATCCTGATGAATAGAGACGAATAGAAGAGGCCCTGGCTTTGGCCTTGATCTTTGGCAAAGATGGATGGCTTTCTTAAATGGTTTTGCAATACAGATGAATCCTATCCACTAAGTATTTGGGTAGAGGCTGTTGTGAAATACACTAGAAATGGGTAAATGAGCGCATAGGAGAAGAGAAATAAAGCTTGCCTCTTTGGCCTTTAAGTAGAAGTATGGAAGGCCTAGGAGAGGTCTAGCTCCACAGAATGACTAGTTTAGTCATGCCTTGTCATCTCAGTAAAAGTCTAAGCAACACTGTTTGCAATCTGCTGTATGAAGCTTCCAGGCTTGAACTATGGAGTGGTGAAGAAATCAAGAAATTGCCTTGCTAAGCTCTGAAGATAGAGGCAGAAAACGCGCACCATTCTTGCTAGTGGAAGTGACTACAACAGGTATATGTTTGGGTGCAAGCCTGCTCCCATTTAGGGGAATTATAAAAACAAGCAGCTGGAGGACAAGTCTTATGATTCCTTTTCCCCCCTTTTCTGAAAATGTTTTGTGTTCATACCTGCTCTAGCACAAAGTATTTAGCATGGAAGCTTCAGTGTTGCTTTCTGCAGTGCTCTTTCTTATGCTGAAGTTCAGAGTGAAGCTCCCCTGTTAGCTCCTATATATCCTCCTGGAATGGGTGGGTACCAGGAAATGGGGGCTGGGACATAATAGCATTGATAGGTCTGCTTCTTGTCAGTCTGAGAAAGACATGTGGGAAAGAGATGAATGCGATGCTGCTGGCTGAAGACACACAGCACAAAGATAGTGGGCAATAGCAAGTCCTGTTAGAAGGAAGAAAAAAACAGAGAGGGGAATAAGGAATGAGAAAGAAATGGACCTGGGGATGATCCAGTTCTGAAGGCTGGAAAGATCCATCTGTATCATCTTGCTTGATGCCATTCTCAAAAGCAGGAATGGAGCCTGCATCCAGCAACTGTGTTGGCTGATCCAGAGATAAGTAATTGAACAAAAGTATATAATTTTTAAAAGTCCACGTCATGTAGTTTAGCACAGGCTCAATCCTGACAACCTGTAGCTCTGGCTCTGTCATCATGGGTATAGGACCCATGTACTGTACTGCAAGCTCATGTGACATACTACATGAGATAACTGTGACTTCTTGGGACTAGCATTGTCTGAACTTCAGCAAGAAAGACAAATTGAAACTTTAAGGAGGAAAGCTTGCTTGCTCATAATTTTGTATGCTTTGGTGGTTAAATCAGGGTGCTTTCTCTACAAGCTTTTCAGATCCTCTTCTCTCTGACTAGACTGCTCTCATCATCACAGTGTTGTAGTTCATGCTAGCCGCTCCGCAATTAGGCAGTGCTGCCTATAGCAATACTTCATCCTCTCAAGGGATTAGCGGCAAAGAGGTAAATCACCGTGGTCTCCTTAGCACACTTCAGTATCTATTTCTGGGTCTCTGCAGCCCCTTGCAACTCATACAAAAAACAATCTCTCATGCTTTGATATAACACACTGTCTTTGGAAGCTGTGGGTTCTTTGAAGGTGGTAGAACAGAGGTGTGGACACAAGTGAAAAAAGTTATTTTTAGTACCCTGGGCAAAGGAAAGCTGTTGCTTCCCCCAGTTTGTGTCACATGTATGCCTGCTAAATGGTATGGGTGTCAGCCACCCAGCACATGCTTATTCTTCTGGTCCTACTGGTAATTCAATCAGAGAGGTGCTCTTTCTCCTGCCCCAGGAGCACAGTGTTCATTCTGGAATGAAGAAGAATAATGTTGGCTCCTCTCCTGCTTGTACCCTGCCTCCATTTCCCTCCTGCTGCTTCTGAACCCTCTGACCTGCTCCTTCTTTTATTGAATTGCATTGCAAATCTGGAGAGGCCAGTGGGAGTGAGCCATCCATTTAAATTCTGTGTCCTCGTTGTCCCTCTCATGGGACCAGGACATACCCTGAGGAAATGCAGTCAGCATTTGTTGATTGAGCCCTCTGATGAGATTAACTTCTCATTTAGTAAGAAGTCAGTCAGTCCCAGCTGTGTTTTGTACATCCAAGGCTCAGTCATAAGAACAAAATTTCTGGAGCACCGCATGCCCTAAGTGACTTACAGAGAGTGTCTCACCTTTTCAGCAGTGTTACTGGAGAAGCAAACTTGCAAAGCTTGACTTGCCATCTCTGCTGCTCATTAGGAAAAATGAGGCACTAGCAGGCAGCCAACTTAGGACAACCGACCTACGGTATGACAAGAACACTTCTGACATGAGCACCCTTCAGCAAATTGCCTAGCTGCTGAGGAATCATGGAAGATGGATGAACAATGGGAGGAGTGCCATGACCTGCAGCACATGCTGCCCTGGATCCTAAGAAAACCAGCATGGGCCACAGCCCCAGGGTCTGTGTGCTTACTTAGAGTGACTAATTCTCCACCTGACTGCCAGAGGTGAGGACTCAGAGGGACAGGTTAGAGTGGGTCACAGACCAGTGGAGAGAATACAAATCAAAAAGAAACCCTTGGCCTTTCAGCTTGGTTTGTATTAGCAGTTGGTTCTATCTGGGGTTTTTTTAGTTCCAGCCTTGCCTACCCTTTGGAGCAAACTACTTTCCTCTGAGCACCTGCAGAAGAGCAGTTGAGATAGCGGCCCCACTCACAAGGTTTATGCTTGACACCCCTTTGTGGTGACCCTGTGAAAACAGGATTTCATTGCTATGTCTCCCTGGAGCTGCTCCCACTCCTGCTGACTTCAGTGACAAAGCTCCTAACCTTTTTAAGCCATGCAAGACTTGCAATAAATTGCAACATGTCATTACAGCGGGGAGCTCAGACAAAACTCTTCTCTGTGGTGTGCTGGGTGGCACATCAGCCCCTGTGTGGTCTGCTTGGCACCCTGAGTTCATCTTATATGAGCCACCAATGCCCCCTTCAGCGCATGGTGGTTATAGTGTTAGTTGAGACCATTTCCTTTTACCATTACTGCTGTCCCAAGGGTGCTTGTTACTGACTCTCAGGGACTAGGTGTGGAGAACACAGGGAAAAGGACTTATTTCCTCACTCTGTCTCAACCTTGGCGTGTATATGTGTGTTTATGTTTCTCTTTCTTTCAGTAATGACAGCAAATGAACCTGCAATCCGGTTTCAAAATTTGGAGTTGTTTCAGGGTTTCTTATGTTTGGAAGGTCTTTCTCTCTGTAAAGCAGAATACTTTCAATCTTGGGTACTTCTATGCCATATCCACAGCCTTAACTGCGGCTGTCTTGAAAGCAATAGTTCAATTTTGCAGCAGATTTGGAGTCTTTAAAATTAAGTTTGATTCCAAAACAGAGAATCAAAAGGAGCCTCCTGGCTATTTCTTGGTAGCAAGTGCTTTTGTCTCCAGCTGACCAGTTGCTCAGTGGGACTGGCATGTCCTGATGGCATGGGAGTGCCAGGTAATGCAGAGTTTGACCCTGAGCCACTCCTCCCTTGTCATGGCACTCTTGGCATGGTCTGGTTGGAAGCTGCAGGAAGGGAATGTGTTGCCTCACTTTGCTTTTCTTGTTCTTCCTGAGGAGGTGGTAGCTCTTTCTCCCCTGCTCTCCTTTCAGATGTGTTTGATATGGTGGGTTTCATAGATGCTATTTGGGTTTTTTTCCAGTCTCTTGGGCAAAGATGTCTGACCCTGGGGGACAAAATTGTCAGAGTGCTGCACATTCAGAGAACTTTGATGGGGACCAGGAGTTGCAGGCGTTGGCTTAGCAGGGGAATGTGTTCTAGCTGTGGAGAAGATAATTGGTTGTAAAAAACATATGGCATGTCTCTGTGTGAGCAAGGCTGTTGATATGTTGACAAACTCAGCCTTGCCGACAAAATGGTTCTGGAGCATATTACTGTACAGCATATTCTTTATCCTGTTGTACATTTCCCTGTAGCTACTATTAGAAGTTATAATATTTAATATCCCTCTTGTCTCACATCTGGTGAGAAATAGTAAGGTCAATAGTCAATGTCTCAGCAAGCCCACTCTTTTTTTGTCTTGACAACAGCCAATAAATCTCAGAAGGCTTCCTTGAAATAAAAGAGAGAAGAATCTGTTTATAGTCTGTGTCTTGTTACTTAGAATATTCACAGAGTCATAGAATAGTTTGGGTTGGAAGGGACATTTAAAGGTCATCTAATCCAACTCCCCTGAAATGTGCAGGGACATCTTTAACTACATCAGCTTGCTCAGAGCACTGTCCAACCTGATCTTGAACGTTTCCAGGGATGGGGCATCTACCACCTCTCTGGGCCCTCTTCCAGTGTATCACCACTATCACCTGCTTTTATTGTGGAAATAAAACACTTCTAGTTGAGCTAGAAAAAAAAAAAAACAACAGGAAAAGGTGGCCTTGTGCCCAGGACTGTGGTGGTTTCCATGGTGATAGATTAAGATGGGCTGTCTAGGGCTAGATCAGATCCCAGCAAGCTCCAAAGGTATCTGGGGCGGTGATGCCCACTACACTCAGTCTGTGAGCACAGCACTGAGATTTCCGAGTCCCTTTGCATAGCTATGAAATAGAAGTTGACTCTACAGTTTCTTAGGGCTTTACATTCAAAAGATGCTGGAGCACTGATTGACTTGGTCAATATTGCTGGAAAAAAAACCAGTGGTGAATTTACTGGTGAGAGTTACGCTTTCACGGGAAGAACAGGATAGAGCTAGTCCTCAAGTCATGGCAGCTCTTCTCTGTCCTCTCTTTATAGGCTGGTCACGACTCTTAGCATGGGAATGTGGGAAATGAAGTTTTGGGATTATTTGGACTCATATGCTTTGATATAGGCATTGGAAATTTAATCCTCTTACTGTGCAGAGGTTTTTGCATGAGACTAAAAGGAAACTTGAGATAGGTTGGGAATCAAGTTGGGAATGTCAGTCTGTTTTCATTAGACATGTCTCTGCTTTGGACATCTGCAAATTGAAGTAGCTCCAATAATGGGCAGCCAGCAACAAATCATATGTGTGTCTTTTTTTGAGGTGCAGTAACAGTAGGAGTTGCTTATTTGGAGATATCTTAGCATGCCTGATGTAATCTATCTTTTCTGATTGTAGGTTGTTCAGATGACTGATTCTCTGCATGGGAAGAAAACTTTTTTTTTTTAGAAAAAATAGTCCTAGTTTGGTTCCAGTTAGCCACTTAGACACTGAATAAGTAGTCAATTTCTTTTCTGCACACCTTCACACAGAAAAAGGTAACAAGAATGCTGCAGTCTCTGTCATAAGTCTTTCTTACTCATGACTTCAATGAAAGTATGAGTTTACCAGTCCCTTCCTAGACAGGCTGCTCTGGTTATTTTCCAGAAAGTAAATCCAAACTATGTATTAGCAGCCTAGGTTATTTTTGACCAACACCATTTTTTTATATTAATAATTTATGTGCCTAAAAATTCCCCTGTCATTCTTCCCCTCAGAATGAGATTTCTTTTATTAGCTCCCCGTTGAGCAAATTATGTTTTGATTTTGGGGAGAAATTATAGTTATTCCTTGATGAGAGTTGAGACAGGAATTATTTGGAACATCACCGCAGTTCTTACCAGCAGTTGGATGCATTTGGCTGAGCTGATGCTGGATGACATTTTCACTCCAGTGTAAGACAGCACATGTGGTTGAGTGCCGGTGTCCTGCTGTGTGATAGGACATAACCTAAAAACTGACACTTAGGCACAAGTAGTAAGATTGCCTCGTTCATTTTTTGGTTTTCAGCATGGCAAATTGTAACTACTGAGGGAAGAGCACAAGGAGGAGAGCAAGTGGTGAGCAATCTTTTCGAAGCACACCTTCCCAACTCTCAACCCTTAGCAGATAAGGAAATGCAGAAGTCACAGATAGACTATAATGTTGCATCCTCACCAGTGCTGAAACTGTCTGTTCCCTTCCTGAATCCATTTCTACTCCTGACTTGAACAACTTCTTATAATAAGATATAAATGTGTTTAAACACCATGTGAAAACCTACTTCTATCTAACCTTGTCAATTCTGACAATTCTTTATGGGGTGAAACAACAACGAATTGTTCCTTAAGCACCCCTGGCTTGTAAGGTTTGTTGATAGTCATGTTGGTTTATCTTTAAGGACTTCAACCATAGCTATTATTTAGGCTTTTGGTTAACACTGTGCTATTTTCATAGACTTGTTGATGTCCCAGTTTAGTGGGGTCAGCGTTTGTCTGCAAACTTACTTCTAAGTGAAACAGTGTGTAAGCCTTCAGCTCTAAAGATCTTAACTGGAAAGATCTTCACATGTCTATTGCTATCAATGTATCTCTGCACCTGTCTTTTCCATTTGCTTTCCTTTTGTGAGGAAGCAGGAGGCTGTCTCATTCTCCTTAAGAGCCAAGCACCCCTGCCAGACATCATTGCTCATGGTGGCTGTGGCACGCAGCTGCAATGGTGATGGAATCTCTCTGATTGACACCGGTGTGTCTCACAGGACGGGCAATCCACCTGAAGACCCCAGGAGGTAACATGAAATGGAAGCATGAGAGTTTTCATACTGTTGTTCCCATAAGACACTACAGTGTCACTTCAAACTCAAAATTTTTATTTTCTTGACATCCAGACTATTTTGGTTTTGAGATAAAATAGTTTCGTATTCAATAATCAATAAAGAAAACTCAAAGTGTTTCACTGAAAATTTTGATTAAATTATTTTTCCATTTTTCTCTTTTCATTGAGATCTTCTATTAAAACACCTGACAACAAATTTCTGATGTTGCTAGGTTGAATCTCTAAGCAGGTGTTTCTACCTTCCCATAGCAATTTCTTGTATATTGAATCGAAACTTTGGGGCAAATTCAGTTTTATTGGTTTTCCTTGCTCCCTTGCCACACTCTCTCCTTGTCTGTCACAGCTGAAAGAAAAATACAGGCTAACAATTCCCAAAGCAGCCAAGTCCCCTGAACTTTATTCAAGGCCAGCGTGATTAGTGCCAGCTTTAAGCACAGCTAAAGCAGGCAGCTGCCCAGGGCAGCAGACTGCTGGTGGCAGCAAAACAGTCACCATTCCTCTGCCTACTTTTCCATGTCGGAGTCATGGAGACAGAGCTGTGGCCAAGCATGTGGGCCAAGGTGTGTGAGGCAGTGGCTATGCCTGGGTGTGCATTGTCTCCCTGGGAGCAGTAATTGCTGCCTGCCCTCCTCCCACTCCCTTGGCATCATTGGGTACCCCTGAGGATGGCAGGTCTCCCAGCTCCAGTTCTGCTCTCTGCTTGCCATCCCCAGGCAGTGAGCGCCCATACTTGTTATTTCTCCATGAGCTGGCAAAATTGAACTTCGTTTACACCATCAAAGGGCTTTGAGGTGGCTCTGCAGGAGGTTCGGCTGTGTAAGGTCTGCCTTATTTTTACAAATGAGACTTAAGTTCTTCACTCACTCATTTTCTTTGGAAAACATTGCTACAGAGAGAGTATTCCTACCACTGGATTTTCTATAACTACACTGAAGTCATTTGAATGGTTGCAAAGCATGACCATGGCACCTTCAGAGAACTTTTATTTATCTCTGCACTTCTTTTCCACTTGGATCCATGTGTACATTTGTATGTGTGTGTGCGGCTGATGGGAGGAATGTATGTTTTACACGTGCATTTGTGCACGAGCATGATTTTGACCAAGTCTGTGCTCATTTAACCACGTCTGATCATGGTTTACATAGAAGGCTTAAAACATATATGCTGGGTGTATATTCTGAAATGTACTGGGAAAGTCCTCTCTGCAGCTGAGTTTTGCTTGGTTCAGAGAACTGAGGTGCAGCTCTGGCTCCTGCCCGCAGTATTGCCAGCTCCTGATGAAAGGAGGAGCAACTCCAGTTCCCGCGAGGGGCTGTAAGGCATCATACGTCAGATGAAGAGTGGCTCACTGTGGTTAAACTCTGCAGTACCTCTGGCTCATTGCCCGGGCTGGCCCTAATAAAAGTGATGTTGGTATTTGAGGCAGTTACAGAGTCTTCTCCAGATGAAGAGTCTCCCTGTTCCAAGAGACCCTTGAGGCAGATATTTCTAGCCAGGATATTATTACTCGTGCCACCTGCTTGGTGGGCAGTGGCTGCAGTAGGGATGTGTGCGGTTACAGAACACGGGCCCTGTTTGGTGCACGCCTGTGAATGACGAGTAACGTTGCAGTTCAGCGGCAGCGTTTCAGCGCTGCACGGAAGATGTCCTCGCGCTTCTGCGCTGCGCCAGCCACAAGTGTGGACATGGTGGGCAGAATGTGCACAGGGAGAGGCACGGTCCAGCTTTTTGTTTGTGTTGCTTTGTGGGGTGGGCCACATGTTGTGTGTTTGCTGACAGTGTGAGCATGGACATGGTGCCTGCGAGGCACTAAGCTGGGTGGTGAGAGGATTACATGTTCAGTGTCATTTGGGCGGCAGGCATTGCGCAGTGTGTTGGGCCTCAGCAAAGGACAACAGCAAGTCAAATGGAAATGCTGTTGCTGTGAACACAGCACAAGGCAGAGCTTTATCTTTGCTTCACACCTTTGTGCTTCCCTCCGTGGCTCTTTGCCTTTCGTTGTTTTCAGGGCAGGGAGAGCTTCACTTCATTTGCCAAGTGACCTCCCTATTCCCTGCCTGCAGCACTGGAGATTGATTAGCACAGATGAGAAAACACAGAAGAAACCTGCTGGAGCCAATATGGGGAGGTCTGCGACAGGAGGAGGGAGCAGCAAGGTGTCTGAGCATGCCTGAGTTGTCTCTAGTGGACACAGACACAGAATGGTTTCAGGCCCTGGCGCCACTGCTCCAATGGGGAATTGCAACCACTTTAATTAGGAGCTAGCTTTAGCATTTCCCCAGAGCAGTGGAAAAGGGAGAGACAAGAAGCCCCTGGAGAAGAGGGAGAAGCTGGAAACAAGGAGCAAAGAACACAAAGTGGAATAGATTTTCTAAAGGAGGTATCCCTGTTACATCCATGGATACCCCACACCTGAAGATCTTCTAGATGGGCATCGAGAAAAAAACAGGAGTAGTTGCAATTAATGCAAAAAAAAGCTGACGGGGAAAGATTTTCTTGTTGCAAATATCAAGAGTTCCCAAGTCTGTGGATTATCTCGTGCTTAAAGCACGGTTGCCTTTAGGCTATGAGGCCTGCTGTGGGCTATGCAGGGATTACCTCACTAGGCATCTTCATATGCAGTGCAGTGTCTGAAAAATTGCTCAAGGGCCACTCTGAGCTAGTAGCAGGCTGAGGTGAAAAGTAGGGCTTCGGGGGTGGGGCAGCGGGCATATTATCAGAGCCTGCAATGAGAGACTGGCAGGGAGGACTAGGACTGCAATTTCTGAGGACAGAACTGGTTCTAAGCTTGCAGGATACAACAGTAGGTGTGGGGAGGAGAAACCTGGTCATGGCGGGTAAGCAGGCAAAGAGGGATCTCTGGCAGAATGGGCAGGATATGACTAGCCTCCCTGCAGCCAAATCTTGTCTTTCTATCGCTGAACATCACTTGCATAGAAATGGCTATTCCCTGGGCCCTAGCCAATATATTGAGGGTTAATGCATTGCGTAGTGGCCATAAATTTTGCTTGCATGACAGAGAAGTGGGCCGGAAATGTTTGCTGCGGAGAAGCTGCTGTCAGCATCGTGACTTTTATTAGTCTGTACATTCCTTCCTTCCCTCTAATGAAATGCCCATTGACATTTATGGTCTTGTCACCTGGTGAGAAAGCCATCGTCACCTCCACGCTGCCACTTCTCCCATCACAGTGGGTCCTACTCTAGCACTTGAAAGTCATTATCATCTTGTTTATAAATGGTCAAATGTTTCCTGGATGGATTTTCTTCCCCTTTGAGCCAGCAAAGATTATCTTCAAACTGTAGCAGAGTGGACCTCTACCGTGCTGTTTTCTGTGAACTGTGCCTGTACTCTTCTAGGGACACTTGAGGAGCTTGTGTTCAAGGGCATTGGCCGTTTTGTTCCCTTAAATGCTGTAGCCTATTGTAAGTGATCCAAATACTCCCTGCTCTCTAGTGACTTACTTTTACTCTCTCACACTACTTTCTTTTGCCTGCTTTTTCTTCCAGATATCTTCTTGATCCCATTGACCATTTTTGTGGAGAGTGCAGGTCTCAAAGACAAGCTTTGTACACTGACTAAGCAGATAAAAAAGACCATCTCAATGTCTCAGCAAGCAAAGGACAGCAATGTGATCTCAATCCTTATTAGCTGTCAGATACTCTACACTAGAGAGAGCTCCTGAAGGTATCCTAGATGTGGAAAAGGCTTCTCAGTTTCCATTAGTTACAGGATTCAAATGGGTAACAAACTGTAGTTTGATAGTAGTGGTGTTGATGGAGCTACTTGTTTCATCCCAAACTAATAGTTATTTTACGCCGAAGGTACATGGCTGCTCTGCATGTACGGACAAACAGTTACACATTCATGTTTAATGTGTCTTGGTCAGACATGCATCATGGGGTTTTTTAGGATAAAATCAACCCATATCACCTATCATTGAAGAGGTAAATAATTAGTCTGTGTTCAGTTGTCTTTGGTGTCTTTAATTCTCCGTTTTGTTTTGGGGTTTTTTTGGGGGGCAGGGAGATTTTTGGCTTTTTCTTTCAGGATTTCTTCAATGTTAAACCCCATAGCATGACTGGGCACTTACTTCCACAGCTGGGAGGGTGAGAACACAGAAATTTTTCATGGTCTTTCAAAGGAACTCCCAGGTTGCTGGTAGGAGTCTATGAGCAAAGGAGAAGGCTTGATGCCAGTACCATCTTCTCCTGCATGTGCAGCTCTGACTATCAAATTTTTCACAACCGTGGGGGAAGGCGTTTGATTCTTAGGTCCAAGTGTGCTGCCCAGGCAGCTGTTTCCCACCTCCTCCTCGGAGACATGGTAGGCTGGAAGGAAGGCTGGTTCAGCCCTTCAGGCTGCCACCTGGACCTCTCTGGTATCGTGTTTACATCTGGACAAAGTACAAATCCTTTATGTTCTCTTCTGGTGGTTTATTTCTGAGTATGAAAATGAACAGGAAGAATAACTCCTAAGTCTGTAGGTACACAGGTCTCCCTATGTGGGAGATGTGGGACAATGTGGGATCTGAAATTTAAAAATCTTTACTCCTTCATATCACTCCTTGCATCAAAGGTGAGATTTTCCCTTTTAATTCCCTATGAATTCAAAGACATGATATGCAAGAGAGTTGCTTCATCTTGTTTCAGTTAATAACATGCATATACTACACTTATGAAAACAGAGCTTTTAATTGATTTAATCTTCTGGCAGATCAGTATTTATGTTGTGGCTAAAACTGTCTGCCAGAAAGGACAATTCCTCATCTCTATCCTGAACCTGGCTTCAACAGTAACATATTCACTTACATCTTCCTTAGGCCAGTAAAGAGCAGAATCATTTAATAATTTTCTTTCCAGTAACTCAGGCCTTTTCCCCTCCCTGAACCTTTGTCTTATAATAGCTGAACCATGGGTCATCATTATTTTTCTTTCAGCCTTTTCTAGGTATA
Organism: Eurystomus gularis; assembly: GCA_013400335.1. Lineage (NCBI taxonomy): Eukaryota > Metazoa > Chordata > Aves > Coraciiformes > Coraciidae > Eurystomus > Eurystomus gularis. Next base: position 308,596 of record VZZY01002039.1, on the reverse strand, counting down.
ACACTGGCTCTATACCCTTTGACAACACCTTCTTTTCCCCCTCTATTTCTCTTTTGTTATTCCATAACTAACTTTCTGGTCTAGACATAAAATCCTAGGAGACATGTATTGTGGTTTATTTACTCTGAAGATTTTTTCCTTCCAGCTTTTCTGATAAATCCTATACAAGTAAAAAAAAATTAATCTGTAAAAGGGTGATTTAAAAATAATGTAGTCAGAGTTTTCTGCAGGGTCAACAGCAGCAAAAACTTGTAAGAGTACATTTAAAACAGGTGACCATAAGACTGTCCTTGAATGTTTGTTCTACGGCTTTTTGAATGACTTGAACAAAACTTGCTGCTAGTCCATCTGACACTAGCTGACAAGCCGGCAGAGCACTGCTGAATTTCTCTGAAGAATAGTTTGGAGTTTCTCAGAAGGCAATGGACAGTTGCTAGCAGAGGAAACATTTTAAACCTCATCCTTACTGAAGTTCAAGACATACTTCCCATTGGCCAAAATTTTACCCAGGATATACCAGCAGGCCATAGACAAAAAAAATACTCCCTACAACATCACTCATCACTTCATAGACAGGTTGTTTGGTTTTGTGTTTGGGTTTTTTTTTTTAGCAAGGTTTTTATAGTCAAATAATAAAGACAGTGTTTCACATCTACAGGAGTAATTTCTTCACTCACAAACCTAGAGTTTTAGGGACAGAGGGACTATACACTATCATCTAATCTGACACATGCCAGAGACATTTATACAGCTGTTTTAGTAATGAGTCCAATAACTTGTGTGTAGTTAAAATAATGTGTCATCCAATAAGGCATCTGATCTTGATTTGAGGATTTTAAAAATGTGCCAAAGCCAGCATATTTTTGTACTTTGTTCTTATATTTATCTAAAAAACAGGCCTTGTTTCTTGTTTGAATTTGTCTGCGTCTAGCTTAACATTACGAGTTGCTGGCCTGTTTTTCTCTGCCATACCTCATAGGCACTGGGCACTTCTCTTAAGGTATTTACAAATGGTAATTTAGACACCTCTTGGTTTCTTCTCTGATATGGTGAAGAGACTGAGCTATTGATACGTTAGTCCTCCCACCTCTGAGATATGCATACTGTCTTGTGTTTTCTTCTTAGTCCAGTTTTCAGGCCTTGTCTGTGCACAGAAAAAAAAATGGGCAGCACAGAGTCCCTGTGCTTTGCTAATGCCATTTTTGGTCTCTGTGCCTTCCCCAGCTGGGACTGGGCCTCTCTTCCTACCCATAAGATGTGCTCTCTAGAGTTCTTTAATTTTGGATTGTATTTACAGCTTTTTGCGGGGATTTCCTTCACATCACTGAGCTCAGCAGTCTGTATGTTCACATTTCCTTATGTGAACAATCTGCAACTTTTTCCAAGAGATGGATTCTACATAGCAGCAGGTTCTGGAAAGCTCTTTCACTCAGCTATAAATCTGAAAAGATTTTATCTTTCTCAGGAAAAAAAAACAACAACTTTGAAAACAGATGTTGTCTCCATTTGAAAGCAAATAGCAAAGATAAGCCATCTATGAAACTGTCCAAGTGTGGAAAGTTGAAATAATGTTTCCAAACATTAAGAAACAAATCAGTCATTTGGACTGTGCTTGGTGTGAAGTTTCGTGAGGGATGAGGAGGTTGTTATTTGTTCAGACAGACTAATCAGTTCAAAAGTACTGCCATCCAGTGTAAGAGGGCATTCTCACAGTAGCAGTCCTCTGTATTGCAACTGAAGACTACTTTGATGTTGGATTCTCATCCATTTAGAGGACCTTTACATATCTTAATCTGTCCAAATCTCTGCAACATTCTCTAAGGCACCCCCTCTTTGCAAGTTCTGTTGTGCAATCTTCTTCACTCTGTAAGTCTCCTCATAGGAATTCCTAAACAAGTTTGTCTTCATTTTTACCAATAAGTGATGCTCTTCGTGATTCCCTGTGGAGCTGTGAAGCTCAGGGTAAGTACCTGCTAGAGAAATACAGGCATCCCTGGAACAAAGGACATTGGGAAGATGGCCAAACAACTCAGATATGATGCATTTGTTATGCTGGGGCTGTAGGAAAAGCCCTCTTTCCTTTACCCATCCCAATTTTCTTTTTCATTAGCCTCCTGATGCTAACCTCTGAATAACTTCTAAAGTAAACAGCCCATAAATATTGCACGAGTCTCCAATACTAAAAGCTGATAAAGTTTATAGCTCTTATAAAATAAATAGAAGGAAATGCTTTTCAGTTTCCTATTTATAGGTCTCAAGAGGGATCTCAGGTATGATTTATCACTTCAATTTTAACTGTATTAGTCTCCCCCTATCACATACACACAACTCTTTTCCTTGGTCATTCTTTTTTTCTCACACACAGCTGCTTCCTCTTTTCCCTGTAGACGTGCTCACACCCACAGAGCCATTTGCCCTCCACATCCTTTGCTAACAGGCAGGAGACTGCGTGCTCTTTTACAGAGTGTTGAGTGCCATCAGTTTTCACCAGAGTCAGCAGGCGTTGAGGGTTCTCAGCATTTAGCGAGAGGCTCTCAACCACATGTAATCCAAAGGAAAAACTACTTTTTTCAAGTCCATGTGGCACAAGGCCAAGGAAGGATTGAAAACGAGGGAGGCAACATTTTGGATGTGGGTGGATCATTAAAGCACAGAGAGTATAGTTAACATAGGGTATGTTTCTTTTTAGGGCATTCCTATATGCTTTCCAAGTGTTAATGTTTCTAAATATGCAGTATTCATCCCCAATTGCTACTGCATTGCACTTGAGCAGATAAACGGACTCTGGCTGATAATACCCTTGTTCTTGGAGCACATGAAGATAATTTCTTCTATTTTATAAAAGGGGAGGTTTCAGAAATACACCTGCTAACAGGTGTTCAGCCCATGGAGCCAGACTACAGCTAGGCCAACTTAAACTCCCAAAAATGTGTAGATGTGGACATTGGATCCTCAGTGCCCTCTGTTTTTCTTTAATGCTCTATTCCTATTACACTGCAGTATTTGCTAACATGGTAAGCCACAAGCACCACCACAGCTTTTGATGCCACTGCACCCTGACTGCATTTTCCTGTCCTGGTTCTGTATTAAAAAAAAACAACCAAACAAAATTGTCTTTCATGGTTGTGATTGCAATAGGTGAGGGGGAATGGATAATGGAAGAGAAGTTCAACAGGGGAGGAAAAAGAAATGACAGCTGCCAGCATCTGGGTGCCAGGGAAAGAGGACATCTTCAAAAGACAGAGAAAAAAATGGTGCGGAGTGAAAAGGACTGCAGACTGTGTCTGCAGACACAGAATTTCTTTTACCATGTGTCAAGGAGAGGCATTTCTGTTTCAAATTTGTAAGGCCCTTCTTACAGCTTCTTCATATACCCTCTGACATCAGCCGCTGCATATGAAAAGAAACTGAGATAACTTTACTCTCAGGGAATCACGTTCAATTGTCTTGGTTTCAGTGCCGAGGCTCTGCCTTGCTGATCCTCCCTGTTATGAAATACTGCCTTGTCAGCACTGCCATTCTCAGGGCCTGTCTCCTTCCTTCTCCAGTCCCCATCGCTCTGGCTAGGACTCTGCTGTTCTTGATGCACAAGGCTCTCCCCTCAACTACATCTGATCAAACCATCACCCTTTTGTTATTCAGCCTATTAGATAGCATGAAAAAACCTTTCATCATTTATTGCTTTATACCCCAGTGACCACACTATTGTCTCCTATTGACAGCAACTAGAGCCACACTTTTCTATTTGCTCTGGCAAAAGGCAACTAGTCAATTAATAGCAATTCCTTTCCAGTTCAAAGCTTACTCAAACTCCGTGGTCCCATAGAACCATTTCTGGACACAAAAAGTCATATTCTGATTTAACTCATCTTTCACATTATTTGACAGATATGATCTGCTCGATAATACTGAGATATATTCATTATGTTCAGGAAATATTGAAGCTGTAAGCAGGCAACTGTAACTTCAGATGACATACACCTCCGCCAGTCGAAACACTCTGTTGTCATCTTAGAATGTTAAGCATGGGGCTTGTTTCATCTGAGTTTAGCTGTCTAAAACCCAGATATATAAGCATGAATTCAGGCTCCTTCTATAATCAGTGAGGAGACACAACTGGCTACACATCATGTTACTTCCATCTCTTAGACACACCTCTTAGGATGAGATGAATGCTGCCTAGGTTAGGAAGCTCATTTGTCCCTGTGGCCTGTATCATTAATGGAATGGGAGGGCTCCTTCAGAAGGGAGATTCAAAGCCATCTTTTGCTGCTTTGGAATGCAGGAAGATGCTGGAGAAGACATTGACAAGGCCAGTCTGTAGTCACAGGTCTGGCATGTAGCTAGCTTTCTGTGCAAACACTTTTCTTACTACTGAGCATCAGAAGGGTAGTGGCTTTTGGTTGTTGTCCAGCATCTGATGCATGAATTATTAAGGTGCTTCTTTGCAATAAGGGAATTCCTTAGCTTCTTACACAGTAGCTGCTGGGTGATTCTTCCTTCCTAACCTTGCTGACCATGGCTCGCTCTCTGTCTTTGCAAGGCCTTTCTGCAGTGCATTTCTCCTACAGCAGCAGAGAGGTTAATGAAAAAAACCACCAAATACAGTCTGCCTAGGATACCAACAGACTCAGATGTTGAACTGCCTGGCAGATGCTACAAGGCCAAGCACAAATGAATATAGGAGCAAAGCAGAAGATGAGCCTGCTTGCTAGGAGAAGTGAGCAGAGCTTGGAGATGGTTGGGGGAAGCAGCCTGACAGACAGCCATCAAAACCCAGGTGGATTTATTAGCCTGCCAAGAAGTGAGAGGAGGAGGGTGATGTGGTGAAAGCAATATGTGAAATGTAAATGTCGGTAAGAAACATGAGCTATAGAGCTCTGTGAATAGCCTCTAAAGACCAAGCCTGAAGTGCCAAAGAGCCTTTCTTTCCAGAGGTGGGTCCTCTTGCCCATCATTGAGTGGAGAGGATGGAGTGAGCTTTCCAAGTCCAGAAGATGACATGGCTCCTATCCAGCCATTTTATTCTGTGCATCTTTAGCGTGACTCATGCCTCTTGATGATCATGTCTCTGGCCACAGAGAACTGCAAGCATTACAGAAGAGCCCAGTCAAGGTAACAACTCATTTGGTTCTGCAGAGGAGATTGCTGAAGACCACAACAAACAGAATTTCCCTTCCCGAAGTCTGACAGTTTGAGAACAAGAGAAGAAGTGCTCATGTAGGGCTTAAATCCTCCTTGGTTTCTCTCCTGGAAGAATGGACTTTTGCAAGCTCAGCAATCTTCCTTTATTCCCCTTGGTCTAAAAGCTGAAAGATACTTTCTTGCTTTGGCCTCAGATAGGAACAGGAGGCCACTGACCCCTGTACTTTCCTGACTGTGCCTCAGCACAGGACTGGTGGAGCTTCTCTGCAGGAAGAAATACCAGCATGGAGACTGCTCCACTCTCCATCCAGCTATGAGCCTCTCCACTGAGATTGCCAATGAGAGTGAATGCAACTAGCTCCAAAAGAGTTGTGGTTTTAGTGGTATGGGCACCTGTCCACTAGGAAGTGTGCTGAAACCTCTGACGCATTTCACAGGTTCCACCAGAGACTCATCAAACGCTAATAACATTCAATCACTGCTAACCAAGGCTGATTTTGGACGAGATGCTTGGAAGTGAAATATTACCTATCCCACCACCCGCCCCTACCGTATGTCAATTATACAGTGTAGTATTTGAAACCAATAAGCCAGAGCTTTTTATTATATGCCATGGCTTTCTTTGGAAGGTATTGCAACCACAGTTGAATTTGGAAACTTCACACATCGCTTATTTTATTTTCTTTAATGACTTTATACAAACACATATGTATCTTGTTACCAACCCATTTATCCACATGATATTATTTTTTCTTTAAATTGCAAAGAATATTTTGTTTCCTTCTATTTCTGTTTGGCAATGAACTATATAATCTTGTTCTTTATTTAGATGCATTTGTTCACTATTCAGACAGCATTAGTACTGCCCACAATTAGAATTCACTCTAATTCAAACGCCATCACTTACCACACTCCAGCCCACGGAATAGACAGTGCGGTGGCAGAGTCATTGAAGCATCTTTTGAGAGAACCAAACGCTGGAGTCTGAACCATGGTTTGGACCCATGCAGAGAGCTCTACCAGTTCTAATGGTGTCTCGTCACTTTGGTGGGCAGCCAAATGCTACTAGATGCAGATGTAAGCCACATCTCTTACATGGGAGCTACAGGCTAACAGTGCTTCATAGTGATTTGGCCTAATCCAAAGTTAATTTACTCTGAGGACAACCTGCTTCTGGGTTCAACTGGCTTTGAAAAAGGCCCTTAGGTGAACAAAGCAGATCTTGACTAGAGCTTAAGTAGCTCTGTATGGGGAATAACTGATGTATCCCAGAGAGAGATCACCTGTCAGCATCGCATTAACTCCAGCAATAAGGAAAATTTTGAGCAAGAAGACAAAAACCCTGTTGTTTCAGTGTCATCTGAATTTATAAAATGAGGTGCATCTACAATTTCTGTGCTACAGTGGAAAAGAGTAATAATTCCTAAGAGTGAGGGAAAGCACTTTTTTATTACAAGGGGAGAGGGAGGGGTGATAATTAAATTAAGTACAAAGTATCATGTGAAAGCACACTAAATGAAAAGAGAGTGATCTTACCTCCTGCCCAGCCATGTTAAAAACAAAACAAAACAAAACATCAAGGGAATTTTAAGAAAACGCAGTCCTGAAGGGGACAGGGAATTGTTGCTCTGTGACAAGATAGGAAACAATTCACACCCCCTTTCTCCAGACCCTCTCGCCTCCCTTCCCCCTTTGCCTTCCCATTCCGCAGCCTCTGGCCTGCCATCCTTCAGCTGCTGCTCTCCTCGCATCCTTTGCTGTCTTTTTGACTTTAAGCAGTTCCCTAGCAACAGCTGTTTTCAGCTGAGAGGAAGAACTGTGGACATTTTGCAGGCACCGCGGTGGGCAGGGCTCGGCCTCAGCTCACAGGTGATGGCTGACCCCAGGACTGAGTGGGACATGGTGCAGCTCCAGGGCAACAATTTTCGCATTGACCTGTGGTTACGACCTGAGACAGGAGGGCTGCACCAACTCTAATGCTTCAACTGTTCTTTCTGCTGATTAACAAAAGGTTACTCATTCTGCTTCATTGGAAATACTTATCTCCTCTGACCAAACACTGGGCTTTGCCCAACAGAAAAGCCTCTCAGGCACCATTAGTGTGGCAATCATATGGTGAGGTCATAGGTTTTCAGACAGGGCACAAGGGTGTCCATTCCGTTGGTTAAAAATAAGAGCTCTGATTTTTATGGGTCAGATGCTGTCCTGATCTCTGCTATCCAGCCCACCTTGCTGCTGAAGGCTGTTACTTCTGGAGCAGAACCAGGAAAGGTGTGCTCACAGCTCAACTGCTGCACCTCACAGCAGCACATGTTAGCCAGAGCCATCATGGGCTGCATGCAGGGACAGCCAGGGACCCAGGCACACATCCCTTTCCACCTGCTCTGCTTCTGCAGCAGTGATGCTTTGGCAGAGAGGAGGATGGGCAGCTGAGAGCAGCAGCATCACTGCAGTAGAGTTACCAGAGCTCAGCTAAGAGAGTGCTAACTTATAATTATTATTGATTATGTTGTTACTATTATCATTATTATATTCGCCTTTTAATTCGACCCAAAGAAACCAAACCTGTGGTACTTTAAATAGCAGCCATCTCCTCACCACCCACAAACATCTCCCATCATAAGTGCTGAAGTTGCTCTGGAAAATATGATGCAAGTTTTTAAGCCATTTGGTAGGGCTTTTGAAAATTGGGCCCCAAGTCATCACACTTGTCCTGGTTTGGACAGGACAGGGTTAATTTGGTGCAGCCAGGCTATTCTATACCATGCTGACATCCTGCCCTGGGGCCAGTTCTGGTTCCGGGGGGGTGACTTGTGGTGGGCAATCAGTCCGCTCAGGACCATCTCTTTGTCTGTGCAGTATTGCTTATTTGTACATTTATTTTTCTCACTGTTGTTACTGCTGTTGTTGCCGTGATTGTTTCTTATGTGTCACTGTATTAAACCCTCCTTATCTCAACTCAAAAAGGCACTTTGAAACTCTCTTCTCTGTCCGCAGTGGGAGAGGGCAGCAGCAAATGACCGCGTGGCAGCCTCGTGACCCGGGTGCCTGCAGAGCCCCGCCACAGCTTTACTAAACTACCAGACACTGCAATAATTTAGATACTCTAGAATAGACTAGTACACTAGCTAAATTTGTAAAGTGGAGGCATACTTACATAAACCTATAATGCCAAGTGATCAAAGCATCTGACAAGACCCCACAGTATAGTTTTTCCAGTTTGAAACAGAAGAAGAAAAAAGACAAGGTTTTCTCCATTAGCCAATAAAACAAGCAGCCAGTGTTTTCTAGTGGGCAGCCACTGATGTTTGAATTCTGTGATAGCACCTTGATCATAGTTTTTTCCTCCTATTTATTTCCAAGCTTCTTAACTATCATGTCGAACAAAGGTGCAGAGCTGTCTTGCACGGTGGAAATTATATGTCTGGATGTATTGTGAATCTGACCTCATTCTCAGTCTTGTCCCTTTCCGGAGTGGTGTTTGTGCTTTGCTCATCCCTGTACAGACAGGGGCTTGGCATCCCTGTCAGCTGGTGTACCTTATGCACGAGACATATCAGCTACCCACTGTTTCTCCCCACCTCCTGCCACCTGGCATCATGTCTGCATCTTCTACCTTGCCTGTTCAGCACTCCTAGCAGCGTCCCTCTCTGACACCCTGTGTGCCTGCCAGCCAGCTGCGTCCAGGGCTGGGGGTCCCACAGCAGGAGAGAGGTTGCAGCCCTGCACAGCTGCTACACAATGTGTGTCTTCTAAGGCAATCCCATGCTCACGTGTTCCATGAACATATGCTTTTGGTAGGAGTAGGCCTTCCCCTGCCTATCCCCATGTGACTTGACATACTATAGTGACTTAGGTCTGCTGTAAGGTAGTGAGTGGTACTAGGGTGAAGCCTTGCAAAGGATAACTAGGTGCCTTGGCCCTCCTAGCCTGAAGAAGCCCAATCTGTACTATGCCTTTGCTGTCCTCTACATTAACAGCAACCATCATCTGCACTTCTCCTGCCTCTATTATTTTCACATTCCTAGCTCTGCCCCTGTGCCTTCATGCCTATGACAGCAATCTCTGCTGCTTGAAGAAGCTGTTGTGCAGAGTGGGATAGGATGTGGATGAATGATAGATGGGATGGAGGAAGCGTATGTGGGCAGAAGGCTGCTTGGGTAGAGAGAAGGGATTGTGGGATTTAGGGAAGGAGGCAAGTTAGAAATGAAGCCCGTGTACTCCACGGAGTGAGGAAGGAATAAAGGGCATCAGGGGTAGAAGTGGCAAGAGAACCAGATCCCTTGTAAATCCTGAGTCCCTTATAAATATCCAGGTCCCTTAAAAATCTGAAAATCCCACTGCTGTCTCTCTTGCCTATACTCCTCCTGAAATCTACTATCCTTTCCATCATACTGATGCCACCCAAAGTACCACTGATCCTTCCCACGCTCCGCCGCTTTTCAGCCTTTGGAACTGCCTTCCTTACCCTTTTCCACCGTTGCAGAAACTCACTTTTCTCCCCCAAACATTCTGGCAGCAGGAAAATTCTCTGAGGCTGAAAACTGTTGAGCTCTGGGGCTGTGACCTGATGCCTGGGAATTTACCACCCAGGCAGCCTCACACCAACCTCACAGGAGCTGAGCTGTGCCTGCTCTCTCACACCTCTGTGAGCTGCAAACAGGATCTCCTTTTTTGGTCCTACCCCCACCCCCAGCTGAGGGACTTCTCTGCTGGGGTGAAAACATGCCTGCTTTCATCGGCCACACATTTTTGCTTTTTGTGTCCTTTCCATAGCTACTTTTTTTTCTTTTGGTCCCTGCTCTTCTCTGTGTCTCTGGTCCTTTCACTCTATGCATTTCCTTCTTTTGGGCAATATTCAGTTTTTGTCTTATCTCCAGTCCTAAGATTGTCTCTGTCAATTACTGGGGCTTAGCAGCAAACTAGTTAATTCTGACTAAGTGCCCTCATTAGACGTAAAATGAGATTAGTGGTAGAGCACAGGAGTTTGCACTTCTCAGGCAATGCTTTAAGCTATCCATTGTTTCAGGCAGAGACCACTGCTTTAGTTATACCAGCTTGTATTTGATAGATAGGTTCTTTCCCAAATCAGAGGCAAGACTTCTTTTGTTTTCAAAAGAATTCTTACATACTTAGAACTTGAATATGCCATTTGGGCCACATAAACGTATGTCGGCCAGATGTTTAATACCCCTGTTTCAATGTGTTTTACTGACAATAAAAGAACAATGAATGTTCCTGCAGGACAGTTTGATGTGGATTAGGATACAACAAATGCATTTTGACATTCGAATGTGTAAAAACAGCAGAGAAAAACAAAAACTGAACGAAATGTAAATTCTGTTCTTATTTTTCCTCCGTGAACTTGCTATTTTATCCATAGTTCTGAGTTTAACATACGTTATGAGTTGACCAGCAATATACCACAAAAACAAGACAAACAAACACCCCAAGCCCAGTCACAATGAATGCAGCATAAATCACCCCACATTATGGGTCTACGGAATCTGCCCCTCCTGGCTATACTCAGCAAGTATCATCAGTTCCCTTCCCACAAGACTGAACTTGGTGAAGTAAGCAACAATCTGGAGTATTTATCTGTTCCACCTATTGAAAAGATGAGCGTTAAAAAATGCTGTCACTAAAAGGGATCAAATTCTGCTGTGATTTATACATCTTAAAATCCTCCAGGAGTTACTGGGTGTGTGATGGTGTAATTGAAAGCAGTATTAGGCCTACAATTTATGGAAGCAGTTTAGCACAGCGATAAGCATATCAGAGATTAACACACACACAGTTTCTGCATTTTGTAAACTGCCATCAATCCCCAGTACTGCCACCAGAGAAGATAGTATCTTCTCGTCTACAATAAAATACAGTCTTTCTAAATTTGGTACCAGAAATGTTTATTCCTTGCACAGTTCAACCATATGAATAAAGAACTCAGAATGACTAGATCAATTCCAATACAAATCTGTTGGTATGCAGTGTTACTTTATGTCATATGGAGTACTTCAAGTTACATGCTCAAATATAACACCAGCCAACATATTGGGAACTTGGAGTATCAAATCCTGGTTCTGCTAAAATCATGATCTAGTCATGCCACTGCTTCCAATAGAGTTTGTTTCTGGGCAAGCCTCAATTATATCAGTGCTGGAATCCTTTTGCATGGACTGCAGATGAAACTGTTGGGTGGAGGTTGATGTATTTGAAATGTATTGTGCAGCTAGGACTGGTCCCTAATGGTGTATTATCCTCTAACTATTTAGTTCCTTTGGTCCCTAATGGCATTGGAAAAGGGAAGAAGATACAAAGCTATAGCCCCACCAAAAGCTGAGCTGTTGTCCATTATTGGAAAGTGGCACTTTTCACTAGAGGAAAAGGCACTCAGCCATGAAATCAGGAAACACTGAAGAAAAGAATAAAAATTAGCAGTCTAAGGTAGGACTTAAAATGAGCCTGGGATTGGACTAGGTGACCTGACATGTGAGGTTTGTGGGGCTTCATATGGGAGTAAAGAGACGTGAACTGTTCTTCCAGCAGTTCCAACAGAACCAACTTCTCCCCAGCTTGTGATCCCTCTCCGTTCTGCTGTGCCTCTTCTTCTATTTATCTTCTTTTTTTGGCATCTACTTCTTCTGAGGAACGACTCCTCTCACTTCTTATAGGGTACTGCAGTGCACATTATAATAAAGACCCAATCTCTGTTACAACATCAAGATCATACAGCAAATGAAATAAAGGGTAAATGGGTGAAGCACCATCTCTGAAAGGGGATATAGAGATCCAGTGTCATTAAAAGCTGATGTCACTAAAAGTCTCTTTAGAAAAAGCTTCTGCTTCCCGAAGGTGGGATTTCCCTGTCATATATATAAACCCAGAAGACTCTAGTTTCAGCCTTTGTTATGTAAGAATATGTAAAAACAGCTACAGCAGATGTAACCATGCTGTGTATAGTCCTGCCCCTGCTAATAGCCAACAGTGGTGCCCTGGTAAGAGTATAGAGCAGGGCCCTCATATAGCAACCCTTGCCCTGTAAATTCTTCCAGCCTCTGGCAAGTTTTGGCTTAAGAACTCTCTGTATTATACAGCAGCAGAGCTGCATCAGGTTCTGATGTTTGTTTCTTCCAGGACTGCACTTGATTACTTTTGAAACTCATATGAACTTCTAGCACCCATAAAATCATGAGAAAAAGTACTCCAGAGCTTAACCATGCATTACATAAAGAAGTTGTTTCTTTGCTCCACTTTAAGCCTGCCACCTGCCTGCCTTGAACATGTGCTGTACTGTGATTCCAACACAGTATTTCTGGTCTCTCCTCCAAGCTGGGGTGTACGAAATCATGTTTGCAGACTCAGCAGTGTTATGTAGTAAACAGCAGCATCAAAGAGACACATAAGCGATGGTGTTACTTTCAAATCACTCCTCTTGGGCTTTCAAGAGCCAAAAGACTCCTAGTCCTCTGGTCCACCTTATTGACTACATCTGGCTTTCTGTTTTTTATGGATGGTTGGACATGATGGCAAGCCTTCCTGGCATAAGGAGTGGCCTGACTATCAAAAAGGAATTTGAAGAGAGTCTGCTATAATTTTCTTTCTTCCTCTGATTCACAGTCATGTTTCATTTCACCAGCTAAAAGCCCTGAAGTGACACAGGAGGTTATTCAGGGCCATTCCATGGCAGTGCAGCTGAGCAAAAAGTATGGTTTCCAACCGTACGAGCAGCTGAGCATGCTAAACACACAACTATCTCACCAGCGCAAAGACGTCATGTGGCTCCACCAGCTTTTTCACAATAAAGAGAACGGAGTAGGTCTTTCAAGCTGTGCACAGAACTGTGCAGTAGAGCCTCCATCATCTCCCTGCATTGCTCTGCGATGGGTGTAAAGTAACACATTAAGCACCGTTATAGCCATGTTAAGGCCCTTCTGACTGTCTGATAAAGGATGTTGGTAGTTGCATATATACACAAAAAGCCCTTACATGCTTTTTCAGACCTGAGTACTGTTTATTGCACGAGTACAAATGCAAGCTTAGGTCTGCTGACACTGCTGCAGGGCTTAATGAGACAAATGCATCGGGATGTGCCCTCCTAGGTCCGTTCGTGCTGCCTGCCTCAGTACAGGCAGATCTCTGCAGTGACCATGACAAAACAACGGGCAGCAGAAATACTAGCAACAACAGCACATCCATTTGGTGTTAAACTTTTACTGGTTTTTGTTTGCCCTCTCCCAAAATGCTCTCTGTTCCTCCTGAATATACCACCCCATGCAGTGGAGTTGTCCCTACTGTTTCTCCCTCTCGCCTCTGCCTCTTGGGAGTGCCACCATCGTACAGCAGGAAGGACGGTGGACTGTCCTTGCGCCTCAGCCCTTGTGTCTCTTGTCCTTCCCTTCCCTTTCAGGAATGGGCTGTTCCTTCTTCCTCTAGTGCCTCCCTAGCATGTCCTCTGCCCACAAATCACTGAAGCAGCACAAGTGCAGCACTACCGGTGTTTAATGTCTGCTGCATTGTCTGCTGATAGCACAAGCTGGATGTGGCAGGCGAAAGGCTTGTCTCTGGTTTATGGGTGAGCTTACAAGAAGAATATGACAGTGTGAGTGGTTTCTTCCCTGAACACACTGTCTGTGCCACGTGAGCGACTGTCTCAAGCTCCTTCAGCAAGCTCAGATGAAAAGCAGCTCTCATCTGCGCTGGGCATGGGGGAATTCCTGCAGCTCCCACTGTGTTAGGCTAGGCTGGGTATTACAGCAAGTCCTTCTTAACAGAAGCACAGTTGTGAATATACTTGCATTTTATCTGCCCCTCACACACAAAGACACTTGAGGTTCTTCTGTTATTTAATGTTTGAGAAAATATGTGAATACAGAACCGATAAGGATGTTCTACAGGTTTCAAATATAACACACAGGACTGCTGCACAGAGAGTGAACAAGAGAAAGACGGTTGTATATTTGATGGCTGAAATACTGCCAGTCTCTCTCCCCCGCCTCAAAATATGTTCATGACGCCTAGACATAAAGTTCAGTGTTTCATTCCATCTCAATAGGGATTTTATGACTAAAGTGCCGAGGATAAGAAAAGACCAATTTGTAGTTTTATTGATCAGGCTAAAGGTCAGGGACAGACCTGTAGGTCATGGTGCTTCCTCTGAACAGACATGGGACCAAGTGCCTACCTGTGAAAGCAGAAGAATGAGGTAGGGGAGGGGGAACTTACACTGATGAAACGTGACAGCTGAGATGTCAATCATGACCAAATTGGACAGGCTTAGCAATGGGAGGCCTCGCAACAACCATAACTTTGCTCCATGCCTGCACGCTCTGGCAGAGGGGCTTGTACTATGTGCTTGCTGAGGCAGTGATGTGGTGCATGGGCAAATGCCAGGACACAATTTAATATAATAAAAACATAATTCATGCTGACAAAGTTTATGAGATCAAGTTTCCCAGTCCTAGCTGAACCACATAAAGCATATAATGTCACTATAGGCATTTTGGCTGAAATGGTAGGGGCTTCTGCTGCATGGAGATAGCCTGGAAGGTATTCGTCACCATGACCCACTCTGGGCTGTTGCAATAGTAGAATAACACAAAACTACATTGATTCATTGTCAGGAATTTACAGTTTAGACTTAAAATGTCATAAAGTGAAATGGTTTCCACAGCAATGTCAGTTTTTCTTTCTTACATATAATAATTTTGTCCTCATTTGCCCCTGTGAATCACCACTGACAGTGAGACTTGGTCTCTGTAGTGTATTCTGTTCCTGGTTTCCCTCTGCTATGTTTGCAGCGTTAAGCTGTTTACGGCGGAGACTGTGCTTGCTGTAAAAGAGAGAGGATCCAGCACAGCTTGAATTAAAGATGGTTTAAGCTAACTTTTGTTCCTACTGATTCTGAGCTATACAAAGAAGTCATCTTTATGCTTCTGGGAGATCTCCTCCCTGTTCTCCCTGCTTATCCCACCTAGCATAGCAATGGAAGGAAGCCTTCATACTTTCCTACCATTTAGGACACATACAGGCCAGGTAAACATGATAGTAGGCGGGTTAATCTAGATATTGCTTTTCTTGACCTTACTTCTTCAGATTGAATCTGTACAAAGCAAAACCAGAGTTTTGTTTTATGATAAATTTGATCTTCAGGTACACAGGAAGAAGTATTCCTAACTCATAAGTGACACGCTAACACAGCTAACGTCTTTGAAGGGGACCCAGGGAGCTAAAATCTTCCCTTTAACTTCCCTTCCCTATATTAAGTTGATGGAAAACTAAGCCTGAAAATAGTCAATGCTCCAAGTCCCTGAAGAAGGTTTTATCATTATATGTACGAAGCATCTGTTGTGACATGGCCTGATTAATATCCCACTATTCCACTAAATTTGTAATGAAGGAAACAACACTGGTCATGTCTTGGTATCTGATCCTGGCTTGTGGTGGGGAAGGAAGACGACAAGGTGTATTGGTATCCCTTTAAGCCCCGTTTTCAGAATTAACAGAGAGTCAGTTAAATGCCCTGGGAAGTATAAGTTTAGGAACGGTGTATGTTACACTTCAAGTCTATCAGGAACTAAGATGGTCTAGCATAGACACTTGCAGAAACTGCATGCTGGAATGGAGAACAGGAATACTTTCATTTATACTTTCTTATTCTAGATTTCACATTGGCTGAATTTTTCTCTGCCTGTACCATCTTCATCCTGATGGTTTCTGAGCTCCAAACAAAATCTGGTTTTATCACACCCATAACCTCTAGCAACCCTTGTCTTTCTTTTAATACTGTATTTCATTCACTTGTCAGTCAGCTGAGTAATGAAGTTTCATGGTAGGTTCTGGTGACTGTGAGACCCGAGGTCTGTATTGAAGCAGAGAGTTACTTAGCTAGTTACATAGCTGGCTGCTATGCAGCTGGGTGGCTTCTAGATGCCTGCTGCACTATCAGTCAGTCAGGGCTTCTTCTGGCCACAGCAATTTCATGACTGTGGTCAGCTCCAAGAGTCATAAAAACACAGATGTCTTGACTAAGAGCTCATTCTAAAGAAGTGCAGTCATGTGATTAGAGAAAACCAAATAATAGCTGTCTATACCTCAGTAGCAATCTTTATACTTAGAAGAGTTGAGGAGTCCAGTGCAAATCTTAGCACTCATCTCCCTTTGATCTGTACCTTTTCTCTGGACTGTGGAGTTGGAAACCATCCTAACGTTGCATAACAAGGACTAAATAGCCTAATCTCTGTGTGTATTCAAATTACAGCCTCAATGCTCCATTAGTGTGCAATTCTATCACCTTCAATACTTACATATTTGAATGTCTGGTAAATAGGTTGTTCTGGTAAGAAAGAAGGAAGGGTCATATTTACATAGCGTAATAAGAAAATATGAGAGGAGCAGAAAATAGAGAGCCGCCAGCAACTATACCTAGCGTTTTACAGCTGAGGGGGTTTGTGTCTAATAGCCATGCCTATTAGACCACATCAGATCTTATAATTAACTAACAGCAGTGGGAGAGAGACATTCCCTGGGTGAAACCAAACAGCAGCTGCAGTGTCTGTGCTGTATTGTTTTGGTGAGCGGCCCCTGAGTGCGAGGGTTTGGGAGGACAATATCAAAGAAGGAGATTTTGCACTGCAAATCATTCAGTCTATGGAGATGATGGGTAAGAGGCAGAGATTGTTAGAGGGAAAACACAAGGAGGGAAAGCTGGAGGCCAACAAGCATCAGTCTGATTTAGGGTAGCC
Source organism: Eurystomus gularis (assembly GCA_013400335.1). Lineage (NCBI taxonomy): Eukaryota > Metazoa > Chordata > Aves > Coraciiformes > Coraciidae > Eurystomus > Eurystomus gularis. The sequence continues at coordinate 291,710 of VZZY01002039.1, read as the reverse complement.
CCATGTACACCGGAAAACACAAGGAGGGCAGAAGCAGCTTATGGGTATGGAGAAACACTCCTTTTCATCTTTGATGTGTAATTGCTGGTTAGGAACACAGTGAAATACTACAGAGAAATTGGGCAGAAAGATTTCAGCAGCCATATAGTCAGGGGCATAAATGAGAACAGGATGAGAGCTGGGAGAGTTTAAGATGAGGACAGAAGACAGGTTTGGGGCTGGAACAACATATAGTTATGATCAAGGCCAAAACTGGAGCCCTACTTTGACCTTACAGGCAAGATAGGTGTAATGAGTCTCTCAGAGCTGAAACTGGAGATGATGTTTTGCTGGCTAGGAAGGTGCATTTGAGATAAGAGTGGTATAAGAGACGTGATTCATTATAGTAAGACAGCAAAGCTGAATTTCCTATTTAGTTTCAACCTACTTTCAGGACATCCTTTGGCATATGTATCCACCACCAGGCTAATTCTCCAGGCTGGGACACAGATGAAAGCAAAATGTGACCTGTTCCCACAGGATCTGCTGTCACCTGTGCGTTTTGCGAGGGCTTCTGGAACCATTTCCCACTTGTGCTGCACTGCACAACCCTTCCCCAGGGAGCTGGGAGTAAATTTGCCTGTGTGGGCACACATGGGAACCGTGCAAATGGAGCTGGGTTCTAAAGGGACTCGAGGGGGCTAGCAGCAACTTTTGCCACAAAGAGGGTGTGTTACAACCTCAAGTAAAAGACACTTCCATGTTTTGCTCTTTATTTCAGATTAGGTCAACTCCACCCCACAGAAGAAAAATAATGTGTGTGAGGGTTTTTTTCCTGTGAATGAAGAAGAGTTGCTGCACCTGAGGAAAAAAGAGCCTGCTTTATCTCCCCAGGGAAGGGACGCCCTCACCAGAAGATAAATTTCATAGGGTTTCCGCAAGGGTTGGTGATTACTGCCGCGTGTTTGCTGGAGGGGCGACTGGTGGTCACCTGTGATGCTTCTGAAGAGCTTTTTCATCTGAAAGTCTTCCTCTTGGAGGTGAACAGCGAGAATGGATCCCTGAGCTCGGCTCTGTGTCCTGCTTGAGGGCCAGCAGACGCGCAGCCTGCCTCAGGTGCACTCACCCACCCCACCCACAGCTCCCTTTTCACTGCCTGCCTTGGGGTAACGCCACACGGGTGGCGAGCACCCTTCCCTCCCTCCCTCCCAGCCCCGCCAAGGCTGCAGCTGAGCAGGAGCAGGGGGCCTGGGCCCGTGTAGCAGCAGGTAAGGGTGGGCCCAACCGCCTTCTTGGCCCCAGCCCCTGCTCCCCACCGCGGCGGCGGGACACGCCGGGCGGCCCCCTCTGCCCGCCGGCAACCAGAAGGCCTCCCGGGCCCACCGCCTT
>VZZY01002039.1:259687-290036 GCA_013400335.1 Eurystomus gularis | reverse complement strand
CGGAGGCTCGCCCCGCTGCTGCGGCTGCCGCCGCCCGCCGTCCCACCCCAGCGACAGGGTGTGCAGGGGAAGAAGAGAAGGGTGAAGAGTGCGTGGGGATGCTGCTGGGGCAGGCTGTCCGCTGTGCTCGCTGTCATGGTGGTCTGGCCTGGTGACCGCTCAGTGGAGCTCTGCGGCCACGTCCTCCGAGGAGCTTTCTTGCAGTAGGCTGAGGAATGGCACCAGCCGTTCTCTCCGTAAAATATTAAGCAGGCCAGCACAGCCACATCCTCTGGTGGAAGCCCCGTGGTGTCTGTGGTCATCTCAGAAATGCTCCAGCATTGGACTACATGGTGCTTGGTGAAGAGCAGAGCTTGGGTTGGCGGGCAGTGCTGCAGCTGGGGCTGCACAGGCAGAACAAACTGTGTGTGTAACTACATGGACTTGGTCTTCACACAAGAGTGAGTTTCAGGGTTCAGGATGGTGGTTACCGTATAGAAAAGTGCTTGTCACCATGGTGACCGAGCAATGCCGCATCTTCCTGGGAGTGGAAAACACTAGTCCTGGGGATCTGCGGCGTGAGACCAGTGGGTTAAATCCAGCAGGCTTTACCTTTTGAAGCCAGAGGCCGCAGTCTGTGTTACAACTGTATATATGCCCAAGACACGAATTGGTTGGAATCAGCCTGATGTCCACGCAATGGCTATACATATGCAAGAAGGATACCACGAGTGTATGCTGGTGTCCATTGAAGGTGGTGTCTTCCAAAAAGGTTCTTGCAGAAACAAAAGCAGCATCAGGGAGTGCAGCAGTGCAGGAGTGTGGAGGTGGCAGAGCTATTGTCTGTCTAGTACTTTGAATAGTAAACTAAGTTTTATCTGAAGGCTGTTTTGGTGCCATTGGGTAGGGGCTGGGATTCATCAAGTTGTAGTTGAGGGGCCTGACGACTACCTGTGGTGGGTTAACCTTGGCTGAGGGCCAGGTGCCCACCAAGCCACTCTATCACCCCCCCTTTCCTTCCCCTCTCCCTCAGCAGAGCAAAAAGAAAGGGGAGGAAAATAAGATGAGAAACAAAAAGCAGTTTAATAATAATAGAAGCAAAGCCAAGCAAATCCGCGTGTGGAAGCAAAGGAAAACAAAGTTATTCTCTACTTCCCATCAGTAGGGGATGTTTGGCCACTCCCTGGGAAGCAGGGCTCCAAGACGCGTAGGGGTTGCTCTGGAGGACAATGGAACGGCCCCCCCCTCCTCCTCCTTCTCCCTAGCTTTATAGCTGAGCTGACGTCATATGGTATGGAATATCCCTTTGGTCAGTTTGGGTCAGCTGTCATGGTTGTGTCCCCTCCCAAGATCTTGCCCACCCCATCCCACTGGGGGGTGAATGTTGGGAAGAGCCTTGGTGCTGTGCGAGCACTGCTCAGCAGTAGTCACAACATGGGTGTGTTATCAACACCCTTCTAGCTCCCAGCACAAAACCACTGCTGCTGTGTGGAAAACCAGCTCAGCCAACAAATGCTCAAATTTGTTTCAGGTAGTTATAAATATGACAGTGTATATTTACGTATAATATAAATATGTGAATGTTAAGCCCAAAAGAATACAATGACACCTTTTTTCTGGCTTTATTTGTTCACGAGGCATTCAAATAAAACTTGTTATCCAGCACCCCATGTACCAAGAGCTTTCCTGGTATTTTGGGGTTTTTGGGGGGGGTTTTTTGTTTGTTTTTTTTTTTTTACCAGCAGCATACCTGATTCTGGTAACAGTTTCTACTGCTCCATACAAACTTTGGTCCTCTTCAGGAACTCGTAAATATTCACCCCAAAACCCCAGGAAAAAACATATAAAAACCCTAGTCATTGCTGGCTGCTGAGAAGGGTGGCAATAAGCCTCTCTGATCCACTGACATATTCCTTCATTACTGCATGTCTAGCTTAGAAGAGGGTAGCTCTAAATATGGTCTAAGAGGCTCATCATTCACTGTTCTCATACCTGGGAACTCAAAGGTTCTGAACCTTGGACAGGAGAAAAAAAAAAAAAAAAAAAAAGAATGAAACTCAGTGAATTCTCCCTTATCCAGTGCTCCTTAGGGTCACCGTGAAAGAAGCTTGGGCAATGGAAGTAGTGGCACATTCCTGAAGCATTTTGAGATACTTTTATTGAAGACGAAAGGGGCTTTGAGTCCAAGAACTGCTTGCACCACAAACGACAGCGCTCATGAGGGAGGTGAAAACAACACTCATAGATGAGCTACCTGCAGTATGTTCAGATGGGTAAGGCAGTGCTGTACTGTAAGTACTTGAGGATGCACCAGATGAGCTTATCCATGCAGAAACATGAGCCCTAGACAGAAATTAGCTGTATTAGCATAGCATGATACTGAGGTTAATTTCCCCCATTTCTGAGCAGAATTTATTGGGTCAGGAAGCACATGTGGTTATATTGTTTCCAGTTCTGGAGTTATTTGGGGCAGAACTACCCATGACGGACTCCAGGAAAAGTAGGCAGTAGCTACGAGAGTTACTGAGACACCTCCAGCCCTGCTGTCAGCTCTGCCAAAGCCAGGCTGGCAACATCACTCAGACAAAAATGTTGTTTTACACAACTCAGCCTATGGCTGAGGGTACTGGCTTCTCAGAAACATGCTTGTTGCCTCTGTTTTCTTCCTCCTGGAGTCTTAAAGGATCCCCATTACAGTTCCTTTCTGCCTTCTTTCCTTTCCTAATCCCTTTTCTTTCTCTCTCCTCTTCTAGCACAGGAATATTCCAGCTGAAATCCCCACATAAAACCTGAGTTTTACCTACGCTTCTGAGAATCTGCCAGCCACCTCTGGCACTGCCTTGGGGGATGTCTGCTTGGTGTAGCCATGTTCTTTGAGACCCTTCCCCCCCAGCTCAGATATGGTCGATATGGCTAAACCTGAGAGAAAGCTCCCTTCCCTGTCACCCCTCCTCCCTTCCCAGGACACTGTGAGAATGGCAGCAGCAGCAGAATTACCTGGCTGCTTTTCAGAAGAGCGTGTCCCAGAGCAAAGTAAGAGAGTGGCCTCAACCACTCAGTGTAATTAAACACAAACATCATTTTTGTGTAGCCTGTGCCGTGGCAATCGCAGCAGTTACTCTCATTCAGCTGGGAGGTTTAGAAGGCAGAGCCGTGGCATTTCACAAAAGATCTTCTGTGCAGGCAGTGCCTTAAACCATTTCATTGAATGAAATACTCTCGTGGAGCAAAAAGTGCTGCAGGGGGGAGAGGGGGCGGGAGAAAAACACACTGGATAGAACCACAGCATTTCTGGCCGTGGTTCAATAACAGCTCTTGGGGCAGCACCTGATATACTATTAGGGTGAAAAAGGCTTTTTATACGCAGTGCTTTGGCACTGCGATAGCATCTCTCTTTTTTCTCCCTTTCTCTCTTGACTTCCCCAGAGAGGCAATATATTGTCTTCCCTCTAGTTAAAGGGAGAGGGGGCTATTTGCATAGACAGGTCACTTTGTTTCTGTTGAAGGTGAAATGAAAGGGCTAGCTAATTCATGTACACAGACAAGAAGATACAGCACCGTACTGTCAGCCATTACAGGAACCGGGTGAAGCATCTCTACACAGTGCACGCGGCGCTCACCGGAGCAAACCTTTGGGTCAGGGTGGCAGAAAGAGTGATGCTGATGAGGAAAAGCCAGTCAGAAAGGAAGGGAATAGCAGAATGAAAGACAAGGGGTCAGATTTTTTGGGTGCTATATATGAGCCTAAATTCTTCTTGGCATCATGGTGGGGAGAGAAAGAGTGTGGCCACAGTACTTTTGAGTCCCAGCTATGGTGGACTCCAGTACACTCTGATACAGCCAGGTGGTGGCATTGCCAAGGGCAGAGTAGCGAGCACAGTCTGGGACATGCCAAAAGGACTATGAGATCCCTTGCCACCTAGGATGGGCTCTATGTATTATGCTGGAGGTCCTAAGACGGACAGCTAGAACCTGGGTCATGATCTGCTTGAAGGGACCAGCAGAAATGGAGAGCCTGGAGTTGGAGGTCCTGCAATTCGGGCTTGAACTTCTTTGGAGCTTAAGGGTTGGATACTGCTGCCAATGAATGCAAAGGAGATTTGGCAATCACCTTCAGTTAGTGCGGGAGAATAATATCACCCCAGTCTTGCATAGTGCTTTTCATCAAGAGATCTCATGTCTGTGTCATTACTGCTAGTTTTTTATGTCTTAGAAAATGGGGATGTGGAGAAGGCGAGCAGAGCTGTCCAAAACTGCCCAGTAAACTGGTGGTAAAACAAATAGGAAAGCTGCTGCCTCACACTGCCAAACCGAGTTCACTTGTCACACACAAGGGAATGAAACATAAGGCGGCTGTCTTCCTCTCAGTCCTTCTGAGATAAAGCAGAAAGCTCTCTTGGAGGTTGTGGATACTGAGGTCTCCTGTGCCAGGTTAGCAGATGCCCGCGCTGTGTGGGTCCCATGCCCTATGAGGATCATTGTCCAGACAGCATGTCTTACTTTGCAACTGGTCAGAAGCACTCGTTCCTCATGTAGGATGGCAAATGATAGGGAGGTAACTAGATTGATCTCCTTTGTAAGCCTTTGCCTGGGACTTGGTACCAAGTTCCAGATGGTACAAAGCCCCTGCTGCTTGGATCCGCACAAAAAACTGCATCTTCCTCAACCTATTTCACAACATATTTGGCTTGCTCTCAGTTGGTTGCTATTTGTACGAATTAAGCTGAGCTGCCAGGAACGTTTGCAAACAGCGAAAAGCAAAGTGGGATGCACAAAGCAAGTCAAAATAGGTCTCAAATCTGGCAAAATGCCTGCAGGTGCTTATAACATCTGACTTACTCTAGCCTATATATTACACACCCACACACTCATTCATCCAGCTTTCTCTTGCCCTCACGCCCACACACGCTCACCCTTCACAGATTCATTCACCTTCTCTTCTCCCTCCCCACCTTCTCTTCCAAACACAGTCATTCCCCCACACAAATCTACCTCAGACACACTCTTTGTTCCCCATATACAAGCACACAGACATTTGAGTGCCGAGTGCAGCATCTGTAGGTGGTATGTATACATTCGTATAGCAGACGATGCTGTAATCTTATACCTCTGCTGTGGAAAAGCCTTTGGGATTAGTGAGCTGAGAGCTCTGACTGCTCTCACTTTCACGTGAAATACCACTGATCCAGCTTATGGGCTTGGCTGTTTCCATCCTTCCCTGCCTCAGCCTGAGCTCTGCCATCGTTTTCCACAGAACCTCTCTTTCTGCTCATCTTCCCCTTGCTCCCTTTGACTCTTCCTCCTTGTGCTTCTCCATTCCCCCATTGCTGCCCAAGACCACAGTGTTTCAGAGAGCTTGGCCATCCCTGTCTCTCCCCATGACGTAACGCTGTCCCCGATTACCTCACCGGAGAGTGAGGAGGGGTGAGCGATGAGCCTGCCATGCAGTGGCGAGGCTCAGGGCAGGCAGTCCTGCAAGGTGTGATGAGATCAGAGGCAGAGACGGTAAGCAGTGGGGTGGACTGCGCTGCCATCCGAGCAGCGCTGAGTCCACCTGGCATCGAGCCTGCCTCTAATGGAATGTGACCCACCGCTGGGAATGAGCTCATCTGTAATCCACTTAATTGAGTTTTATGAGCAAGGCTCTCACATCGGGGAGCCAGCCTGCCTTCTTCCTAGCACTCATCCTCCTCTGCTTGCTGCCTGGGGAAGAGAAGGGGAGGTGGGGAGTGCATGCACTGCTCCATCGTGCTGTTCGTTGTTGGGTTTCTGATTTTCTGCCTGCCCTGGAGAATGTGCAGGGAGCTGGACAGACATGCTCTTCAAGAGACCCACTGCCTAATGGTCTAATGTTGTTCAGTTTTGCTGCAGGTAGTGATGCTCAACTTTCTATGTGAATATTGGTGATGCTGTCGGCAGTGCAGAGCCTTAAATTCTCCCAGCCTTTTGGTTTCTGTGCCAGTGCTGGGTACTCAGGGGAAAGGCTTTGATGTGCTGTACAGACCTTGCATACGCATGAACCATCTTACCTGGGAGTTCACGTGGGATGGGGACAGAAGCATTCTGATCTCACCCTTGCTTTCAATATGCAGTGATTTAAGTGGTGGAGCTGTCAGGATCCTGTAAGAGCCTTTGTTTACACTGTAATGTCTTGCCATCTTTAGCATCTACATCATCGTTTGTGCTATGTGAATTGGTCACATAAGGGCCAGCAAACAGAGAAATCTGTCTGCTGTCTGGCAAGGAATTTTCAGGCTTGACTCTGCTTGGTGAAAAATGCAGCCTTTTCTCTCGGTGAAGCAAAACACGGGGAGAAAGTGAGAGAGGAAGCCTTCTCTCCAAGGGAGTGTTACTCTCTTTGGAAAGGGCTAGCAGAGACCCTCAGGCATGTGTAATTTGGGATGTATTCCCTCCAGTGCCGTCATAAGTGCCTATATTTCATACGATCATTAAGGTTGGAAAAGACCTCTAAGAGTACAACCGTCAACCCAACATATTTGAAATAAATGCTGGGTGCAACTCCTGCTGCTTTTCTGTTGCTTCTGGTCTACCTTGTAGGAGGAAATTTTGACATGGTTTCAGATCTAATGTTGCATACGTATCGCAGAGCAGTAGCTCAGCAGTTCCAGAAATCCAAAGCTTTAAGGAAAGGTCATGGCATATGGAAAGGAAAGTGTCCTGACACATTAACACAATGGCCATAACAGACCTGTGCTGGGAACAGCAGTGTCATCACTGTGCACTGAGTGATACTTTCTGTGTTTCTTAAAATCCCCAGACACTGGAATCATGGAAATACACGACAATAGAAGATTTCATTTTTTTTTTGTAAATGTGTGCTTCTAGTCTTCACAGTTGCTGAAAAATTGGACCAGGTGAAATCTGAGGACTCAAAACCCAGACAGGAAATAAAAAGAACCTATATAATATGGTTTGGGGTTTTTTTGAATGGCATGATTTGTAAGCCTATTTCACACAGAGGTGCAATGATTTTCCATTGACATCTTGATGATGACACACTATAATGACTATAATGACTATTCAGGACAGTTCATTGCAGCCATGCTACAGCTGAAGTAACTGTTTTCTTGCATTCTGCTTTTGAAAGTTCAAGACCTCCTAAATCATAGAATCATAGAATGTTTTGAGTTGGAAGGGACCTTTAAAGGTCATCTAGTCCAACACCCCTGCCATGGGCAGAGACACCTCCCACTAGATCAGGTTACTCAGAGCCCTACCCAACCTGACCGTGAATATTTCCAGGGATGGGGTGTGGAGGAATTTTTGAGTGAGAGAGGACATGACTTAATTACAGTGAACAATCCAGACTTCGAGGCTTAGTTGACAGCTCTGAAGCGTCCTTGGAGGAGAGATAAGAAGAAGAAAGAATACAACAGTTTGCAAGAAAACAGAACTTTCCCAGNCTTTCTTCACAGGAGAGGTGTTCCTTCCCGCTGATCATTTTTGTGGCACTCCTCTGGACCTTCTCCCACACATCCATGTCTTTCTTGTACTAAGAGCTGGACACAGTACTCCAGGTGAGGTCTCACCAGAGCAGAGTAGAGGGGTAGAATTGCCTTCCTCAGCCTGCTAGTCGCACTTCCTTTGATGCAGCCCAGGATGCGATCGGCCTTCTGGGCTGTGAGCGCACATTGCCAACTCATGTCCAGCCTTTTGTGTGTCAGTATCCCCAAGTCCTTTTCCGCAGGGCTGCTCTCAATCCCTTTTCATCCCTTCATCCTGCATTGATACTGAGGGTTGCCCTGGCCCAGATGCAGGACCTTGTACCTGGCCTTGTTAAACCTCATGAGGTTCACATGGGCCCACTTCTCAAGCTTGTCCAGGTCCCTCTGGATGGCATCTCATCCCTCAGATGTGTCAACTTCACCACTCAGCTTAGTGTCATCGGCAAACTTGCTGAGGATGCGCTTGATGTCATTGGTGAAGACATTAAACAGTACAGGTCCCAATACAGACCCTTGAGGGACACCACTTTTCATCAGTCTCCATCTGGACATCGATCCATTGACCACTACCCTCTGGATGCAACCATTCAACCAATTCCTCATCAGCTCTTGCTTTTGAAGAGGAAGTCTTTGTCTCATAGGCACCTAGAATTTGAATCCAGCTGGGTCAGCAATTCTCTTGTCTGTCTTTTTTTTTTTTTTCAGATTCTTGCAAAATGAGCATTGCAGGACTGCAGGGTTTTTCCAATACCTAGCACTTCACCTTCACCTCTCCCTTCTCTCCCAGCTCCCATGTACACATATGTGAGGCAGGACTTCAGAGCAATGACTCTACTACTCTACTACTATCAACGTAACTGGCAAATCTGTTGGAAATTGATGCTGAAAGGCTGGTATTGAATTGGACAGACTTAGACAGTGACTGCCTTGGAGTCAACAAAGGTACTTTTTTTTTTTCCTTTCACACCGTTTACTCTAAAATCCGAAAACAGTCATCCCAGCATTACATGAAGTCCCCAAATGGCCATGCAATCTGGATAGAGGTAACACTCTTCCAGTGAATCCAATGCTGGAAATATCTTCTCTCAACTTAAGTACATTCTTCTACTGTGTCCTTTCACTGCGAAACTCCTGACATCATATTTGATACTATTTTATCCCTTGAGTAGTAGTTAGCTTCAAAAATGGCAGGAGACCCTCAGTATAGCCTCCGGCTCTCTCTATTTACAGGATCTGCACACAACATATGGCACATGGAGAAAGGAAGAGCTGTTAAAAGGATGAAAGCTGTTCCAGTAACTGTGGTTGTTAGGAGCTAGTGGAGTATCTGTCATTGATGAGAGCAAAATATTTTAGGCTATTTGTACTTTACGGCACAAACGTTTTTTAGAGAAGTTTTGTAAAAATAATTTTTTGGAAAAGTACACTGTCCAGGAAATGGCTTCTGTCATATCTCAGAGCACTAAAAAATGTCAAAATTGCTGCAAAATCTGCACAGTGTTTCACTCCACTGCTACTTCAAACCCAACAAGAAGCTTGTGTGCATCTTCTCTTCCCCGTCCATAGCAGTTGGCCTCATAAAAGATACTGACCCTCTCTACAGTATTTACCCCATGTTTAGATGTTCAGGCAGTAGCAGAGGCTATCTTATTTATCCAGGGCAGGTGATCCTGAAGTAGCCAAATCCAAAATAATTACTGCTCTTTCCTTTTCCTTCCCCCACTAAATCTCTTCCTTCCCAGATTGCCCAGATTTGCGGGTGGGGCTGAGCTAAAAGCAGGAGACAGCATGCTGACAGGGGCTGTGCTGTGCTGTGGAGGTCCATACCGCATCAGCTATGGAAGGTCATGCATCTCTTCACTCTCAGTAATAAATACACAGCTTGGCTCTTCAGCCTAGCCCTCCCCCACTGAGTTCTTCCCATACATCTCTAAAACACCCACTCACATGTATGCCTATAAACAAGCAAACAAATCACGCCACCTAAAAAACTAATTGAACAATTCCTCCTACAGCCTAGGAAGGAGAAGAATAAAGGAGGATGTTGGTTGTTTCTATTTCTGAAATATTGAAGAGCTACTTAACTACTATTGTGACAGAAAGATAGATAACTAGGTTGATTAGACAGTAAGAAAACAAGAGGGAAAGTGTGGAACAGAGAGAGAGGAAGAAGCTTTGTCACATGGCCCTGTCAGTGTGATTAGTGGCTTTCTCCTGGATCCTCAATGGAGTGGCCTCCATGGGTCAATCTCATTAGAGTTAAAAATGGAAGGGCTGCGGGAGTCCACACTGAGCTTTACCCAGAAAGTTTGATGGCAGGGTCTTTGCTCAGGCTTGGAGGAATAGTAAGGTCAGAAGGTGACTGAAATGGAGGTGGCGGTGACAGTGTTACCACTAACCAAGTAACCTGTGGAGAACCATTTGTTCAGCAGGGCACAAAAAACCTGGGTTTGTTCATAGTGACAAACCAGTTGCCAAGACACCACAACAAGTAGATACTGAGCAGACAATTTTCCAAATGAGCTGACTAACCCACTGGTGACATATCCCTACTGGTCCTTGAAAACTTAAGTGTGTCAAAGGTGATTCTAAGAAATAAATCTGTCTCATAACCAGCAAGTAGGGTTTTAAGGTCAGCAACCCTCATGGGGCAGGGCATCGTGAGGCCTACCAAATTTTCTCAAGCAGAAATGACATCTAAATAGCATTCAGATGATCAGGATCCCTAATGTCAGGGCATTTGATGTCAGGGAGAGATTGTCAGGGTGAAGGAAAAAGTCTGGAGCTGCTGAGGGCAGCTGAAGTAGTCTCACAGTCTGTTTTCTAGAGAATATTTTCCACACAGCAAATGACCAGTGGCTATCAGTATCAGGAAAGAGGTCAGGAAGCCCATGTGCTGTTATTAGGCTAGGGGTTGCTACACACAACTGCACTGGGTTTCTCACTGTAGAAGGGGGCTTAGTGATGCTTTGCTCTACCTCAGGGGTAGAGCGAGATTGAGTCCTGCTTGTGAAGCACTCTCTGATCCTCTGATGCCACACAGTATGCCACTGCTGTGAATGCCCTTACAGATGGGATTGTGGACACTTGGCATCTGTTCCAAGAGCCAAGAAGGGAAGGGGCACGTGAGGGTATGTGGTGTGTGTGGGAAGTTTGCAGTGTATCTGCTCCTGCTCTGTCAGTTCTGTGGATGGATGGAGGCTGACATTAACACTGTATGGATCTTGCAAAGTCTGTGGTGATACGTGCTTCCTGCAATAGATTAGAGTAAATTTCTGTCTTGTCAAAAGTGGTTAGAAGTAGTCTAGTTTTATCGTGTGTTTGGCTTTAGGTATTTGTGTGGTAGCTGAAGGCTGTGCTGGCAGTGTCAGCAAACCACTGCTTCAGACTTCCAGCAGGATTATAGCCAAAGGGGACCAGAAGGGCCAGAATACTGCTGGGCATGGGAGTTCCCTGTGACCTCTTCAGTGCTGCTGACAATGCACCTGTGCTATCTACAGGTGTCATAGCCAGGGGTGCCATACTTCCACCCTCATACCCTCTGAGAGCAGTTCTTCAAGCTCCAGGTTTTCATGCTCCTAAGGTGGCATGTGGTATCTCTCCTATTCTTTGCCTTCATCCCTCCACTCCAGTAGCCTGTGGTCCCAGTTGGTCCTGGCTCAACAATCTTTCTGTTGGGAGCTGTGTGGCCCTGTGCTAATACAGGTAACAAAACATGGTTTTCAAAGCGAGGTATCATTAATCAGAGCAGTGTCATAGGCCATAAAAGGAGAATCTTTCTTTTAGTCCCTTCTGTTAGTAGGACAGCTGCTTTTGCTTTTCCACTACCTCAGTGGATTAATTATTTTTTTGTCAGTTTGGGCTCCACAAAGGTATCCCTTTCTCATGTCTCCAAGGAGGTGCTCTTAAAACTATATTGATGCTTTGGCCCAAATGCCCCTTATGACCTAAAAAAAGCATTTTCTCAGGGATTATAGCAAGTTACTGCCTGTTAGTGATCCTAGTTGTGTTTAGCCAAGAGTGCTTATTTAGAGATAAGACAGTAACTTTGAAGCTGGTTTACTGAGATTTTTTTTAAAATAAGTATTTCCTTTACAGTTTTTCTTTAAAGCCTGCTCTGTGGAGGTAGTAAAAATCCTTGTAGCCCAACATGGCCCTGCAAAATACTCCCTTTTAGCTACTCTGTAATATCACTGATGAACCCCAGGTCCTTCACTGCATTTTTGTTTTAATATTTTTTTCTGTTATGAGGTAATTTGGAGACTGGAAAACAGAGTGAGGATATGAAACTACCCTGGCCCCAAATCAATGATGTGCAAGAGAATGTGCGTCCTCTAATTCTTACTGTTACTCTATTGTGTAAAGAAGCTCACAGAGGCAGACATTAATCTAATATTCCTATTAGAACAATCCTGCTAATACAAGTGATTTAAGCATAGACTTTTGTTGTAGAAATAATAGCTTAAGTGGAGGTGGAACCTCCTCTATACATCTTTTTTCTTTTCTTTTGAAATCTCAGGGCCTACAGCATATTATATGTCACAGGGAATATCAGTGTAACTGCATATTGTAATTTGCTTGCAGCACATATCATGGAACATATCAATGAAGTGTTTGACAACGATAGCAATACAGAAATAATCTGGTTTTGTGATCCAGCAGACTTTTTAAATCAAGCTTTTAAAGTCTCTTAATATTTATTGGTGGTGTAATATCATAACAAGAAGCACTGTGTAACTAATACTACATCCAAAGTGAAATCATTGCTTATAATGTCTCCTCCCTTGTAAAACAAAGTCTTGCCAGAAAAGACCTCTATACCTGAGCACACTGGCATTTGTGTGATCAAGGACTTCCCTCTACACCCTCACATCTCTGCAAGCGTTTGTGTAGTTGTGAGTGATGGAGTCTACAAATAAAAATGTCAGGCACAAAGTGTTTATGCAATTTGGAAAATGATGTAGATACTGTAGCTGAATCTGAGTGAGATAAGATTACGCTATGTGTGTCTGTTTGTGTGTCTGTGTGCAGGAAAGAAAGTGAGCGCGAGAGAGATTACATTGTGTTAGAAAAAGGAATTACAGTATGTATTAGAGAGAGATAAAATTGTGTTTTCAGGGCCTCTGTGTTGGAAAGATTTCACTGTGCAGGTGTGTGTGTAGCCGTCCTTATGCTAAAGAGAGATTTGTTTGTGTGTTGAGAGGGTAAGATTACAATGTACATGCATTTTAGGGATGCTATGTGTTATAGTATGTATGCATGTGTATGTATGCATATGACTGAGAGAGCCTACACTGTGTATCTTAAAGAGAAGAAGGTCGTACTGTGTGTCTTTGGAGAAAGGTAAACTCACAGAGTATTTCTGCTTCACAAAATGAAGATGTAAGTATAAAAATAACACTGAGTGTATGTTTATATGTATGCATGTGTCTCTGGGTATTGTAGGTGATTTGTAAACTCCGTTTCAATTTTATTTACAAAACAAACAACTGTCAATGTTTTAGGAACATCTTTCCAAAATTCCAGAACTTTCCTAGAGCTTTTTATACTTTTTCACTCAAAGCACTTTGGCTTTTAAAAATTGCTATTAAAATATTTGTTGAAGAGGCAAAACTATATCTAGGGGAATATGAGTTAGAAAATTCCCACCTGAAGAAAAGAGTCAGTTGGAATAAGCGTTCATTTCATTGATGAACAGCGCTTGCAGCAAACAGAGAAATCAAAAATTATACAAACTTGTATTTTGCCCAAAGCCAATTTTAATGACACTTGTTGGGTATTTCATGATAAATTCATTCAAAATGGTAAGTTACCAAAAAACCCCATCTTTCCCTCCAGAAAACCTGAATATGTACTGGTGATTCAGAAGCTGGAAGTTGTGCTATAAACATGCATTTTTAAAGAGAATGCATTATATCCTTTTTTGTGAGTAATTTGTGAATCTAAACTGCCTGCTAAAAGCACTCCTTTATTCAGAAAGTAATCACCTAAATAGTGTTTTTATCTGTGTTGAGAAAAGGTAACATTTTGGATAGGCTAGAGAAAAAGTATGATTGAGCCATGCGATGGAGAATTAAGATACTCCTTTATATGTGCTGAAGAGAGAAATAAGACTTCTACTGTCTTCTCCCTGACTCAGACCTCCTCTGCATCTTGACAACAATGCCTCTGCTTCCATATGTCTTACCTGTATTTAGCTCTCAGCATCAGGCATCCCCTGTCTTGACAGCTCTAATGGGGTGAGATGGCCCCTTCAGATGTGCCCAGTCTATGTTCTGCTTCCATAGACAAGGGCTGAGTCTGCAAGGCATCATGGCACTGCAACACACAAACAGAGGCCACTTTCCGTGGCCTTCAGTTAAGTCATTCTAGCTATGACCACCTTATTCAGGAATGAAGTTGAAGTGGCCCACTGGCAACTACTTAAAATATTTCAATCTGAGCTTGGCTTAATCATTTCGGTGATATAGGCTGATTGTGTTCCCCTGGTGTTATATTGCTGCATACAAGTGAGACATCGCTGTCCTCTCCTGCTTAGAGTCCCTGAGGTGACTGGATACTCAAAATTGCCTCATGCAGTAAGCAGTGGAGAAATGGATGGTCAGGGCTTGCTTCTGCTAATCTGAATGCAGCATCTGCATGTAGGCTGGTGTTCTCTGCAACTGTGATTCATATGCCCATCAGTTTTATGTCGTGGCAGCCTTAGGAAAAGCTGTTGGACTTCCAGGACTGTCACCACACAGGTTTGGAGAGAAGCACTTGGCATCCTCCTTCACACCTGCTTCTAGCAAGGGGAAGAAAATCTGCCTCAAAGTGGGTAGAGACTTCTCAGTCCTACAAAGACTTGTGCCCATATGCAGGGAGAATGTTTGGGGGCACATGTTTGGCCAGCACTGGTTCTTCTCTTCTAATTGGGATGGAGTCCAAATCTTACTGTTAACAGCCTTTTACTATTAACAGCCATAAATCATTAATTCCGTCTGTATTCAGTCTGGATGAACTTCTTTAGTATTAATGGGGATCCCTCAGTGTCTTTCTATAAGGTCCTCATTGCGATTCAGCAATAGTTATCTTCTGTATAAGTCTGCCTTTTTGGCCTACAGCTGCCTCACCTCTGGCTGCAAGCTTGATGACAGGCTTGAGGTGTGAAGAAAGGTGAGACTCTGTGAATGCTGAAGAGAAGAAAGTGAAGACAGAGCTCTTTCATCTGTTTCAGCACTAACCTAAATGCAAGCCATACCACTAGCCGTGCAGGATAGCCATAAAGCATCTGCGCCACTTCATGCTATCATAGGATGAAACCTTCCCTGTCTCTCACGCTCACGCAAGATGATATGCAGACATTCACTCAAACAGTTAATCTTCTCTGTGCTCATGTGCTCATGTGCTTCTCTTGCTCTGTGCTCCAAGACAGCTAGTGCGTCTTGATTCTGGACCACACTGGTTTCAGTGATGGTGGAATCTGGCTCTGCTATGCTTTGACAACACCTGTACAGCTCGTCTTGGTGGTCATGTCTCTCTGCTCAGAAACACCCAACAAATCCCCCCCTTTCTACTCACTCATGCACTTTGTAGCATGTGCATCTGCTGGTTCTCTTGTGTGCTCTTGCGCTTATGTGCGCTGCCAGACTTGCCAGCTCTCAGCACCTTCTTCTGATTCTCCTTATATTTGCTACTTTTCTGCAAAGCCACAGCTCCTAGAGTCAGGTGGTTGCATGAAAGTGCTGGGTGTCATTTAAAAAGGGATGCAAATTTGTAGCTTTTCTGGTTGTGGAGAAAGCTTGTAAATGTAGCACTATAATGGATCAAAAGAAACAAAACAACAAGACAACCTTTTTCTTGTTTAATTGCTTGATGTCTAAGTCAACCTAATGATTTTTGGGGGCTGCACAGCACAGCTCGGATTTTTGACTAATGTGGATTTAGATGTACCTTCATATACACATGTGCCTTCTCAGCTGCATATATAAAAATACACATGCATTTGGGTGGAGATATGCATGTGTACACCCACACCTGCCAACTGCACATATGCCCTTCTCACAGAAACCTTCACTCTCACTCTGCTTTTCTTCCACACATTTCCCTTTCTGCAACTTCTGTCCACCATCTTTCCCCGAGTTACGGAATCTCCACTGTTGCTTGTACCAAGTAACCTCCCCCGCTCTCCCTCCCTCCTCTCCTTCACTCCAGGAAAGCTCTTTCTGATTCTCTTTTCACTGATGTCTGGCATTCATACCTCTGTAGATAGAGAATGGCAGGAAGACAGTGACGTGAGCAGACAGAATAACTGGGGAATAAAAAGGAGCTGGTTGAGAATCTGTAATTAGAAGCGCAATTTCCATTTCCTTCTCAGGCACTTTTGAAATCCCTTTCAGGGGTTTCTTGACTGTCTCAAAATTGAATGTCATTGAGATTTTTTTTTTTTTTTTTTTTTTTTTTTTTTTTGCATCCTCTTGTTTCCTTGGCAACAAGTTGGTGATGCAGGAGCTAGAAATGTGCTGTGTCTCCGTGGAGATGTTGGCGTGGGTGTGCCATGGTGACATCTACGATGGACGCACAGCTCTACCAATCCTACCCCTCCCCTTGCAATAAGCTCAAGAGGCCCAGCCTCAGAGGTGACGCTCTTATTTTTAGCTTCATAGGTGTTAATCTGCTCTCTTTTCATTGCACAGATAGCATGACGATGGCTCGTAAGATCCAGGCACCTCATTAGTTACATCAGCACAAATTGACTGACTTGAGGAGGGCTTTTAGGGCCAAATCTTCAGGTCTGTATTCAGGAGCTTCTTAAGTTAGAAGAAAATACACTCCTGTCTTGGAGGGGCACCCATTGCAATGACTTAAGTCTTTCTCCTTAGAGAAGAAAGAGTTACCAGTCATTATTAAATAGGACTGTGAATCAGAGCTCCTATGTTTAATTTTATTCTAAATGAAGTAATTTCTCACTTTCATACTTCAAGGGCTGCTCATTTGGAATGCAAAAAAGCTGCTATCTCTCTTGGCCTGGGGCATGGGAGAGCAAATTTTGTTGAGATGTTTAGCTGGGATGTTCCAAGGCGACTTCATGTGTACTCCCATAAGACAAAACTGTCTCGTCCAGAGTCTGTTGCTCAAATTGCTTAGCCCTTGTTTGGGTCTGCCCAGCAGTACACAGGTGGCCTATAGAACACTTCACAAAGCAATAGTATGTAAGTTTGGGAAACATCTGAGACTAGGCCACTCCAAACTACTCAGTATAACGCTCTCTCTCACTCTTGTCCAGTGCACCCAATATCTTTGCAGTATTTGTTTTTATTGTGCTTACAGCCTGTTCACCCTTCTTATTCTGTATTTTGCATTCATCAGTGCTCTGGCTGCAAGCCAAAACCCAAGCTCTCTTTTGAGGTAGTTCTTGATACATACAATAGCGAAGTAAGGATTAGCCACAGTCTCATCAAATATCCAGGGGTTCTACTGCTTTTTTTTGTTTCCTAGGACACTTTATGACATCACACAGAAACTGTGATGTCAACAAGAAGCCCTCTGGGTAGGCTTTTGAGAGGTTGCTAAGGATCTTCTTACTGCCAAATGACTGTAACTTCATCCCAATGGGATTTGCAATAGGGCTCATCTATGCAGCAATAACGCCAAGTATCAAATTCTTCTTGCCAGAAAGACCAATTAAAGGATTAAACATGAAAAGCTGAAACCTATAACATCCATGGTGACAGGGTTTTCTTTTCTTTTTTAGACTGTAATCATCTTTGCAGCATATTGTTCTGGGATCAGCACCCTTGGGGATACATTAGTATGGCAATTGACAGAAAGAAGCTGGAGAGGAAAACCAAAGTGAACCCAGCCAAGGCAAGGTAAGCTTCTCTTCCAGCCATGCTGGCAGATTTCTTTTGCCTTCGTTCCTACACTTCTTCGGTGCAAACAGAGTTTATTCAGCTTCCAAAATGGCAAGGTGCTTGTTCAAAAGGTGTTTTATTGTGTGAAGCCAGGGGAAACATGAGGAACACTCAGACACCAGAGGCCCATTAAGAAGATGTGTCATTGACACATTATGTCAATGAGAAAGAGTGAATCTAGGTTCTGTTTTAGGGACATTATGTTCCAAGGCAGGCACATAAATCTCACTCAAACGCCTTGCTTGTTGGATCTGAATCCAGAGTTTATTCCTGACTGCCACTTAAATCCAGGTCAGATTTTTCTTTTTATTTGCACTTGTATTAACAGATGAAAAGAGCTGACACATCTGTCTAGCCCCAGCAGTATGCTCAGCATTGTATCTAATGTTGTCTAAAGGAGGTCTCCTGCCTCAAGGAAGTAGCAGCCCATAGGTGTGATTTGATACGATGCAGAACACCATACAAGAGACAGTTCTACTACCTTCTGTGGGGAAAAAGGCTGCATGTTTACCGGGAGTGGAAGTGACACAGCAGTGCCCACAGCTTAAAACCTATTATGTGATGAATTACCTGGAATCAGCAGTAAAGGCAGGGGAAGCTGTTGTTGGAAAACTTGGTAGAGGGACTGTGTTTAAAATCATGTGACTAAAACTAAATAGAGAGGAAGATGAGCTCAAAAACTTAGGCAAAATGAAGGATTTTTTTTTTTTCTGGATGCACTAACAGACAGTATCTGCTCCCTGCTGAAAAATTTAATTAAAACGTGGTGTTTATGTTTCCAGCCCAAGAATTGTTACTGATTTTGCAGGAAGAATCAAAATTTTCCCCAAAGAAAAACCCCTCTTCTTCCTCCTCTTCTCCCCCATCTTCTATCTCTGGAGCTGTGGCAATGAACCCTACACTGATTAGGAACACTTCAAGGAAGATCCTGCCAGCTCCGGTTGTTCTCCATTTTGGGTAGTCACAAGGAAATCCCAGAGCAGCAAAGCAGCTTTCCTCATACCCAACATCAACAGATTTCCCCCTGTCATTTAAAAAGTGCGTACAACATGAAATAAAGTTCAGTCCAGGCATCTTCTTCTGCTGTCTACTTCTTGAATCTGTCATCATCCCTTTGTGTAGGTGCTGGATGCACAGAATACATGAGAGCCCTCACCCTATCTCTTGCCTCCAGGAGATTAGACAAGCATGCACTGAGTATGCGATTGCTTTTGATTTCGCTTCCCTTCCTCTCCTTCCCCTGACTGAGATTCAGCAGCTTCTGCAATATGACAATTTCCTGTCAGCTGTCAGGACGCTAAAATAAACCTTTATCTTGTCTCCACAGCCCTGAAAGACGGGGCTGGCAATAGGTGCACTGCAGCCAGGCAGCCATTTCTGCCATATGCTCTTTCAACCTCACCGCATGCTAACGCAGCAATCTGTGGCCAGGCAGATTTGCTGGTTTTCCTTGCAACACCTACAAAAGGAGGTAACCCTGGTTCCTATCTCTTCCTGTTGCTGTATCTTATTATGCAGGGTTATAACATTATTTCTTTTGCTGTCTTCCCCCAGCGTTGGGTGAGAGGCAGAGCCAGAATACCAGTCCAATGCTAGAGAATGAAAATCCGGCTAATTCTCTTAAATTAGAATTGGCTGCAAAAATGGCCTTGGGGCACACATCATAAATTGAGTTGAAACTATGCACCATGCAGTTGGAGGGAAAAAAAAACCCTCTATCTTCCTTTGGGGAGAGAAGACATTACATATTCACACTTCAAGCATGCACACCGTTGCTAGCTAATTCTTCTTATTCCACAAGGCTAATTTCAAAATAGCATTTATATGGCATGGTTTGCTGGGGAGGGCACTGATGAATCAGTTAGCTGCCCTTTATAATAAGCCTTGCACAGCTACTTCCTGGGCTGCTCTTTTCTACTGCCTTGTCTTCCAGCCATCTCTGTGCCACATGCTCCTTATTCAAAGGGCACCTGTTGAATAACCACGCAGCAAAGTTACTGAGCAGGGGCAATAAATAAGTTGAAGCACAAATACACAACACAGTTCAAGCCACTATGGTCTTGCTGTAGGGACATAAGGATTCTGCTGTGCTGATGCTTGAATGAGGAATGATAAGCCTGTAATTTACTTGCATGGCTGTGTGACTGCTTCCTGCTGAGTAGGAAAGCCTAGGAGAGTGTTGTTAGCCCTAACACTGCTGCAGCTCAAAGCAGTTCTTTGGCACCACAGGCATCACACATGTCATTGGCTAAATGAGCCCTACACCACAGCATTTGATGAAATATTGCTGCCCAACAACAGCTGGGAAGTCCAGAAATTGCAGAAGAAATATGTTTGCAGCCAGCTGCTGTAGGAGTAGCTTCAGGTGGTTCTGAAATGGTTTATTCATTGATTTGGAAACCTACCTGTGGAGCAAGTTATATTAAAAGTGCACAACATTGGCAAAGAAACCTACCCAATATGTTGGTGGTTCCGCTGGCTCAGAATGTCAGTCTGTCCCTGTCGTGAGGAGACTTAAACTCACTATCTCATCCTACCCATATTTGACAAAGAGGCAGTACCACAAAGATAGTTCAATCTTCATCAGTTTCATGAATATTGTCTCTGGCTAGGGGACAGAGAGAGATTCAAATTAGTGAAAGAGAGGCAGGGAAACTCAGGCATTACTCAGTCTGTTTGGCAGCTTGAGAATAACCATCCTTGGGTATACCAAAGGTCCATCTAGTCCACTCCTTTTAGTCAGGAGCCAAAACCAGGGATGGAGAGCAGTAATAAAAGAAACAGCAAAGATGCTTCCTCCAGACACTCTTCCAGCCTCTAACAGTTTGCAGCTCTGATACTTTCTGAGGTAGAGAGTGTCTGAGTCAGCAGCAGACAGTTAGTTCTGAAAGAGCCACGGCAAGTTCTGTTTCTTCCCTTATGACTAGGTCAGAAAAAGTTATTACGGGCTACAGGAGTAAAATGAGAGGACCGTGTGGGTTCAAGGAGATGGCTGTGTCAGGGGGAGTTTACGGAAAGTATAGTAGAAAGAAAATTTTAAGAACATGGGATAGGTTTGGGGATACTGGGTGCCATGGTGTCACAGAATAAGAAAAAGAGTTTTGCCTCGTGACTTCAAAAGGATCCGATTTGAGACATTTCAAAAAGTGTCTTCATCACATACAGTAATGTTAATTACCTTAACCATGGATATGTTCAGCAGTGACTAATAATAAAGATGAACTATGATGTATTTCAAAGGGACTTGAAGAGACACAGCTGAGGATTTTTTTTCTCCTTTAGGAACATGGTAATTGAGAAACTGAAGTAAATTTATCAAGGTCCTGAAGCGTGTTAGGAGCAGTAAATATCTCACTGTACTGAAAAACAGACATGGAACTATTTGAAGTCATAAAAGAAGGAGTGAGTGCTTTCTAAACACTGCAGCAAATATATATAGCTTTTAAACAATATGAACTCTAGCCTGAGCCTTAGAAAAATAGTTAATGCTGTTGCCAGGGCATAAGTGTATATATGAGAAAGGGTTGTTTCCTGCTTAGCTTTGTACATCTCCCTGTTAAAGGATTGTTTCCTAAAGTCTATGAAAATGTCAACTTGTTTCAGGAGGTGGTGTTGCTTTACTTTAAGCAGTACTTAAGAGTAATGGAACATTGAGACAAAAAGAAAGCTACAGACCCTATTAGGTCCTTGACTGGATGATTAAGGAAAGAAATGTGCTCAAAGTCAAGCACAGTATAAGTGGAACGTGTTCAATAGGATGATGCAAAGAATTTTGAAAAACTGAAAGGAAGTGATTCTGCATCCAAATTTGAAAAAGTCTTGTAAACTAATGTTTATCAATGCCTCTTTTTGGCAGTCTGAGGAGTCCTAGCTTCGATCCTTTTATAGCTTTAACCCCCAGGAAGAAGGATCTTAGAAAGAATTCACAGAATTCACAGCAGAGCAAATAATTTGCCAGAGGAAAAAAAAAAGATGAGATTATGATTAGAATGCTTGGATAGATTTTACAAAAACACAAGACTGCACTGGATATAACGAAAGCATTTTTAATCTTCAGTAGAGTTATTAAGCTAGGGCAATTTTGCTTCTGTTGTTCAAGAAGTGGAGTCTAGAGTAGAATTTCTGTTCCACTTATTAACATTGTAGGAGAGTGCAGAAAGATTTGCCATCTCTTATGCCTTTTAATAATGTCTTTGTAAAAACTATTGTGAAATTCTCAGGATTAGGTGAAATGACATGTCCAGCACAAACAGCTTTGATATGTAGATGACCTCACTGCTACAAGATGGACAGAAAATCTTGTACAATAGAAAGTTGGAGGAAGTGACAATAAGACAGGATTTAAGATCCCTTTTCAATGAAGGTGAAACAAATGCTTCTTAATTTTTTTGTGTGTGCAGAGGAATAGAGATCTACTTTAATGCTAAACGTGACTTGCATTTTCAAAGTACAAAACCATCCTCTAATTTTCCTGGGATATGACACCAGTGTACTTACACAGAAGGGACCCATAGATATCCCGTGAAATAACGAGACAAATTTTTGTCTAGTGAGGTTGAACTGTGTGTGCAGAAGATC
Organism: Eurystomus gularis; assembly: GCA_013400335.1. NCBI lineage: Eukaryota > Metazoa > Chordata > Aves > Coraciiformes > Coraciidae > Eurystomus > Eurystomus gularis. Next base: position 268,120 of record VZZY01002039.1, on the reverse strand, counting down.
TAATAAGAGCCTGCAGGAGTTTGACGAGATGGTAAAAAGGCAGATGCGGTAAAGTCCCATATTCAGTGGGCACAGTATGATCAAAATTAAGTCAGACACAGTAGCTCAACATCCCTTGGGAGACCATTTTGACTTCTTGGATGACTAAACGTATAAAAGAGGCAGTATTCACTGAAGATCTAAGAATTAATAACCTTCGCTGGCTTCCAAGCAACAATACTAAATGAGCACTGTGTTTCAGTAACTTTTCTCTCTCTGTTGGGCTCAGTTTTAGCCTATTAATTCCCAGTGGTTGCAGGAAATGCTGGAAGACCTTGAGGGCATCAAAGTGCCTCAAGCCTTGGCTTGGTAACTATTGAGCTTAATGTAAGAACAAAAATGACCATGCTGCTCTCTATTCAATGTCAGTGGCTAACAGCTAATCAGGTGGGGGGTGGGGTCTGGTGTGGATCATGTGTAATATGGAGATTACCCAACACTTGGGTTGTTACCTCTTTGTGTTCGGTGTTGCCTGAGGACTCAGTGTTTTGTTTTCTCTGATCTTTTTTTTTTTTGAAGGAAATTAATAACATTTAAAGTTTTAGGCAGAACTCAGGACTATTCTTGAACAGAAGGGCCATGTCTGTCTTAACTTTTTACTGTGACTATCTTTGAGAAAGCTGGACATATATAGCTTGCTTTTCTAACATAACAAAGACTTATTTCCATTTTAGATAGTACCCAAGGAAATAGCATTCAAAAAGCTATTCTGAGAAAACACAGATTCTTGACTTGAAAAGAACTCTAAAATAGGGAAACTCAGAATTACAGTTCCTGAAGCAGCTGAAATTATATTATCTTCTATCTATTCTTAACAATAGAACCTTTCAATATGTGATCATAAGATACAGATAAGATTGTCAGACTCTCCATCACTGACGATAGAACGTTGTTCATACTTGATCTTAGCTTTCATAACAAACAGAAAATGAACTTTGTTTTCCTCCTCTCTGGATGAATAAATTAGGGTAGCAAGGAAGAACTACCTTTCACATTTTAGAGCATACAATATTAAAATACATTTTAACTTGACCCCACTGAGATGAACACACATGAGAAGACCATCAATATCAGCATGCTCATCTTCTCTGATGTAGGCGGTAAACAAATGCCTTTCTCCTTCTTTCTCCCTCAAGCTGAAGGAGACCTTTCCACCTCCACTGAGCACTGCATCTTCTGTGCCATTACCTGAGTAGGCATAAAGGCATAAAGCTCCCTGTGCATTTGGCTGCAGGTCCTTGTCACCTCCCTTGCTGCTTCCCGCTGCCTTCTTCAGGCTAAAAAGCTCTTTTCTGGCCTGTGCTTGTGTCAGGATGTGCCTCATCTACTGGATAGAGGGGACTGGCACCTGTGGGTGGCAACTACACCAGGGGGATGGGACAAGCTGAGTGAACTGTGCCTGCAGGTTGCAGGGCAGAGAAAGGGGTGCAGCAGGCATGGAGCAGGACTGGCTTCTCCAGCATGTTGCGGTGCCAGGCATGCGTGGCATGTGCCACTTGCGTTGTATAATACGGCTCTGTCAGGTAGTGTGAGGGGCTGTATCACAGCCTGGAGAGATTAGGCTGCCCCTCTCCAGAAAGCTTCTCTTTCTCCTTGCCACCAGAATCACTTGAGGAAGGAGCTAATCCCCCAGATTTACACTGTGAGAAAATTGACCATTGTGCTTGGAGCGGCTTCTAAATCTGGAGAAAAACATGCTCCAAAACCACAGCTCTGTATCCTGTGGAGCTGAGCTACAACAGGGCCTTTTGCTGCAATGCCATAGCTATGGACAGGACAGCAGGTTTGGATTCCCGCCTGCACAGTCCTGGACTCTTAATAAAATTCCATCTGTGTTTCCTGCCCACCAGGGTGAATTCCGTTGGCTAACAGTGGGGTCTTGGAAAAGAAATAATAATTGCTGTGCTAGGGCATGGTGTGGCTCTGGCAGCGTAGAACTCTTTTTTTTAATGCCCACACTCACCAGAGCACAGCTCTGATGCTGCTGGAGTGAAGTGATGATAATCAGAGCTATGGGAATGTTGACTATGAATTTCCGTTCTCCAGTGTTGATGATTTTATGGACCAAATAGAGCACCTTTTAGCTTGTAAGAGTATTGCAGTCCCTACCTGCAATTCATGTAGGATTGCATCACAATTGCTATGGGTCCATCTCCCACTTCTAGCAGGATTCTGCTGAAAGGGAACTATAACTGTGGCCACGGTGAGACCAAACTACTGACTCACTGTCTACCCAAGCCCTGTGCTCTGCATTTTGGATTAGGGAGCTCTTCCACTTTAATTGGAGGCAGTGAATTTTGTTTTGAGGATCCCACTGCAAGGGATCAACTCTGTGCATATGCTATGCCTGCCTGACAGACTGAGGGATGTGGACTTTCCTCTTTCCTCTCAGTGGCTAATCTAAATGAAGCTAAGGAAAGGAGAGATGCTTCTTGGTGCCTTACGACAGGTGAGTGTTTACAGTTTTCCTGCCCATTTAATTCCTGGTAGATCTTTGCTGTTCAGACTCCCCCATGTACAGCTCTGGATAAGTGAGTGTCCTGTCAGCTCACTCCACAACCTCACACTTCTCCAACACAAATACCTCTGCTACATCCTTTAACCATCTCTGTGATTTGTGCAATCTGCTGCTATGATTCTGCTCAATGCATGGCCTGGTCACTATATGCCTGTGAGTGAAGCATGTTCATGGTTAGAAATTCTTAATGCCTTTTCCTGAAAGGCTAAAGGCTAGGGCAGATCTGATCTGTTGGAGGATCTTCATCTCTGGAAACTTCACCCCATAGCTGACACTGCAGTGCCAAGTAAAGGCATAGGAAGGCCTTCTTCAGCATTTTTTCCTCTTGTCCATTTCCTGTCTGAGTCCAGGATGCTGCATGTACCTTCTCACAGCTGAACCCAGCTGTTTTGCTGGAGAGAAGGAAGAGTCTGATCAAGTGAGGGGCAGGAAGGAAGGAGGATGAACCTATCCCTGCCCACCCACCTTTCCAGTGCTGGAGCAGCCAGGTCATCATCCCCACTCTGGCTTGAATGAGGGGCATTGTAGGCAGGCGTGGAGCAGTGCCAGGCGGTCCAAAGAAAGCTCAGGAAATTCTGACTCACACTGTAATACTGTCGTGCCATCATACTGGTATCACTGGGCAGCTCTCACATTGAGCATTGCCGTGTTAGCAGAATGGCAATGTACCACTGAAGAAGCCGGGAGGGGAGTGAAACACCACTGAGATGGACTCAAGTTAGTGTGTAAGGACTCACACCTTAGTGCTTGTCTCCATCCCAGTCCCATCACACCCCGCAGCATGGAGCAGCGTAGACAAACCCTGTGTGGCACTGTAAGGTGGCAAGCCTGGATGCTGACAGCAATTTGTCATGGCCCTACAGGGCTTGGAGTAAATGATGGAGCCAGCCTGAGAAGCAGGGTAAATTGGCCCATGCTGAGCTCCTGGTTGCCACTGATTCTCATTCAAAGCTTGCTTTGCTGAGCCTGTGCTACAGTGGAAGGGACCGCTGTGTGTAACCAACAGCACATATTGAAGGGTCCCTGGAGATGAAGGAAGGGGCTTCCTGGGTCAGCCTAGCTCATATTTGGTTTGGCTTGTAAAGAATCACATTCCCCATGGCAGGCTATAACTACACTGAGAATAATAGCTGATAGGTTGACTATCCGCTGAGCTTTCCGTGATGACATTTTTCTTTTTGACAGACAAGCAGATCAGATTTCATTTTATTGAAAAGTTATGGTCTTCAGCACTAAGCTGTGCTGGGATTTAACTGTTTTGTTCGCATTTTTGATCATTCTGAAGCTCAGTAATAATTAACATTGACCTAGGGGCTGTACGGACCATTCTTTGTGCATGTTAAAAATTTTTCTACCCTTGCTTCCACCCAGGTATTCCAGGTTATATACACCACACAACTTACAGAAAACACATTTTTCTAAAGAATGATAAAAACAGGGAAATTATTGAGGCCATTTCTTACTATATTTCCTTTTGCAAAGTCAGGTGTCTTCAGTGCTGTGAGCCCAGCTGTGCAGGCATGGGAAGAAAAATGGAAATCACAGGGAATAAATGCAGAGTAACTGTGTGTATCTCTTTGACTAGCAGGGTGGCAACAGGTGCTAATGTCATGTGTGTTCAGTGTCGTGGAGGATGAGCAACTGAGCAGTCATTAAAGGCACCGAATGAATTAGAGGATTCCTGGATTGACATTTTCTGAAGCCTTCTTTGGAAGAATAAGTGGCATTGTGGCTTTTTAAAATCATGGGTTTAAAGCAACTTATTTCAGCCCGTGGCATATGGACAGTCTCAGGTCAAAATAAGCTAGGCTCTCCTTTTCTATTATTAATAATTCAGGATTAAATGAAATCCAAGGTAAATTGACATAAGTGATCCTTATACTGAAAAATAGGTACTCCTCCAAGGAGGTTCACGACTATGTCTAAATCATTTAGAAAAGGAGTCTGATCATAGTGTTGCACTGCACTATTTTGTGTCATTAAGCCATAGATGACTGAAAGTGAGGCCAAATGAGACCAGAGCTGCAAAGCTACTGAGGAGACTGAAAATGCAAGTGGGCCAACAGTGGGATTTTCAGGAATGCCTATTCAAATGAGGATCCTAAAAAATCTTTATAAAATTGGCTTTTTTCCCTTCAGCATGAAAGTTGGCTAACAAAAGGCGAGGCTACCACTATATGTGGAACATATGAATAAAGAGAAAACCCAGTCTATCTCCCAGTGAAAGCAAGTCGCTCACTTCAGTGCTGTTTTTACTGAAGCTTTAAATATCCGTAGTAACGGGACTTTCACAGTACTTCTCTCGAAGAGACGCCTCTTCAGCTTAGTATGCTTACCCCTGGGACAGCTCTTACAGGCAAACTATCTTCCTTCTTCTAGGTTTTACTGAACTTTGTCTGGCCAGAGAATCAGCCTGATTACCATCCCAGAAGCAGGCTGAAACTAGGTCGTTCTTCAAACTGAACCTGAATCTAAGCTGTTGCTACTGAACCTAAATTAGCAGCTGGACTGAAGATGCTTTTTCCTTGAACAAGTATGGACCTCAAGCTGCTGGGGTAGTTTCAGGCACTGCTAAACCTTGCAGCAGAACTGAACAGGGAAGAAGCACTGGTTTGTGTCTCTCAGTCCACCCACCCTATGTTGCAATAACTACCAATATGTCTCATTACTTTGAAATGATCTGGACCCTTTTAAATCAAAGACACGGCTTTGAATTAAACAAGTCGTCTTAATCATTACTTTATATGAACCCTACCCTCTGTCGAAGTGAAGGAACAGGCAGCATACACCAAACAGTGGGTTATATATCACTCCAAATGATTCTTTTCCCTTCTTGAGGCTTACAGATTTTGAACATACCACACTTGTCCACCTCCTTAGCTGTCATTTAGTCAAGTCTCAGAGAAGAAGCTTTTAAGATCTATGATCATTGTTCACCTCCTGCTTCCAGCCCTCTTCCCTAGACCCCATTCATGTCATTCTTTGGAACGGCTCTTCCTTTTATTTGTGTAGATTCAAAAGCCAAGGTCAAAGGGGCCTTTCAGGGCATGTCTACACTGCACGATGCAGTGTCATCCAGAAACTCTGAAGGAGCAATGAATGAGCCAGTGTTGGCAATGCAGTGGAGAGACAGAAGTGTCATTTGGATGAAAGCATCCCATCTTGACTTGGTGACTTCAAGAAATGGAGATTCACCTCCTCTTCTTCCCTTGAGTTTTTCTTCTAATGTTCATTAATTCCCTGGCTGAAGTTTGTGACTTTAATTCCCTCTTATTCCCTTCAGTCCCTTAATTGCTGTAGGCTTGTCCTTTTTTTTACCTTCTGTTTTACCAGATAATTTACCTTACAAATTGAAGTGATAACATAGCCAAAATGGCAGGGCAAGGGATGCTGGGATATGATTTTCAGAACTATATAATTGGCTAAAGAATTTTAAATCCGACTTTTAAATATACTTAGAGGGTCATGATTTGAAAGAAAGGGGCGTTAGGAACTGACATGCCCTGAAAATTTGGGTCTCAGCTTATGGCTCTTCTGTGTAAGAAGATTAATTCAGAGGAAACCCAGATAGGACCCTGCAGTGGACTCACCTCTCATCGCTAACTCTGCGTGCGCGGGGAACCTATTATGGCGTTTTTGTCTATGTGGCAAAAGTGGTTTGCAGTAAGTTAGAGCGTAGAGTGCCCATGGGGCTGGGCATGAAGAGAGGTGGCTCTGCCTTTGGCTCTGACCTGAGGTGGTGAGCAACTGCCCTGGGTGTGCACAGGGAGGTGGCCTGACCCCTGCTGGCTGCACCAACGCAGCCCTTCTGCTGCCAGTCTGCTCCCCCTCTGGGTGGGTGTCTGGGAAAGATGGGGGTTGGGATGGCTTTCCTCGGCAGGGCTCCCTACAGTCGGGAGGTTCCCTAAAAAGGTCTTGTCAGTGAGAAGAAAACAAGCTTCTAAAACACTTCTGAAGCATGATTCATCTGACCTAGTTTAGTCTCCTGCTTTAGGATGATCTGCATCGCACCCCTGAAGTTCCCATTTCTCTTCGTTGTCACCAAAGGGAGTCCAGGGTGAAGCTCTCAGATGGGGACATGCATGCTTGACCAGAGGAGTCCTATCTCCCAAGGGCACAGGGAGCAGCCGTGTGGGTTAGCAAGTGCCCACAAGCTCACGATGCACCAACTTCATCATGGAGATGAGGCCCAAGAAACTCCTGGAGCTGGGGCAGAGGGTCCAAAGTCCCAAAGGCATATTCCAGAATGCCATTGTACTGCTCCTCAGTGCCTTGGCTTGGTTTTGCCACCAGTGGTTTATGTCACAGATGCCCCTTCCTCAAATTTGATGCCCATTGCTTTCTGCTGTTCCACTTCTGCCCCGTCTTCTTCTATGAGTGCCTAGTTTGCCTTCTTTTTCTCTGCATGCATATTCTGAAGTTGAATCTGATTTTCGTTATTTAATCTTTTGGTCTACTTCTGTGCCAGCTGGTGTTTGCAACTCTTCCCAGTTTAGCATCTTCTCTGAATGTCATTATCTTATAATTATTTCCCTTTTCTAGACTGCAAGGCCAGGACTAAGCCTGATACCTGCTTGACCCTAAAAGGCCCTTCCCTTAAATTACATACAGATGTAGACAGCTAGCTAGATTCTCTTTGAAATGCTGTTTACTTTCCTTAAAAATACGGGGTACTGGGAACTGCAATGATGTCATAGCAACTGAATAGATTATGTAGGAGTCTGCGCTGAGGGGTATTCCAGAAACTGTATGTATATATGTGTGCATTTATTTGTATGAGCACGCACGCATGTGTGAATATTTGTGAACTGTGAATTGAATATTGTGACTACCGAATGCATTTTGGTACATTTACAGAGAAAAGGCCTTAATAATAGCCTAAGACCTTTTTTTTTTCCTCTTTTGAGGGCAGTTTGACATGAAAAATAAATTAGAAGTAACTCCATGGTGTGGCAGAGAAGTTGACGTAGTGACATTAGTGCTAAAAAAGACAACAGCGTCTGACTGTGCCTCCCAGAAACAGTAAATAAAATAAGCTCAATTTGAATTTGGGTAGATGAAATCCTACAAATCCAGCAGCCCCTTTATATTTTTAACCTGCTCAACATTGTCGCACTTTGGTTTAACCGTTGCCTGGAACATCTTTTCACAACGAAAGGACACAGCCGCCCTGCTCCCATATATTCTGAGAAAAACACGGCGTTGCAACTTCCGAGATGTGTGCTTGGGGATGCGTGTGCGCATGGATGTCTGCTCAGCCTCCCGCATCGCCATGATCTTCTGGGCGTGCAGACCCATCCATTCTTGCTCCCACACGCGCGCGGGGGGCGGCTGCGGGTGTCAACACGCGCGCCTTCCCCGCAATAGTTGTACAGCAATTTGCAGGCAGAGATGGATAGACGCAGAAATGACTTAGGCGCCGAAATGAGTTGAGATCCGTGCAGAAGGGAGAAGGGGGAGTTCTGTAGGTTTGGAAGCTGTTCTGGAGAAAAATGATCTGTTGCAGGAGCATCGCTGTCGGTGCCCACGGCAGGTCCATAGGGTGGGCTGAGGGAACAAGGGAGAAAGTTGTCCCGTCGGGTGCTGCAGGACGGCACCACGCAGGGTTTATGCCAGCGCTTAGGAAGAAGGCAGCACGTACACAGGGGTTCGCGAGTGCGCTGGGGAGGGGGCTTTTTAACAGCCATTTTAACGTATTTTTCTGATGCCTCTTTAGGTCGCAGCTCCCACCTCCGGTACCTCACCTGTGCAAGGCGTGTACCGCCTGCCACGGCAATCCCCCCCCGCTCCCTCTTCTCCCCGCCGCGCCCACCCCACCCCACGCTTTCTTCATGCCTAAATCCCGCTCCCGGCCGTGCCCGGGTGCTGGGGGCTTC
>VZZY01002039.1:170559-259017 GCA_013400335.1 Eurystomus gularis | reverse complement strand
GCCTCCGTTCACATTTGGGGAGCTGCTAGGATCTCCCCTCTATTCTTCTTGTGTTTTTAATAGTGGGCAGATGTATTGCCTAGGATTTTCTGTCTGTGGTTCTGAGGGTGTGGATCGGGGGGTCGGGGGGGGTGTGCGCGCCTGGCAGGAAACGTGATGAGATCTGGCTCTACTTTGGAGATAAAGGAAGCGATTCTTCATCTTACGCCAAAAAAGAAAGGATGCCCAGTAAGCCTTGATCCCTGGTCAGAACTCTTGTCTATTGCTCCTGGCTCCGATGAATGGGAGATGCTTTATGTGCCTGTGCTGTGAGGTGGCTCAGAGGACAGGTGCACTCTTTTTTTGTGTGTTACAGCAATCTGAGCAAGAATTAACCTGAAGCTTTTTTTTTTTTTTCCAGCCTATGCTATAGTGAAAAATGCAATTAATTAATAACAAAAGCATTAGCCAGGGGTGGGGGAGAGTCACCCTCTTTGCAATACCCTTCATAGTACAACCAGTTAGACAACTGTGCACCAGCTGGTAAAGAGACAGAGGACCACGCCTCTGTTAGCTCCGAACTCGGGTGGGATAAGAGAAGCTGGCAGTGTGAACCTGTTGGAAACCAGTTCATTCTCTTTACTGGTACCACCTGGCTTTTGCTGTAAGGGAACTGGGATGATGAGAAGGTTTGGGTGGTGGCTGGTTTTTAGTGCCGATTTTTTTATGTCCAAAATGATCATGAAATTGAAAAACAAAAAAAAGCTACTTAGAGCATTCCCTCCTCATGCTTCCCCCTTTTATTTTGTGTGAAAGCCCAAACCTGCTCCTGATTAAGAGTGCCTATTTTGGCTGAACCTCTTGGATTTACTTGGTAGGATGCTGGATTTATGCAGTTGGAACTTTGAGGCAGGAACTGGCTCCAGTTATCTTTGCATTTTGGAAACTTCCCTAAATCATGCATTTGTAGGTAGTGACAAGGAGCTTTGGTGGTGACAAGGAGCTCATTCTAAGCACAAAACTCAACTTAGTCTTAGGTACGGCACCGTACTGATTACTTTCTGTATATATGCGTACATTTATATATCTCTTATGGTATAGCACTGCAGTATTCTGGAGCAATAGCCTAACACACTGATGTGAGAAACTCCGGTTACTGTAGAACAGCAGAGCGTTGAAAGAAAATCCAGGCTGAAGTGTGTTTCTGAATGGAGGTGCGTGTGTTATCAAACGAAGGAGCAGTTTTGTAGAATAATGGGGAGGGGCAGGTGAACAGGCTAGAAAGAGACTCTGCGTCATCCTGTGTTTCTCCCCATGCAGGTTTTTCAAATGGTTTGCAATTAATGATACGTTCGCTAAAATCTGGAGGCTGGTGGTGGTGGCTGGGGGGGGACACGTTGCAGCCAGCTAGCAGAGCACATTCAGCTGGCAAATATAGGATGAAAAGAGCAGAGGAGGAGAAGGAAAGCAGACAGGGAGGCAGAGTGACAGAGTGGTGGGCGGAGGTGCACAACAAATTTTATAATAAAGTAGGTAGCTCTGGGAGTCAGAAGAGAGCTATTGGGGGAGGGGGTTAATTTTGCCCATACTATCACAGGTTGGGCATTACATCTCCCAAATAATATTGCGTTATATCTGTTCTTTACACCTCTGTGGGCTTACTCCTGTCATTTTGTATTCTGACGTGTTTAGAAATGCATGGCATGCAGGCATCTTGATCACGCATAGTCCCCTCTTCCCACCCGGTACATTGATCCACTGCATGGTACACACCCCTTTGCGCGTGCATGTGCAGCACACGTCTCCGGTCGCTCGCATCTGTACTGCACATGTATGCACAAGCACACATGCACTCAGTCGCACATGCTTTCTGATGCTCATGCAGCCGTACAACCTGAAAGTGCCTGCCCGTGCGTATTCGGTGAATGTTCCTGGGCTCAGAGCCCAGCTCCTGCTCCTGTACCTGAATATACACCACAATTGCCAAACTGGCAACATAGCAGTTTGCTCAGCAAAGCTGGTGATGCATCAGAGGAAGCTTTAATTTGGAGAAGAAAAAGACCCCAGTTTTCGGCTTGCGCTCCTCTTCTGTCCCCACCCAGACTTTTTGCAGAGAGAAAAAGATGCAGTGGGTTCTTCAGCATAGGCAGGAGTTTCCTTCCTAAAATAAAGATAGCACTCCTCAAATTATTTCTCAGGGGAAGCTCCTGGTGTCCCGCCTTTCTGGCAGCTAAAGAGCAAAATGTTGAAATTACAGGCTTGGGCGTGGAAGAAATCTCTTCACATTTGTGTCTAGGTGTGCCTGTATGTGTCTGTCCTCCCACCCCTCAAAGGCAAATATGTTCACACACTCGTACCTTGCAGATTATTCTTGCTTGTGGGTGCGATGGCAATGTGAAGAGTGAAGTGTCTGACTGACGGTGCCTGCACATGAGAGATGTAGATGGCTTGGTGTTGGCATTTCTGCCTACAGTTGATTGTAGCTCTGAAACTGTGCCCACAAAATATTCAGCTAGAAGGTGGCATAACCAAAAGGCAGGGTCAAGCAATTTCTGAAAAATGGAACTTAACCTTTACTGCCAGCAAGAAATGCGGTCAGTAATACGCAGAGCTGGGTACTTAGGTGGCTAGAAATGCAAGTGTTGCATGCACCGCATACTAGAGCAGATGGATATTATGGGGGTATGTGCTCAGTATTGGATTGCATGAGTGATTAAACAATAACCCGCAAGCAGGTTTCCCACTTGTGGGTGAGATGAGTCTCATTCATCACCAGCCATATCCGACGGCTTCCCTCCCATTCTGTCCTCTCCTCCTCACCCCAGCGCTGGAGAGCCAGCGGCTGCAAAGGTTTAAACCTGCCACACCCATCAAATCAAAGGAGGGAGGGGGGAAGAGGCAGTCTGCATTTCTTTCCCCTTCCACACGAGCAGCATGAATAAACAGGGCTGTACCTCTAAAGATGCAGTTTAATGCAATTGGAGAAGGAGAAAGCATTAGGGAACTGTTCTAGCAATTACAGCCAGCCAGTGAGGTGTCTTGTCGTTCCAGGAACTGCAGAGGTGTGCAGGAAGGAGGAAATGGAGAAAAAGAGGGAGAAGAAGATGCACACAGGGTTAAGGCTTTCTTGCTTCAGGATGTTAAAATGTCTCAGACCTCATTTAGAGTAACTTAATTATGCCGCACAATCTGGATACTTCAGAACTTGCAAGGCATGATCTTACCATTAAACCCCAATGTGGAGAGAGGAAAGAGGGTATTTTAAAGGATAGGCGTCCATCCACACCCCTCCTCCCTCCATTTGCCAACGTGGTGTAAATCACCACAGACTATTAACTTCAGGGCAGAGGCACTTCATCGGCATCTGGGGAGAGTCTGGCCACTGCCTCTGCCTTTCTGAGAGACACTGAGTGGTTTCTGTGCTTCTTCCAGTAAACAATTGCTGCATGGAAGTTTAATTACTCCAGGTCCTTACTGTTTCTCTTCCTGGGGTGATACCCCTGGGATTTCTCCTGAGAAGGGTGTCTCCAGAGAAACACCCCTCCCATCACCTCATCCCCCTCTGCTGCCTTTGCTGACTATTAGAGACATTGATTTCTTCTACATCGCGTAATGTAACTGTTCTTAATGGCACAGACAAGCCCCCTCCTAGGGAACTAATTGCAGGCAGAGAGTTTCCAGTGGGAGGATGGGGGTAATGCTTAGTGGGAAAGAAACCAGTCTGTTGACCCAAATTGCCTATTGCCACTTGCTCCTGAATGAGAGACCGAGGAAGAATTGGTCAGGCAGTACCCACTGGTACGTAGAGGCATCCCTGCTGAGAGGGCTGCACTGAATCTTGTATCTGCCCATGCCATGCTGGGTACATGTGTGCAGCCCAAGGAACCAACATGTATCGTCTGAGGGCTTGTCGTGGCCCAATGCTGAGGGTGTTTGAATGATCTCAGAGCTGCTCCTGCCTCAGGATAAGAAAATGGGCTGTAGCTCCAGACTCTACCTATGTCATGCTGAGAGGGTGGGCATCACTTGGGGATGAGGGGTGAGAGGGACCTCCTCTAGTCATGTGGCTTTGGCTAACTAGAAGGAGAAAGTGCAAAGAGGTCTCACCTCAAATCCACTTTCATTTTGGGCCGGCTGTCACAGATTCTGTGATGCCACTCCAGGATCTAGAACCCACCTTGCACAGACATTATATTTCCCTCTTCCCATTTTCCAGAGATCAGGAATTCCCCACCGCTGGCAGCTGCTAAGTTGCAAGGCCTTCTTGTGCTGGTGGGAAGATGAACTGGGCCCTTTGCCTATTGCAAGATGAAAGCAGGCTGATAGTCTTGATGATGTAAATCAAGGATGTGTATACCTGCTTGGGTTCACTGGCCTTGTGCTGTGGAGCATGTGCTCCACTTAGTGACTCCTGTCTGCTCCACACGCAGAGGACGTGGGGTGTAAGTGGGCTCTGCCTAGCCTGTACCAAGCAGGCATGCATATGCCGAGGGAATGGTGTATTAACAGGTAAAACAACCATAGCCCAGTAGCTCTACACAGAGGAATGCTGGGCTGGCAAGAGAAGGTCAGTCATCCAGAAAGGCCCAGTGGAAAGTGAACGTGCCTTGCTGGTGGAAATACCAGACCACCTTCCCGTGGGAATACCAGAGCAGGTATCTGGGTGAAACACCTTTCAACATCTGAAGTCCAAAGTCAAAGCCTGGAATCCATCCATGTTCATTTAATCTACAATTCCAAGATCCTCCTGAGCACGCCAGGAGGTGACATGTAACCTCAGAGCTCTGATGGCCTCATGTGGAGAAGGTGTTTATATTTCCTTAGGGCTCTCTCTGTCGCCTGCCGAGTGTGTGTGTAAAACTCCGTGGCTTTTCATGGTTGCAAGCACCACAGCCCAGTAATTAGTATATAGGAATTGGTTTCAGGAGAGCTGGTTTCTCTTCCTAGCAATGCTATTAACCTGCTTTCTGCCTTGATCTAATCACAGTTTCTCTACCTGTCATGGCTGTCTCTGCAAGATGCTTCTTTAATTTGGAAACTAAATAATTAGTGTGTGGGGAAAAAAAAAAAGGATTCAGATGCCCTCAGGTGAGAGGTGCATTGACAGGCAAAGCATTGCTTTATCCATCCTCAGTCACTCCTGCAGTGCTGGGGTATCTATTAGCCACTTGAGTTCTTTTAACACAAGCCACTGATTTTCTTCCCTGACCCAGGCTTTATTACTAGGGGCCAGAGCCTGAGAGTTAGTTTTTTCTCCGCTGCTCACCAGTCTGCTAGCTCCTCCCCTACCATCTTAATGATCCAGCCTGTAGCAACCTACAGTATGTGTGTGGAGTGGAAGAACAGTGTAATGAAAATAGCGATTTGTTTTTAATATAACAAAAGGAATTTGTGCTTTTGGAGTTACGCTGATCCTGCTGTCTCTGCCTGTTATTCATTTCATTTCCTCTCCCCATCTGTTATGCTCGTCCTCTTCCTCCTGCTCCCTTGACCATACAGTCCTCCCGTTGCTTCTCTCCTCCAGCTGGGTACCAACCCTCCATTAGGCTGTGCTTCTTCAAGACTCTTGCTGGCAGCATCAGCCACGACCACCAGGGCCTTATTCCCTTCACCCTTCCTGGTGCTGGTATCAGAAGGGAAGCTGGGAGGAGGGAAGTCTACGTGGGTTCTGCTTCTGTGCTTCCAGTTGCTTCTCCAGCTTCCCAAGTTTGCCTCCACTTCGGCAGCTGTCGCAGCTACTGCAGGTGAAGACCTATAGGCAAAGACAGCAGTGGTGCCAGAACCGACCATGTTGCTGTTAGCATAGGTAAAAGGCTGCCCACCTCCAGCAGGCAGCTGAGGAGGGGTCTGGCTGCCGTAGGAGCCATGCAGGCAGTACAAACTGGTATCACCATTCCTGCTTTTTTGAGTTCTTCTGGGCTTGTCACTTGGGTACCAGTGCCACTGTTGGGTGGCAGGCTGTGCTCCAGCTGTCTTATTGGCTCCAGAGAGGATGGCCTGCCTTCCTCCAGTGATGGTTGGTTGGCTTTGATTCCTCGAAAGGGAAGCCAGGATGTACTTATATTCTTTTAAATCATAACCAATAAATGTCAGTCCCATTCATTACCCATCTTATTTCTGAAGTTTCTTGAATTAATTCCAGCCATAATCACAGTATATCTCTATTTATAGAAAGCCAGGACATCTCACAGTATTTAAACATTCTCTCTGTAGGTAAACATACACCTTTTTGTAAGGTCTGGTAATTACCAAAGCTAATAGGCTCTAAAAGAATCCTGCTCACTTGGTTTGAATGCCCCTAAAATTTAGGGGTGCAGGGGAGTGTGTTTGGATCTGAGCCTAGCTCTGAAGCTGGTTTTATTCTACTGTTCTCATAATTGCCTAGAGGTAAAACTGTGGTCTCTGGAACTTCCGTTTTTTATGAATCAGGATGATTTCTAGTAATTGGTGATGTCCAGAATGATTTACAGTTTTGATTACTCTCATAATTGTTAAGACTATTATCGATTGGCATCTAGTTCATCAGACTGTTGAATGGAGTCTAATCCATTTATTTTATTAATAGTATCCAATTACCTTAAAAATCTGCAATGTTAAATACTCAAGGGTAGGCAGGTTGGGGCAGCGTGGTACCATGCTCTGTTCTTTTGCACAAGATGCCAGTAAGTTATATTAGTTCATATTTAAATGAGCAGGGTGTAAACCACAATGGTTTTGAAGTGACCATTGTTCTTGTATTGTTCCTTCTTCTGTCTGCCCACAGCTGTAGGAGTAAGGTATTCAGTGGTGGATTTATCAATAATTTAGCAAAAATCATCTGGGTTTGGAAGGGTAAACATAAAGAAACAAGTGTCACTTGCTGATTTGCTGGTAGTAAAATTTGCAGCCGTTTAGTTTCAGAGAAGAGTGAAGGCCACTGCTGGAAATCACCTGCTGAGAAAATGCAAGGAGGGCATCACTTGCTCGACTGTTCCTGAGAAGCATGGTACAGCTGGGAGGCAGTACTGGAACGATGGAGAACTGGGGCAAAGGGGTTTTTAGAAGCTGGACCAAAAGCTTATCCTCAGCAGAGACATTTCACTGTAGGTTGGAGAGCTACACTGAGATGGCACTTGTGTTCCTGAGAACTGGGGGCACCTTTGTTAGGGTCAAGATTTTAATTCTTAGCTTGTTATGTTGGAGAAATCAGGCTGGAAGCTTGCAAAGACCTGGAGTGCACAGTCTGAGTTGGAATCTGTCAGAATGGAAACTTTGCCTGGTCAAAGATGGAAAACGGTGGGATTAACGCTTCCTGCTGTTTGCATTTCAAGCAGAAGACCCAGAGGAACTTCAAGCCCTACATAAAGTTTTGAGGATAGATATGCGCAACAGAAAATTGATGTTTAATGTTGACTGTTGCCGTCAAAAGCATGATAAGGATACAACCAGTCCCCCTTAAAGCACAGGATCTGGCAAGCAGCCTTTCCCTTGTATCTTAAATTCAAGTCAGAATACCAACTAGAAGAGATTAAATCCTAAGGAAAGGATGAATGGAACAAGGAAAGAAGATGTTCTCCCAAAATAACTGAAGAACTGAAGCTAACCAAAACCTCCATGAAAGTTGGGTAACTTCCAGAGTGTAGCTTCAATACCTGAAGCTCCCTCTTACATAGTAAAACTCAATATGCAGCAAAAAGAACTCTCTATTACGATGCCAGTGTACATGACTCCGTGGAAGACAAAAGAATCAATAAATTAGTGAAAAATGAGCCCTAATGGCTTATAGGAACTTTTAGCAAATCTTCCTTTAAAGTTCTGCTAATTCTTCCTTATGTTCTTTGTTTTCTTCAAGTCATATGATTCCACAATTCACAAAGAGATGCCATAAGACAGTGCCTTATCTTGCAGAATTTTATTACTTTTTAATTAGGGTGTGGCTGACAAGGAGTCTGAAATGTATCACAGTATTTTATCATTGTTCTGAACTGAGAAATAAGGGATTGTTTTAAGTTGAACTGCCTTCTTAGAGGTGTCTGTCATAGGCTGTAGAACTTTAGAGCTTCCTTCCTTTCTAACTGTGGAGGCGCCTAAAGTCCTAAGATAACTACACTTACACCTGCAAAGTCCCCTAAACATTTAAATGCTGCTTACGGGCATGCCTAGATGATCCTTACTTTTATAAGCAATAATCAGCTCAAATACCTACTTAACAGCTAAGCTACCGTGGGATCTACAAACTAAGTATTCTTCCAGTTGCTTTCCCTACACAGCCAAAATGGGTAAGTTTGTTAGAGCACAGGGGTCAGGTGCCTGCACAGAATGTATCCAAGAGGAAGGGAATGCACTACCTTCCTTTTATCCAGAAACACTTTGATTGAAGTATTTACCTAGAGATGTAGTGAATATACCTTCTCTACCTGAGTAGACCTGTACCACCACCTCCCAGAATAATGTGTGATTAGGCTGTAGAATATACTGGGACCAGTGTTTCTTGGAGAAGCTGATCTATTTTGCACAAACAAAATAAAATACTAATTGGGCCAGAGCAAGACAGTGAAAGAATGTGAAGTGCTCTCAATGGGAATGATTAAGTTGCAGCCAGCTGTCCACGAGAGCCAACAGACCAGCTAGCTGTCCTTCAGGAGGGGAGACAGGGTCTCTAGAGGACCACAAGTTTCATGTTAATCTAGAACCTGATTCTGTTGTCAAAAAGAAAAATGTCATCTTAGCAGGTTGTGCAAATGGGAGTATAGGCTGTAAGACACATGTAATAAGCCTTCAGCTCTGATAAGCACATGTAAGTCTCAGCAGAAATGCCATGCCTTAGTCTTGTGCTGCACTCTTAAGAAAGTCTGGTCCAGTGAGAGAGGGTGCAGACTGGGATAGTGAGACTTGCTGGAGGTCGAGGGAAATATAATTTGTGAAGAAAGACTGAAGTAATTAGGGCTATTTAACCTAAAAGGAATAAGGCTGAGAGGGTCAGGATGCTAGTCTGGTGAGTGCAAGAAAATGGGAATAATCTGTTCTTCCTGTCCAGGATAGATAAGCTGAGAAGTAACAGTCTTTAATAGGCCATCAGAGTGATTCAGACTAGACTTTAGGAAGAGTCCAAAAAGAGTGTAATACACTCAAATAGGTTGTCTGGGAAAACTCTGGCAGCTCCAATCACTGAAGGGCTGTAGGAGTACTTCTGGACCAGAGCATGAACTAAATGGTCTCTTGTGCTCTCTCAACACTATTTTGTACGATTAGTATCAAATAGTCGCTGAAGCACAAACTGGACCAAGCCTGTTCTCTTGCATAAGAGTGCTTAACCAGTAGGCTATAGAGCTCCGTTTACTTCTGTGCTCTCTCTGTCTCTGGCCTTAATGTTTATTTAATTCTTTCATGAAGAAAGCCTAAGAGCTTAAGCAGGAAAAGCTAGAAGCAGCTTGTTCTAAACAGTCTTCTGTAGGAGGAAGGAAAGACTTGAGTTCTTTTCAGGTACAGTAGAGAGTTGAATCAACATCTCCCATAATTTAGGGAAGCTAGTCTCTCCACTGAGATGCTAGATAAATACCTACCTACTGCATGCTGTCAGAGAGGAACTATAGTTGTTGTCTCTTTCTGGGCAGGGGTTCAGGGCTTGGAATTCAAAACAGAAGATGCCCCCCTGATAACCAGAGCAAGATGCCTAAACCCAGACAGTTTAGATGTCACTTGGTCTTCAGCATTTACTATAGGCAGGTTCAAAAGGCATTTCTTTGATGTTTTGTGATACCGAGGTGCCTAGTTCTCCCCATATTTTCTAGTGGACTTAAGATTTCTGCAGGGCATCTCACTGTCTTCCTAGACTTAGGTCCAACATTTGTCTTCTGAACATGGATATCTGCTGGAACTCCACACTGAGGTTCCCTTTTCATCATCCTCAGGAGAAAATCGCTACAAGGGATTTATCAGTTGGTGGCTTCTTCTACCTGCCTGACATGAATTGTCTCAAAGCATTTATATTGCAGTCACTCAGAAATTTGCAGCTGGAGTGCTGTGGTCTTTCAGTGCTCACCTTCAGTGCTTAATCCCCTCTGCTCCCATTACGATGTGTCCTAGCGGTTGCAGGGAATACTGAATAAAACATGCTGAGATACAATATTCAACTTCACTGGATATACTCTTTATGCAGCAGAAGACCTACTGCTGCATGAGGATACAGAAGAACTAAAGTTGACCTGTGGTGTCTTCCATTATCACGTGCTGAGTCCATACAACCATCAGGAAGACATCCTTTCTTTGGTTATTCCAAAGCCTTTACACAACACGAGAGGGGGAACAAGACACCCTGCCTGTAGTAAGAATTACCCAACTTTTGGGATATGAGATCAATTGTAATAGTCAAAGACAATCTTTTCAACTACATCAATTTTTGCTGAGCTTTCCCTGTTTGGATAAGAATTTTCTTAGTAGGGGTCTTCTTCAAATAGACGCTGTGGGTTTTTAATTTGTTATTTGGCAGTACCTGTTGAGATTAGAGGAATAAAGCTTTGAAAGTATAAAGAGTTTTGCAACCATTTCATAAGCTACAGTTGCACCTTTATAATATAAGAGAATGTCATTATGATTTCAGATTATGAGATTTCCTATTTTCTTCCTTTATAGCTTACATTTCAAAAATAAGAGATTAAACACTTCTGTTGATTTCAAAGTGAGATACTTAGAATGTAGAGAATTAATTAAAAGAGTTGCCTATCCATCTTTGTCTTCTCTCACATATAGACATAACAATGTGGTCCTTAATTGTAAGGTTAAGTACTGGTATGTTTTTTTTTTCAGTAGGATCCCTATCTCATTCAGTGCATGGAATAGAATATACTTAGGGACTGAATGAGTTTTGCCAGAAACAAAGGTATTTTCTATAGGTCTCCTGTTTCATTTACTGCCAGGGATGAAGATTATGTATTGAATTCGGCAGGGGGCTGTTCAAAGACAAAGGAATGGTCTCATGTTTTGGCAGTTGAATACTGCCCTGCAGAATTAGGCTTTTCCTTGCCTTTTGCCATGTGGTATGAAAAAGCCATATAAATGAGGTTTTCCATGGGTGGCCACTAATTGGTGTGTTCTCATTTTCTGGGTTCTCAGCCTGAGACACCTGGGGTCTGACTTGCAGAAGTGCAGAGCCAGTGTTGTATGCAGTCCTGCTCTCAACATGCACAGAACTGGGAAAATGCTAATCTAAGGCAGCGCAAATTAACCCAAAATTAGTGGGTGCCCTGGCCATTTTGACCTTAGCCTCTTTGTGTCCGATTTCACTGTCTGTAAAATAGGGAAAACAACCCCACCTACCTCCCTGGAAGAACATCTATTTAAGGCTCGTGAAGCACTGAGATGTTATGGCAAATGAGCACCACAGAAAAAGACCATGAGGAAATTAGTATGCTGTGTTCAGTGATGGGTTTGAATGATGTGTGGCAAATAAGGCACTTTGCCATGCCTAAAATTATAATAAGAGGAAAATACTGAATAGCTGCCCACTCAGTGAGCTCTGACTATCCTTTGTAGTAGCTGGGGTGGGGGAGACTTGCAAGAAGAAAAACAAAAAAAAAGATATCATAAAGACTATTATAAAGCATATGAGCAAGGGAGTCAAAGTGAGGTTTCAGAGGTAGTCTCCATTTTACATTTTCTGCTTCAGCCTTTACCATGTGCTTGGAAAGATGCTTCTAAGATAAGCTTTTTATATAATATATGAGTCACGCTACTTTGTATTTGTGCCTGTGAACGATGGGTGCAAAATAATTGGGTAAAAATTGGCCAAATGTGATGTTATTGGAACTAGTACTACACTTTTCACTGATGTTGGAAGATGTCAGCTTAGATCCTTAACAAGTCAAGCCTGGGACACTCCTGTTATTACTCCCTTTGTATGTGAGGAAACTGAGATGCAGAAGAAGGTGGAATTATCTGCTGAAGTAATTCTATTTGTTTTCTCTATATACAACCAATAGCTTTTAAACTAGTATTCACAGGCCTTGCATGAATTAGTATAGAAATTACAGGAAAAGTATTGGTTTGTTCCTCTCTTCTTCCCTTCCCATCTCCTCACTTGGAAGAAATAGCTTGAGCAGTGCAAATTGTTTGCTTTATTTGCAAATTTCTTTATATTTGTGTCTGTGGGAGCGGGGTGTGTATCTGCCTACAGGACTCCATGGGAGGATCTCCTGAGGGAGTGCTGAGCTGGAGAGTTGAGGAAGTAAGCAGACTATGGTATCACATGTCCTATGTCCCAGCCTTGGTGCTGTTCTCATGAAGTTCAGACTCTAGCTTGCTGCCCTAGAGGATCTCCGGGTGAGGAGGTTGTGCTTGCACGAGGAGAGGCAGTCTGTCTGGAACATAAGCTCCAGACCAGGATGGACTTAAGAAGAAGGTCAGAGCATTCAAACTGGGCTTAAGAGGGAGCCTGAGAAGAAGCAAGAACTTTGGTGATACATGGTCATACACTTTTACTAATGAAAGCCTGCCTGGGGTTTCTCCCTAATCTGAATATGCTGTTGTTATTATGGAGACTATGACTGTCTGTATTGCCTTCCTCCACTCTATGGAGCATGAGATGAGACACAATTTTCTGGCCAGGCACCGGTGGGAATTTTTCTCACCATTGTACACATGCTGGCTGCTGATGAACTGGTATATTTCCTCTTCGTCGTCTGTCTGCATGAATTATCTCCAGAATAAAGTTTCCTTATCCCAGAGGGGAACAAAGCAGCCTAAGGGAGAGATTTTCTTAGCAGAGACTGAAATGGAAATACAGAAATCGCAGCACAGAAATTCAGAAGTCTCAGGAAGAAAAGCAATTAATTGGCACTCTGTAAGCATGGAAGAAGAGCTGTGCCTATGTCTGTTGTCCTGAGACATACCAGCATGGTATGCCACTATAGGCCTGCAAAATCTAATCACTGGTTATAGTTTGAAACCTATGCTTTATGAGGATACCCTGTCTCCTATTTTGAGGAGCTTCTCCTGAGATTGCCCTCATGGCAGCTTAAGAGACCCTCCTCCTGCTCCTCTGGGGTTAAACCTCTGGCTGTCAGGACTGATGCAGAGTTGATGGTCAAGGTGGAGTGATCCAGGGAGATACTTCATGGAGGCAAAAGGTGGCCAAAAAGAGAAGGTCCTGTTGGCAGGTCTGGAGGAAGGACACTGTCCTTCTGCCAGTTAAGAATGAAAGTGAAGAGGCTGTGGGGAAGGTATAAAAGGCACCAGACTAGGTTAGAAGAGAATTTTGTTGGAAGCATCTACAATCATGTGGCTCCACTGGATTCTTCTCCCAGTATAAGGTGAAGCACTGATCATAGCAGATAATACTGCAGCTTGTAAGCACCCACTCCAGAATGGCAGGGACTTTATAAAGCTAAGGTCAGCCTTCCGTTCTCACAAAGTCCAGTAAGTGGCCCTACTGGCAGGGCTTGCTTTATTCTCTTTCTCTTCTGTGATTCTGACCTGTTGCTGCAGAGACCAAAATGTGCTCCTCATTGCTCTGCCTCCTTATATCCAGTGGCGTTCAGTTCCATCTTTCAGGTATGATTCACTGCATCCCAGATTCACACAGTATGGTATCATTGATGCTGATATCCCCAACCTGTAATTTTTCAACTTCTCTCTTGGGTACTTGCCTCTAAGCTTTTCCTGCTGTCAGGCACAGCAGATGACTGAGTATGCTGAGTCCTTCCGAGGGGTACCATACAGAGCAATTCTGCTGTTTGCAGATTTGGTGGAGGAAACTCTGAGCAGTGCAGAAATGCCTGGAGAAGCTAATCAGAATTGGAGATGGGCACAGTTTTTTAAAAAACCACAAGTTTCAAGTACCGTGGTGTGAACAGGAGGTCAGTTTGCTGCCAGTGGCAGTGGAATAGCACTCAGTTATACAGAGCACTGGAAAATGCTGAACAGGATTTCTGTCATTCCTTTGCTCCATTTTTATCAATGCCCCGTGCCTCTGCCCTGCAGCAGCCCTGCTATTCCAGCTCTGATGTTGCAGGGTAGCTGTTGAGTTGCTGAAAACTAGGCAAGGATATAACTGAGCCTTTGAACAAAGTAATTATCTCTGTTCAGTAGCTTTTTGTACATATTAAATGATTAAATCTTTAGGGGGCTTTTCCCTGATGCAGTAATTGTACACTCATTAAATTGCCAGATAAGACTTACTTTCTATTAATTTATTTTTTTGCTAAGAAAAACATTTCATTTTCCACTGATAATCCTGCCTCGCCTAATTCAAGGATGGCCAACTTGTGGCTTTTAAGCCACAGGCAGATGCTGAGTGATTGAAGTACACAATGGAGATACGTCATGTTACTGACAGCACACTGCTGGTGTTAGGGCTACTTTTTTCAGTATCTCCATGTGGGGAGGCAGGTCTCAGGGGCTTCAAAGGCCATCAGCTCCCTACAGGTTCTGGGACTCAGCTGGGCACCCAGCCTCACCCCATCTCACACTGGGGGCTGGAATTTCAGGGAGCCATTGCTGTTTTCTACCTGGAAGCTACTTGTTGAAAAAATCCCTTACCTCACCTAAGGCACAGGGTAAGGGTTTGACACCCCTTGGACATTGGAAAGTTTCTTTTTTTAATATGCTCACGAGGCTAAGAGTTTTGAGCTCCCATGATTTGGTTAATTGCATCTTGAAAAGTGAAATCTGGGTAAAAGTTGAATTATCCTGTATTGCTAGGAGTGGAAGTAGATTTAGGCTTCAGCTGCAACATGAGCTAGTACATGTGTGAAAAAGACCACAGAGAAACTATGTTGGAAGAAAGTTATTAAGGCTTCTAAGTATTAAAAAATATGCCAGTATTGGAAATGTGGTTGCCTGTGCAACCTCAGCATGGTCTCCTCTTGTAATGTATTTCAATACACTTCCAATAATGAAACACATCTTATTTTTTTCCAGGGATTCCTACCACATTCAGGTCACAGAATGGACAGTGACCCTGCAGCTTTGCTTAATAAATACTGTTCAAACTCTGCTCTGAGATCAGAAATACTAATTTTCTCCTAGGCTGTCTTGTGATTCTGAGCACATTCCTAACATTACTTAGTAAATCTCTGCAACACCTCTGTGAGATAACTGAGTATTTTTTACTCCATTTTTGTAGATGGACTACTGTGGCACAAAGAGAGAGTTTAGTCAGCAGGGCTTCCCAATTTTATATACTGAATTTGAGAAACAGAAACCTGACTTTTATTAGTAGTTTTTATTTTCAGTTGCATGTCTGAAAACATCTCCCATTAACTGTCAGCTGCAGCTCTGAGTGCTCAGCAGTTCTCCAAATCAGACTCAAGGTGTCTGAAACCAGCTACTCAGAGATGCAGAACATGCCACTAGGAATCATCCCGTGAAAAGTATGGGCCAGGATAACAGGAATTCAGCAGCAGAGGTAGGGCAGTGCTGTAGGACAGCTGTCAACTACCCTAACCCTGAGATCCTCTGTTCTCCTTTGCCAAGCCTCTGTGTCTGCCTTTTAACTTTCCAACTTCCAACTGCAAAACCCAGGACCAAGATGTTAGTGTAATCCCTTTATATCCCTGAGTTTCCTAAGCTTCAAATATCCAGATTTCCTACTAACACTTTAAGCTCCTCTTCTTTAAGCTCCTTTGTTTTACTTTGCCATCTTTCAGCAGATATTTACAAGCCTAGCTCCAAACAGTGGCAGGATGGTATCAGCTAACACAGAACTGTCCTAACAAATAAGATTTATATAGGCAGGAGCCTAGCAGGATTTTCAGAGAGCCTTGGTGCCTAATACGCTGTGGTTTCAATAGGATTAAGGCAAGTACTCATTTGTCAAGAACCCACTATTCATTCTTCTTTCAATCAAGTTTATATTGACCCACCAGAGCTAAAGCATAGGAGTGTATACTAACATGTTAATAATTCATGAATGTTTGTAAAGTGCTGTGGAAGTACAATCTGGAAAGCAGGCATCTTGGGGGGATGTGTTATATTTTCTTCAGGCTTTCAAATGATTACTTCTGCAACCAAAGCAAAATGTAGGTGGAAATGTTTTTCCTCTGCTTTACGCTGAGATCAAAATGTTAGTGACCAAAAGCCCCAACAGGTGCTCCAATTTTCCACTGAGTACTCTCAGCTATTACTGAGGATTAGGCAGATCCCAAAACCTTGAGTTAGTGACTGGTTTGAGTGTAGAAAGTGCTTGTGCATTTGTAACTCATTCTTTCTGGATCAAATGACTCTTGCTGAGTTTAATCTCTTTGAAAATATTCTGTATCTAGGCTTCATTTGTGATTCCATTTCACCAGGATGGAGTGAATTGGTTATGCAAACTGACTTCAGGCAGTGGATTTCTTGCAAATTATTCACTTACTCCACTATGTTTATATATATATCTGTGTGTGTTTGTGATAAGCAGTTTATGATAGTTATACTGTATGATTTCCTCTTTCTGACTGGGAAGGAGGAAAGAGTTACCAAATAAAAGGGAAACACCCCCACCCCCCCCCCCCCAAAAAAAAAAAAAAAGCCACACTCCTGGGCTAAAATTTTAGATAGGTAATCATTCACTGTAGTGGAATTTGTATGATTTGTGTCTATTTTCATGGCTGAGCAACCAGTTAATCTAAAAAGTAGAGTACAACTAATGACATAACCTGGCCACATAATGTAGACATTTGCATACCGTAATCTTTGCTTCATTTGAGCAGACTTGCTATTTTCTTAACTCCAATGATGTGTCTTATGAAGGATTTAGTATTGCTATCATTAATGAGTCAATAAATTGGACTGGCAAGAACCATCTTTGTCCTGTGACCTCCCGAAGAAGCAGGAATTATATCTTTCTACCAAGAAATGGCCCTATGTTTTAGATGGTGATAGGAGAAAGTAAGCTGGTTCCTATAGTGTCTGAATTGTTTCTTTCTCTGTAAATCAGTGTGCTGTCTGTGCTGTTTCTTGTGTTCAGCACACTCCCATTGTCTTAACTCCTGTTGCTTGTTTCATTGCTTCTTTAACTAGTACTACAAAGGAGATACAACCTTAGGATGTAGAAATAATAATAATGGTTGTCAGCGTCATAAATCCTCAGGCATTTGGCAGTTTTCACAGCGGGTACCTCTTCCTTCATCTGGCGGCTCACCATTAGGACAATGGGAGCCTGGATGGAAACTCTTGGAGAACCTCTGAAAAGTGTTTGACATCCTTCCATTCCATCTTACTTGTCCTAGCCTGGTCCAGCTACCCAGCTTCTGGACATCCTCAGAAAACTCCTAAATGTGCTGAATAGTATCTGGGGGAGGCTGACAGGAAATAGAGCAGTCAGGCTTGGGACTGTGTCTAACAATCTGCTTGGATTGCTGTCTATCTACAGGACACTTGGCCATTCATAAGTTCCCCATAGCTTTTCTTTTTTTTTTTTTTTTTTTTTGCCTTTTCCCCTAAGTGCTTAGCTATTTTCAGCACCATCTATGTTCATGACTGCAGCTTTTCCCACTGCTTTTGGGAGTCCGATCCACACATTGATTTATTTTTAGCTATACTGCTAATTATTATTTTTGTGAGTATAGTGTTTCATTATTCATTAAAGCTGGGGAGACATTTTAGTCATTTCTCAGTAGAAAAAATGTGAATTCAGTAACTAAAGTAAGATCTCTGAGTAGGGCTAGGGCTAAGAGGGCTAGGAAGAATGATCTGGCAAAGAAGGATGGTATGACAGGAGAGAGCTATTTATATACAAAAGAGTGGTACTAAGAAAGCAGAAACAAGCTATTCTCAACACAGACAAGACGCAGTGGGTTTGCCGAAACTCTGGAAAGAACATTTTAGTTCACCAAAGGAATAAACTGCCAGAGAAACCCAGACCATCACCTTTGGGGAAAATGTCCAGAGATTGTTAAAAACCACTGCTCCTGCAGCGTGGGTTAAAGATGAAGAAAATCATCCCTGCTGCAGTGCACAGGGAGGGCCTAGAGGACCCTGAGGATTTCTGATTATTTGCTCCTCAGTGTGTGACGAAGCTGTGCAGTGTGAACTGGACCTTACTAACAGAAGAGGAAATGCTGCACATTTTCTGGTATTAGATCATCTGTTCATACTTCCCAGTGCTTTCTGTCTGGCTTTGCGTGGGATCCTGAGGGAAAAAGGTTCATATTCCAGAAACTCACAAGTCCCTCTCAGGATGAAAACTCTTCTTCTGTATCACATCTGCAGCAGAGCAAAAAGAAGTGGAAGGACCTTAGTACTCCCTGCCTGCCCAGCCATCCATCCCCCCGTCCTCCCCAATGGTCCCTTTTCCCTTGACTTCTCTACCAGGTGGATGTGCTACAAGTGCACCAGATAGAGTGATCTAAACTATGTGCCTGGGGAAAACACATTACGATGTGCAGTGCTTTGAGGCTGCTGCCATGCTTCCTGACTGAAGAATGGAAAAAAGCCAGAAGATTTTAGGACCAAGATGTTTAAAGCTTATTGAAGCCCTTTTCAAGTAACAACTTAAAGATGGGAAGCCCAGGAAGTGAAAAAATTGGAAGAAAGAACAGCTTTCCTACAGCAGCAAGCTTAGGAGAAGCTCTGGGTGACTACTTAAATGTGGCTGTGATATACTAGCCCTTAGAAGTGGCGAATCCAAACGCTTGTGGCTTTTTTTCCCTAGAACATCTATTCAACATGCTCCTTTTGGCTGGAGGTCTTTCTAGCACCAATTTAAGTGTCCACAAAGGGTCTATTGCAGCATGCACTGCAAGCTTGCCCCCCCTCCCCGCTTTTCAATAGGGCTGTATACAGTAGAGGAGCAAAGTAAGAAACAAAATGGCTCGAAGCCACATGTGCATTTCCCATAGCTCAGTGCCAGTCTCTAGAATAAATGATTAAGCCCTGAGGCTACCGGGTCCTGTGTTCAGCTGCCTGTGGCCCCAAAGGATCGTTCCAATCAAAGCCATGTCTGTGCTCTAGTGACAACCCTACCTGAAGGATGGGAGAGGGGTGTGGCACAACATTATGCCCTCGGCGCTGTGCCACTCAGGAGCGACAGCTGCAATCACAGGCTCGATTCATCAGTTTTATAGACCTTGGAAAGCACTGAAGTTACACAGACTGGGCATGGTCTCAGTCAAGCCCAGGTTCTGGCGTGAAAGAATATGTGTCATGCAGGTTCCCTCTGGAGATCTTTTCAGGTTCTGACAGGCACTTATGCCTCTTTTCAGGATGTTCTCATCCTGCACTGTCAGGAAGGAATAGACAAGAGCAGGGCTTAAATATTGAGCAATGCTTTACCTTGCTACACCATCATGCATTGGAGGCTCTTGCAACGCTACAAATACCAACTCAATTAGGTTTGGAGTCCTTCTAGAACGTAACAATGTCTCTTTTTGCAAGTTGTTTGGGACAGCAGACCAGAGAGGGCTTGTAAAAATTATCACTAGTGAAGACGTCATTGAAATCAATGAAATTACACTTCACTTTCACCATCCGACATTACATTTGGCATTGAACTGCCAATAAGATCTCAGTACAATTGTTTGTTAATAAGCTGTACAAACTTCAGGACAGGAGGGATAGAGAGAGGTGGTCTAGGTCTTCTGATGCTTTGCTCTAAGTCAGCAGTATCTAAGAGCTCATAATGGGACCAGTGGCCTGCGTCCTATGATATCCTAAGAGCAGATTTAACTCTCTGCATTCTCACCTGAACTAGTGACTAAGGAGGGAGGATATACAGGATTGTTCTCCTTCTTTCTCTGCTTGTACTTTAAACACGTAAAAGGAGTGAGAAAAAAATGTAGGCCAAGAGTAGTTTCATGAAAGGTTTTCTATAAGGTCTGTGGCATCCAAGACATGCTGTTGCTGTGAAGAATTCAGATCCATAAGAGGGGCCCATGTCTCACCCATTGCTTATGGTGAGTCCATACACATGCTGTCATGAGAGCCCTATCAGCCATCTTGCAGAAGATCTGTAGAGCAAACGTTAGCACCAATGGTACCACTGAAATAAAGATAGGTGGAGAGAATGTCCAGGGCAAGCCAGAGGAAAAAGTACATGTGGACACAGAAGGGCAGTCTCTGGGATAGTCAAGCCCAGATGGGTATGAAGTTCCATAACACAAATCAATAAACTGAGCTTCCATGGAGAGCCAGCACTCAACGCTATCATTCTCTGCCTCTGGCAGCAAGGCTGACACCATGTCCTGGTGGAGCTGAGGCTGGTGTTAGCAGTGTCAGGCAATCCCACGGAGCAAGAGCCAATCCTGGCTGGTGAGGAGAGGCCGTATGTTGCAGTCGGGCGTGGGCAACCGTACCTAGGAGTCGGTACAGATGCCCGTGCCTGACCGCGACACCATGCCACTGAGACCCATTGAACCCATCAGAACCAGAAGCTTGAGAAAAAGCTAGCTGCCCCAGGGCAGAGATGGAGTCTTTACTGATAGTAGAAGCCTTTGCTATGGAATCCTGCTCTTTGGGGATACAAGATCCTTTTACATACACAGTTCACTTCTGCAGTGTGGATGTGGGATTGGTCTGTCTGGAACAAAGATAGCTGAAGAGGTTATGAGAGAGGGTGTCTTAGGAAAAGCTGGTTTAGAGCCAGTTTATCAGATTACTTAGCCTGCAACTCTGGTTATTTGGGTTTTGCTGGGGGCAGCTCTGGGGATTTGAAAAATTGTACTCTGCTCCTGGGGGAATGGGGAAGCTGTTGGCTAAAGGTGGGGCTGAGGGTTAGGCTCTCTTTCAGGAAATTAGGGAAACAAAAGACAAAGATCTGATCAGGAGGGTAACGAACAGTAAGAAAGGCAATACTGACTTTACTGTCCTTGCCAGATCTTGATCAAGAATCCTGGTTGCTGTCTTCTTCAGGTCACTGTGTCATTTCAGGTGGGATACACACCCCCGTCCCTTCTGAAGTTCAACAAGACAGAGAGTTTAACACCAGCAGTAGCTGCAGTTCAGGAGGAGAGAGATGTGCTAGGTGTAAAGCAGTGGTGAGTGAAAGGTCCTGTAGAAACATCACTGTCTAGATGCTCTGTGGAGCAGAAGTTCATTGTAAAGCAGTGTGGGAAGACAGAGGAGGCTGGTGCACAGGCAAAGGATTTTCCTCATTCAAGCCTTAGTTGACATGAGCATGGCTGATGGGGTGGTATGTGATCATTGAATAGGATATTCATAAGAGCACCTTTCCTGCCCTGCAGCACCACAGCAAAACTTAAGGTTTAAGGGCAGAGTAAGCATCAGCCCTTACATTTTACAAGTAGGGTAACACAGAGCTACAAGCGAAGGACTGAACAACCTTCATTTCCCACCTGGATTTCCTCTCTCATATCTCCCTGCTGCCTTGGAGAAGCTGCTCCATCTCGCTGCCCCCTTTGCTGTCCAGGATGTGGAAGAAGCAGGAAAGGCTCAGCCCAGAGCTGTCACACATTAACTCACCCACATCCAAATCAGGCTGCTTACTGACAGGGCCGGCTTCCCAGCAGGGCATCGTTGAGAGGCTGACGCAGGCTCCTCAGGACCATTGCTAGCCCAGTGCTCATGGAAATGACAGCCAGGGTTGTGCAGAGAGGTGGCATGGGCCAGAAAGAGCACTGCCAACACCTCTTTAAGAAGCCATGGCACAGTCAGTCATGCAGATCTGCTACAGGAGACCCTACCTGGCTGTTTAGCTGCCTGTTTTTTCTTGCTATTTCCTGCTGTCTTACCCTTTGGATGTGGATCAGTGATTTTCTCTCTCTCTCCTTTGCTCTCTCCCTTCCTCTGCATCGTGTCTCTGTCATTGTGCCTCTTATTTATTTGCCTCTCTTCCATTCAATGCCTTGGCTTTGGACAGGTTTTACCTCCCTCCCTGCCTTGCCTTTTTGTTCTCTGCATTTGGTTCCTTTCTTCTTCCCTCTCATCTACTCTTGTTCCTTATCTTCTCTGCCTTGAGCTCTGTCTTCTCCCTCCCCTAGCCTTCTGCCTTACCAGACCAGCTCCTCGCAATGCCCCTTCTACCTGCCCTGGGTTTCAGCCCCACACCTCGCCTTCCCTGCCCACGCCTGCAGTGGCAAAGCCTGGGGCTGTGCTCTGGGGGAAGGTCACTGCTGCAGTAGTAGAGCCCACCCACTAAGCAGCTTCCCAAGCCACTGGGAATTGGGTCGTGCCTTGCTTACCTTAATTGGTAATGTTTGTTTGACTTTAATGAACTTGCAAGTGCTTTCTCAGAAGATAATTGCCCCCATTTCCAATGACTTAATCTATAATAATAACAATAATAACAATAATAATAATAATAATAATAATAATAATAATAATAATAATATAGCCCTGAGCTTACCATCAGGCAGGGAGGGAGCTACCAGATGCTAAGCTCTTTCTTATCACTAGATTGAGAGATTTCATGGTGCTGGCTGTTACTGCCAGAATGAGATACCAGAGGAGATTCAGTGTTAACAGGATGCTTAAAAAAAAGGTTGAGAGACTGGATGGACTTGAGGCTTGAGTCTTTCATTGTTATTCTGCTGGCTGCAAAAACCCTGGGCAAACCAGCAAGAAGCACAAGCGGGTGCTGAGCTAGTGACAGAGCCTCAGTGTAGCTGCCCATGGGCTAATGGTCCCAGTACAAAATTCCTCACAATTTCTTGGTCCAACCAGGAAAGGTCAAGGTGATCTCAGAGACCAGCAGCGGAAGGGCTTGTAGTATCCCTGCATGCAGTTTACTCACGCTGGGGAGAAACAGGCATGGTTCCCATCACCAGAGCTGGGTGCAGCCCTGTGTTCCCATGGAGGAAATGAGGTAGGAGCTGCAGGACACAAGCTGCTGCTTCTTGGAGAAATGGCTCTAGAGACCTTGCATAACCCTGGACTCTGGGGAGACTCAGCAGCTGCCTGCACCAGATTTCAGGGAAGCAAGTCTGAGCTGTCAGTTAGCCTCTGGCCCTTGGCTGCAGCTAGAGCAGAAGTAAATGCGTGTAGCCCTCATGGGGGCAGGCAGTCTGAGCCACCAGAAATTAATAACAGTTCCCTGAAAATTTCTGTAGAGTCCAAAACTAAGCAAGCAAGACAAAAAAAGAGAGCAAGAGAGAAAATCTGATGGGAGAGAGAAGTTGATAATTCAGGGTTTCGTTATGTGCTCATGGTCAGGTGACCACGGGATTCAGAGTCTGAAAGTGTTACTTAAGAATAATTCACATAGCAGCCGTTCTTGCCCAAACTACCCCAAACAAGACAACACAAACTACATAGCTTGAGCCTGGATAAAATTTCTCTTTAGTCCAGCGACATCCAAGCTTGTGTTTCTGTCTAAGCCCATCTGCAGCAGAAATCACATTCTTTGAACAGACTTTTCTAATCAAAGCATAGTTCAAGGGAAATTTTTCACCTGGTCCTTTTGCTGAGTTTCTTCAGCATGGTCTATTTTGGGAGTGGATTAACACTGTTAGCTTGAATACCTTCCTGCTTCATGCAGGATGCCTTGGATACTTTCAAGGCTTTTGTCCCTTGAACTGAACACCTGCTGGCTGGCTCCTTCTGGAGCGACACAAGTATTTCCCTCCAAAAAGGAGACTAGGCTCAACTGACAACACAGTATGTGCCAGGATCCAACCTCATGCAAGAGCGTAGATATTGATTGTGCCAAACACCCAAGGCCTTCAACACAGTCCACACAGACCTTGTGCCCTTAAGTGCCCTCACACACTTAGGTCATAGCCAGGATGCACACATGCCCTTGACATTAACTATAAAAGCACTGCCATGGCAAGCTGCAACCCAGTCTTGTCTCTGAGACTTTGCATGCTTTGAATTGAAAGATGAGTGGATGCATTCTGTGCCCCACAACATTGAAGTGCTCCATGGGCCCCAGATCAGACCCAAGGCAAGTGCTTTTCCCCAATGATATTCATGAACCACTGTGCTCCAGAAAGCATGAGTCCTGAACATCAGCCACTTTGCATCAGCTTCAGGGACAAGGCTTCTCTTTCTTTTACCTAGTCTGCAAAGACAGCGTAGGCAGTAGAGTGCCTTTCTGAATTTAACCACTGGAGCTATAGGAGCTACAAGGTGGTAGGTGACACCATGGTTGACCACCAGCTTAACAGAAACATGGTGATAAACGGAAGGGACAGTCACAAAATGGGTGAGGAAAGTATAATGGATTTATTGAGAAGGAACACTGAAAATATCTAAATAGGCCTAGATTAGTTTATTTTCTGTCTCTTCTCAGTCACTGTACACAAGTGAACAACATCCATCTATCTGCCTGGCCATCAGTAGCTTATTCCATTCCGGGCACCATAAAATAGAGGGGAAATTTCCTATGTGTGAGAGGATCTTGTGGAGGAAAGGATGGAAGCTCCATTGTTAGAGGATTTGAAACTGGAGAGCTGAAACCCTGCTAGTTATACCCTGGGGAACCATCCTGCATAAGCCTTCAGAGGGATGAATTAACCTTTTCTCTCTCAAGGGTGTTTTAGCCATCATCACCATAGTTGTCCTGGGAAAAAAGGAGCTCTGTTTGTTTCCTCGCCTTGCAGACAGGTTGTGCTGAGAGGTGCCATCCTCTAGCCAGGTGTTTTCACACCATTTAACTGGGCTAAAAAAACCTGTTCTCTGTGCTAAATTGCTTCCTCACTTCACAATGCGTGAAAGCCTTTTCTTTCCCTCACATGTCCATGCTTCACTCCTTCTGGGGAGACAGCTGGTCTTTTTTTTAATGCATTCTGCTCCTTAAATGCTGTCTCTGATACAAATCAGGTCATGTGGAGCCAGGCCCACAAAAGCATTGAGGTGACTCAATCCTGTGAAATCAGTGGGAGTCAAGTGCCTAAATTTCTTTGTGAGTCTGGGCCCAAACGACCTTGAATAACATCAGTAGGAACATACATTGTGCTCTAATCAAGATTGGAGCACTGGCTGAGGTGCATCTTAAGCCCACAGGTACCACAGGCGATTAGTTGATTCAGAGCTACTCACCTCTAAAGGAAAAATTTCCACACATATCTTAGCACAGATGTCATGAGGAAGGAATCACTTGGGGTCCTGTGGGAGACGGACCGCCAGCCCCTATATCTGGGGCCGACAGGTCCCTATATCTGTGCATGGAAAACGTGGGTTGTTTTTTTTTTTCTTAATAACAGGGTACCATATTTCCCTTGGGTTGTGAAGTGAGTTATTGGTAACTGTCACTGGTCCAATGGATGTCCAGGCTCTGGCCAGTATTGATGCCTTCTCTGGGAAAGCTGTGTAAGTCCTAAATCTGGACTCATGGCTGAAACATGGGTTTCAGAATACCAGGAGATGGCAACATGAATCAAAGGGCTCTGGGATGTGGTGTCACGTTAAAGAGGAGCTCCTATCTAAGGGCAGAAAGGAGTGGGATACTAGGGTGATGACTGAGTGTATAGCAGTATGATCCAAGGATGAACATAAAGGAGGCTGATGCATGGTATATATACGTGGGCCGAGAAACACCAAGAAAGGAAGAGCTATAGAGAGGTACAGAGGAGACCATATAATATTGAAAGACATTTTAATGGAACAGTAATTTTTTTCGTAATCTCTCCATCCCATCATCCAAAATACAGAACTGTGTGATTAATTTTTTCCAAGGCCAGGCAATAAGGTACACCATGAGAGACAAGTGGCCATACAGCAAGGAAGGACCTAAGCACCAGTCCCCTCCTTTCTTGCTCTTTGCCTATGTGTGGCTGCAAACACATGGAACATCTGGAAAACATCTAGTTCCTCCATTTCTCCTTTCCTGATGTACCAGCATGTGAGACATTTAGAAGGGCCTGACGGTTATAGTAACACTTCCTTCATTCTTCCCCATATTTTGACCCCTCTTTTAGCTATGAGGTTGGAGATGGAAGGTAGAAAGGTGGCTAGAGATTAGAAATCTTCTTGGGGTCATGACTCCATGCCATTTCCACATTACTGGTACCCACAAACTAACCTCTGCCCTACCTGTGTCTTAAACATTAATTTCTTATCTCCTACTCTCTCAGCTATGTGACAGCAAAGAAAGTGTCAC
The DNA here is from genome assembly GCA_013400335.1 of Eurystomus gularis. Classification (NCBI taxonomy): domain Eukaryota; kingdom Metazoa; phylum Chordata; class Aves; order Coraciiformes; family Coraciidae; genus Eurystomus; species Eurystomus gularis. Next base: position 233,084 of record VZZY01002039.1, on the reverse strand, counting down.
TTACAGAAACAGTCTTCCTGGGAAGGGATGCCCTAGAAACCTGGAGGTGTGGCAGACAAGCAGATGGAGATGGTGAGAGGATCATCCCTCTAGGACTGGAAAGATGTTGTGGGCTGTGTAGATAGAGACATAAAGGCTTAACAGTGTGTCATAAAGGCAAAGATTTGCACACTGGCTTCAGTGGGTGTGCTCTGAATAAAAAAATGGAAATGTTTGATTACATATGTCCTTTTATACATCCATATAGCTATGTATCCACCAGCCTCAGTGATTTCAAGCCCTTCTGCCATTTATTTCACGCTAAATGAAACAGAAGACATTTGCTTTGTGTAAAATGACAATACATTGCATGCACATTTACTATATCCTGAATATGTTAATATTAAGTGTTAGTATGAGTTTACTTTACACATAAATGTGTAAATGAAGGGCATGTGTGATGGAATACTAATATCTGAAACCTATCCTTACCAGATCTGATTTCTAGCCGGGAGCTCCAGCTTCTGTACAAACACTAGTAATAATAGTCACTTTATTCCAGCCACAATACTACAACCAAGATGTCATACATGCATGGCAGACAGATAAGACAGACAGATTTCTTGTTTTCCACTGAGATGCTTTTGAATACTTCCTGGCAGGGCTGACTCACCCTTTTAGCTTTCCAAGGAAGATAAATTGCTTTCCAGGAGCTTCACTGTATACAGGTTATTTTTGAGCAGCTTCCTTAATTAAAGTTTATCTGCTGTGTGCGTAATCCACAGATGAAGAGCCCTTTTTTTTGTGTGTGTGTGAACAGAAGTTTCTCTTGGAACAATCTGTTTCTCACCCAACCCATTGTTACACAACATGACACACATACTATACGGATACGGTGTCCTACCCCCAGAAGTAGCTGCAGGTCAGTAGCCTGAAAATAAGTCATCTCAAATGCCTGGGATGCTTTAGTGGGGAAGCGCTGAATAGAAATGGGATTCCTGAGGGCCACAATTGCCACAGACAAACTACTGTTTGTACATTTCTTTCATCCATGACCGTAAACTCCACCTCTGCCCCAGCCTCATCTTTCTTATCTTTAGTATCTGAAATTATGCTCAAAGTATCCTATTGGAAATACATTTTGCAGTTACAAACCTTGTGATCTGGCAAGGACTCAAGCTGATGTCATCCCAACTGGGATAAGGGGACAATGATGTCATTGGAATAGCAAATTAGCTCTGTAATGCGGTAGGTGTGGGTGAAAGGTTTCAGTCTGACCTCGCTGGAGAGAAAAAGTGCTCTCCTATTCCCTTCCAGGTAAAGGGCTGGCTGGCAATCACAGCTCTCCCTGAGTTCATCTTTCAGAATAGCAGGAGAGCCAACTCTACAGCTTGCTGCACCCTGGCCTCTTGCTAGCAGTGGGAAGGAGATAAGCCTTCTTAGGGCTGCATCGGCCCAGTAACAGGGTAACTCCTCTGGAGTCAGAGGTATGCATGTGGCAGGCTGCACTTCATAACAGCTGGTAGGCACAGGAGGTACGTGGGATGTGAGAGCAGCAAGGCCAGTGGCAAGAGAGATCTCCCTCCAGGCAGTGATTTTCATCTTTGCCCAGGGATTAACAAATTTGTTACATTCACTAATGGTTTTGGAGGAATCAGGCATATGTTTGGCACTGGACCTTGTAGTTACGTCTAAATTGTCTTTCCAGTCTTCCAGTCCTGCTGCTATTTGAAACTGGCCACAGTCCTTAGGAAGAGAAAGTCAAAGCTAGGGCGTCTAAGTGTTACACAGAGCTATAAAGGACTGCCTAGTCTATCTTCACGTTGCTGTGGCTACAGTGTGATGGAGGCGTACTCAAGCTCTCCTTAAACCAGCTAGTCTAGGTATTAGTAGTTATGTTGCCACAGCAACACAGGACTTAGTGAAAGCTGCAAAACTTGCCTAAGGAGCCTGTGCAGAGCTCTGCACTACCCTGGCTGGATCACAGCTCTCCTGTGAACATGCTAGTTTAAAGGTACTTCTGATTCATTTCCATCCCCATGTGCTGAAACAGGCTGAAAAGCTTACCCCAGATGCTGTGCAGAGTTAGCGATGCAAGCAAAAGACATACATGAGTGGTTATAGCATGCTAACATCTGCATTGTCTCTACACATAACCATCACCTGCTCTCTGACAAACTGAGATGAGCACGAAAGCCCGCTTGCCATGCCACATCACTTAATGCACTTGGGGAAGTGTAGATTTAACTGCTCAGCTGTGCCCCTGTGTTAGGTACGACAACTGTTTTGTCTCTGGGCATGGTCAGGAGCACTCAACTCCTTGTGCTGAATTTTTTGTGTTAATATCAGTTGCGTATTCCTTCACAGGCTTTTTCACTCACCCCCTACATAAGCATCCTGGCACCTAGTCTCACTCCCACTCTTGTTTACTGCTCTATACAGACCCATCATCACCCCTGCACAGCTGTGTGGAGCAGCTCTTTTCCTTCATCTAGGGCTCCTTGTTCCTTGGCCACCATACCCATTCAACCTCACCCCTGTTTACCTGGGGAATGATCCCAGGTGGGCACCACTGCTCCCTGGGGATCCAGGGGGAGATAGTGGGTGCCACCTGTGGCATGTCAATGGCCAAGCTTTTGGTTCCCTGGCACAGCTTTGCTCACACGTGTGTGCCTGACGCTGTCTCACGCTGTGGAAATGATCACTTCCAATCTGCTTCCCAGTGATCACTACTAGTGTGGCCAGTGTCCTTTCTTTCTCCTCCTCTTCATAGCCCTGGTGTTTCCAGTGCCACGTGCACATGCTGCAGTGGCTTCTTCTCCCTTATTCCTGCTGCAGTCTTTTTGAATGTTTTTATAGACTGTCCCCTCTCTCTGCTCTTCTGGTCCTGGGTCTTTCCCCAGATGGCACTTCTCAGTTGCAGTGGCCTGTGGAGTGGTTTCCTCTTCCCACCCAGGAATAAACACTTGCTATCTTTCTCAGCCAGCTTGTTTTCTTTCTTTTGAGACCTGAGCCAGTGTTGGAAACCAGGTGCAGGCAGCGAAGAGGCCAGTGGCTCTGCTTCACAGTAGCTCTTTTGAATGCTTCCCAATGGGAATATTAATAGAACAGTGTCCTTTCATCAATATGCAGCTGAGCTGTTAGTTGCCCAAGGGCTGATAAATTATTGGGGTGAAGCATGGGCTGTCCTGTAGATCCAGTGGGGATTTACAAGCTGAGAATTATCTGTCTGCAGGAGACGCAGTGTGAGGCACAGGCTCTGTTTTGGTCCCGTTTAAGACTCTAATGCATGGCTTAAGTCTAAAAAACCTGGGGAATGCCTGTTCTTTGTTGCAAGGCTGAATTCCTCCCAATAGTCAGAGAAATAATGATAATCTGCTGAAATTGGAAAGACTGATGTCTATCTGCCTATTATTCCTTCATCAAAACCGTGAGCAGGGAGCAGAGGCAAAGTGCTTTGAATGCTTACAGGCATTTATTTGTGAGGAGTATATCCTGTGAATATCTGTGTATGTCTGACAGCATGCATCTGCAGTGGGGTGGGCAGCAATGCTATTCTCTGTTGGTAATCCTGAGCCAAAAAGCTATAAAGGACGAAACACTTGATGTCATTAGAGTTACACACCTGTGAAACAAGGTGTCATTGAAAAGAAACAAAAGACTTGAAGGCAAAGGTGGGTTTTGAAGGACTGTGAAAATCCCCCTCAGGAGAGTGTTTTGAAAATGAGTAGGGGGAAAAAAATTGGTATATTTCAAAATGAATGGGTAAATAAATCTTGGGAATAGAGACAACCCAGCTGGTGCAAGCCTTTCCACACAGCCAAGGTGCTCTCAGCATTGCTGTCAAAGATGATGAGGTGCTTTAAATTCCTTTTACAAACCCCCACTGCGTCTGTCCAGCCCTAGGATGAAATTAGAGCCACCTGGCTTCAAACCCGTACCAAATGGCAAGGCTGCTTTGAAACTGTCACTGGTTAGCAGGTGGGGAAGGTGGGGCATTCCCAATAAAACCAGAGCCTGGGCTGCACCTGCAGAAATGTTAACTTATCTCCCTGTTTTCTCCTCTGCCCTCCTCCCTTGTTCTTCTTCAAAGGTTGAAAAAAATGAGGATGGGGACCAAAAGATTGAGCAAGATGGCATCAAACCAGAAGATAAAGCTCATAAGGCAGCCACCAAAATCCAGGCCAGCTTCCGCGGACACATAACAAGGAAAAAGCTCAAGGGGGAGAAGAAGGGAGATGCCCCAGCATCTGAGACTGATGCCACCGACAAGAAGGAGGAAGGCCCTGCTGGTGGAGCGGCCGAGAACAAAGAGAGCGAGGCTCCCACTGCCACAGAAGCAGCCGCCACTGACAGTGCCCAGCTGGAGGAGGGCAGCAAAGACAGCAGCGCGCCAGCGGAGGAGAAAAAAGCGGATGGAGCCACCGACACGGGCTCAGAGCAGCCAGCCCCACAGGCTGCCACTCCTGCTGCTTCCTCGGAGGAAAAGCCCGCTGCTGCCGCCGAAACGGAAAGTGCCACTAAAGCTTCCACTGACAACTCGCCGTCCTTGAAGGCTGATGAAGCCCAAGACAAAGAGGAGCCTAAACAAGCCGACGTGCCTGCTGCTGACACCACTGCCACCACCACCCCTGCTGCAGAGGATGCTACTGCCAAGGCAACAGCGCAACCCCAAATGGAGACAGTGGAGAGCAGCCAAACCGAAGAGAAGACAGGTGAGTGAATGCCTTCCTAAGGAGCGGGCCTCTCCAGAAGCAGAAACCTCCCTTGGTCTCTTGGGGATGCATCTGAACTTGGCCAGCAAGAGCTCGTGCAGGGGTTAGACTGAGGGTTAACAAGGGAATCCCCTTGCTGGGTTTTAGGGGTGTTGCATGTTCTTGCTTAAGACCCTCTTCCTTGCTTCCCAGCAGCTTTTGAAAATACTGCATCTCCTCTCGAGGCTCTTGTTCCTCTAGATGGAGGTGACATCCAGCCCTTTTTTCCATGGTGGTGGGAGAGTGTCAGCTAGCTGGGAGACTTGGAGGAGCCTGGGAGAGCTCCCCAACTCTTATATGCTAAAAGGCGATAAACCTTCCCAGTCACACTAGCACACCAAGGGGGCAACCTGAGCTGATACCAGCTCACTTTAGGCTGCCAGCTTAAGCTGAAAATCTCACAAGACAAAAGCACTCTCATGCTGCAGGAGGTCATTTACCCTTGTTGGTGGCATGGTCAAGAAGGAACCAAAAGGGTCTTTTTTTCCATCTGCTTGTGAGTGGATGAGATTCCTGGTACAACCACATCCCAGTCATGAATGTCTTGTTATCAGCATTGCTTGTAGTTTGATCCACACCAGTATTTCTAGCCTCTGTAATTGGAGTAGCCCATGACAGCCATACTTGCATGAAGCTTTTAGAAATGTCAGCTGGGTCAGACCCACAAGGTAAGAGGATCAGATAGGGAAAGGGAAGATTAAAGGCCCTGACAGCCCACTCAGTGAGGGCAGAAGAAAGAGTTGAATGCAAACAGTTGGTCTGGGAGCTGTTTTCAATTCTTTGCTCTTGACCGAGTGCAGCTCTGCTTAACTAGTTCCTCTGGGAAGAGGGAGAAGTTTTTAGAGACGAAAGTGAGCGTTTTTGACAGAGGCATAGTGTTTACAAACCATAAAGAAGAGCTGGTTTTGAATTGTAGAACTGAACTGGTAGAAAATGCATCAAAGACCTGAGGATACATTTGCTCATGTTCTTTACCTTCCTTACAAACAGAAAAGAAAAGGTGACATCACCACATGAAACTCAGTCAAGGGGCAGCGCCAAGCATAACTAGCCCCCACATCCATGAGACATTCTGTTGTACAGGGCATTCTTCATTCATTAGCTTGTTGGGGCAAAGAAGTGGCATATCACCTTGATGTGCATAAACAGCCTGATGTAAATGTTACAGAGCCTTAGCATCCAGTCTTGCGCTTACTGATATTCCTCCATCGTTTCATTTGGTCCACTACTTCTCTTCCACAAATTACAATTCCCGCTCTCTAATTAGACTTCCAAGCTTCATAGCTAACTCAGAGCTTCAGGCAACTCTGTTCCTGCTCAACAAAGTGGACAGATAGGAAAGAGCAGATACCCCAAAGGATAGATAAGTACTGGGAGAGGAGCTCGTGCAGAACATTTATGATTTAAGTTATGGACAGGGGAGCAGCCTTCAAGAATGTGAGTCTAAACTGAATGCACACAACAACAAAGGGTTTCTGGTTTTACCTCCTTTCATTTAAACATTTCTAGAGATAAGCCTTGAAATTGCATCATCCAAGTTGCCTTTTTGTTGTCCAGGTCTCCAGCCCTTTGTTCTTGCTTTGTATGATGAGTTGAGTGGCAGAGTAAATGTCATGTGATCTGTGAAATCTAATTTGGTATGTTGCATTCTGTACTTGCTTTATTTTTATACTCGGGCGATGGTAATAAACCTCAGTGGGAAAAATAGGAATCCTCTGTACACAGGATAACAAGTGAAAATTAACTCTTACTTAAGGCCTGGGCTGCCTTATTCCTCAACAGGAATAGTGATTCTGCTTTGAATTAACATTCTATTTTTATTCAGATTAATCTGCTCTAATAGATAGAGGTAGGAAATTCATAGTAGCAGGCTATTTCATTTGCTTAATTTTACCTGTTTTGAGTCACCATTCATCAAAGAATAGCTTGTCTGTGCAGTATTCTAAATTATTTGCAGATATCTTCCCCATGCTGTTGTTGCCTTTAACATCATTTGAAGTGGCCAACCATTCATGGCCACATCATTTGAAGTGGCCATTTAAATGCATCATTTAATACGCATTTGCACAGGATACTGTTACTGGTGTAAGTATCTAGCCAACAGAGTAAACTGGAAAATCTACAATCAAGTATATATTTAAAAATGAGTTTTCAGTGACTGTGTTCAAGACCAGTATGTGCATCTATTTATACTTATTCAATATGCATACAGGAATACCCAAGCTTACCAATGTTTGCAGAAAGCAAACATGAAGGATGTGTGGCCACAGTCAAACTGATAGTCTCTTTAAAATGTTAATGAATATAGATTTTTTTCTAAATTCCTCTTCCAGTATGATATCAGCCTTCCAGTCACAAACTTGAACAGCTGGGTAAGTGCCCCTAGAGCCCTCCAAGAAAGAAATGCGAAAAAGATTAAATAGGCCTTCTTGTCCATCTCTGTGAGGATGCTGGGTTGTGTTCTGCAGTACGCTCTGTAACACAGCATCCAGAATAGTAAGAAGCTACTTTCTTCTTAAAGAATATTTCACAAAAGAGCATCATCACAGTACATAAGTTCCCACGGGGAAGATTTTCTGTCAGAAAGTTTGTGTTTTCTTTTTCCTATCTTCATTCTTTTACTCCCTCTCATCTCTTTAAACCTCTCTTTCTCTCGGTACCTTCTCTTTCTGACTTAAAGACATTTGTGATGTCTTGACCTTTCTCCCAGTGATCCCCCAGCAGATGCAGCACTGGTGGTTGCTGGCATGGCCTGCGATGGTCATTCACAAAACAGGGAGGGCTACCAAACATCTGCCACTCCAGTACTCCTCCAGCCTGGGGACAGATCCTTTTTCAGCTTCATCAGTCCCCTTCTCCCAGAAGTCATCCCCTTGGCTTTCAAAGGTCATCTCTTACTGTTTCTGTGATCGAAGACTGGCACAGTAGTATGAGGTGTCAGGCTTCCAAAAATAAATCAAATTGGCTCCTAGCCAGTGTCATCGGTTGGCTGGTTGCCATGGCAGGCTTGGCTGCTACTACCGTGAGGCGTGCCGACCGTGCTACTTTTGTGCCGTGATGTTCATCTGCTTTGAATTTTACTACAATGGCTGTATCATGTTATTTGTGGAGATCTTCCCTGGTGCAAACACAAGCAAAAAGCAAGGACATTTCATTTATATCCAGAAGATATTTTTGCCTTCATCTGAGGGCAGGACAAAAACGACAGGAAGAGGGGAAAGGAATAACTAACCAGCTAAAGAGAAGTGCACAGTTTTTAATGCTTCATATTTAATGTGTCTGGAGTTGGGGAGAGGCTGCGTGATTCTTCATACCATTTGCTAATTCCCCTAACAGCCCTCAGCTCTCCTTGTTATTCAGTTCCTCATACTCTATGTGTCTGTTGGTAATGGCTTAGGAAACCGCTTCAAACAACTGTATCCAGTGTTAGTTGATCTGGAACCCCAGGCATTTCCAGTTGCACAGTAGTGCAGTTTATAAACAATCCTTAATGTAGCAAAAAGTAGATGGAATAAGATGGATTCCAACCTGTGTAAGACATGAAATGAGTCAGTGGGCTTTGTTCAGTGGCAATGAGGGATTGATGTAAGAAGGACAATCTCTTAGTTCTCTTCACATCTTCTGGTGGGTGACTTGCACGCCAAGAAAGTGTTCTCTTAGCTGAGCATCCTTGCCAGGACTTATAAATATAGGCTTTCTTGTTATGTTCCAACTTTTGCCTCTTTAGTGTTGGTATTATGCTTAGAGAGGCTCCCTTAGATCCCAGCCTACTCAACAGGACAAAATTCAAAAGGGGTAGGAGGGAATTGATACATTACATATGGATGAGGAGGTGAGACTTATTCTAATCTAGGTTGCATTGGCTTAAATCTGGAGAGTCTCCATCAAAGTTACTGAAAAGAGTTTACATTAGTGCAGCTTTGAAGTGAGATCAGCATCCAGCACAGCAGACTATAGAAGATGGGCTACTGTGTGCCTTACAGGGAGGAGAGGAGGTGAATGTCACACAATGTTAGATTCTCTTTGTACTTTCCCAGGTTTTCGAGTCTCACCTCCAAATTTGGCTAGCTCTCACATCAAAAGCACTCTCAGATTGTCAGGTAAGAATACAACAAAGCCTAGGAATGTGAAAGAGTAAATTGTGCCTAAGGAAACAAATGGATCTTCTTTTGTTTGGAAGTGAGGATTGCTTTCTCCTTTTTGATGAAATAGCAATGGAGCAGTTTCACAGCTGAAATGAAAAACCAGCCACATGACAATTGCTTTGCATGTAAGCGGGCCAGCAGTTCCCCCAGGGCCCTGTATCCTTGCAAGCAAGGAGCTCTGGGAGGCACCATCTTCTCTTAACTTCCTTAGAGGGAGCAAGTCCCTATGGATCCTTTTTCATTATTTAGAGTTGAATCAGTTCTTTGTTTTCAGTTCAATCAGCATATTGATGGAAGGACAACACTTGCTGCACCTAGGGAGCATCAGCTATATAAAGATTTGGAAAGGGAGCCTGTCTATTGTCATGTACCAGCCAGAAGGTACAGCCTGAGCTATGCAAGAGGATTGCAGTTGTATAACAGGAATTTTAGTCTTGGCCCATGGGTAGCTGGCATGAGGCAGAACACCCTCACTGCCATTCCTGTTTCACGGGAGCTTATCTCTGCTGCTACACCTGGCAGCCAAGGAAGGCAATGCAAATGCAGTAGTCTTCCCACAACTGCCCCGGAGGGAACAACTCAAAGCAAGCGTGCCAACACTTTCTTGTCTATAGTACTCCAGCAACAAAGTAAGACTATAAATGCAATTTAGGTTACCTGCAACATGCTGCAAGTTGTCAAAGTATGTGCCTAGTCCTCAGTAGCTCTGAAAATTTTAATGTCTGCATTGTGTCTACGTGTGCTACATAAGGATAGCACACGTATTTCACAGCCTGCTCTGCATTCGTCCAAATAGCCACGTGGAGGGCAGGGTGAGGAGAGTGGAATGTCATCATTTTCCAGAGAACAGGAAATTGACACACTACCTGTTACAGGTGCAGGATTTCCTCCTCTGTGGCAGTGACAAACTGTCTCTGGTCCCATGTATGCCTCAGGTCTGTTATTTTCTAATGAGATGCCGCTTCCCCCTTATAGGTGAGAACTATGCTAGTGGACTAGTGGTGAAGCAGGACCTGACCTCTTTTAATGTAATCTCAGAGGGCACTAAGCATATATACCCCTGGAAAAGGCCTCTTGAGGGGAGCAGGTTAAGCACTGTTTTGTACCAAAGATGTATGAGTTCTTTTTGAGGCCTCAGTAAGAAATGCATGGACACGCAAGACTGGTTAACTGGTTTATTTTGTGAAAGATGGACTGGTTTATTTTGTGAAAGATGGAACTTATAGGAGAAGTGATATCAATCTTTCATCCCTTCTGCTGTTGGGAACCACAAATGTCGCAGTGTTGTCTGAGTCCTTCCTCATCGGTGGTGGCACACTGCACAGAGTTTCTGTTTATGGGGAAGTTGACCAGCCTCACTCTTCTTCACCCCTTTATAGTATTCTTCCAACTGAGCAAAGCTATTGGTCTTGACCATGTACCATTCTGAGCTTTCTAGCTGGTATACCAGGGTTCACTGAGAGCATTATGCTCTTGCACATCTCCATAGGAAGGAGCTCTTACAAGCAGTATATACAGGTAGTATTGTTTAAGGCAGTTGCATACTGTCACGGCATGTGCTCGTGTTGTATAGTGGTCGCTCACACTAACGCACAGCTCTCTACAGCCAAGGCCGATGGTTAAACTCCACCTAGATTTTGCTCACAATCACTGCCTGCTCATTACAATGTTTTCCACGGTGGCCCACTACAACTGCACTCAGATCATCTTCAGAAAATGCTCTGAAATCCCCACATGGGGGGAAGGCTTTCTGCCATAAATAACCAAATTTGCTGCTGAGAAGGACTCAAATAGCAGACCAATGGACAGAACAGACAGACAGCAAAATTTAAGTGGCAGCTGTTTGCTGTAGCTGCCAGCAGTGCTCTGCACCACCACCAGTGTCATCTCTTTACACTAGGATCAAGTAGGCTGAACTTTTCAGATAGATATAAGCTTGCAGAGTATCAGCTGGGATTTACAGCTCCAAGGAGCAGTACTTTAAAGGTAGCAGTACTGACTTTGTGGTACAGATGGCTGCCATGTGCAGAGGAAAGGGATTGGGAAAGTTCACCAGGTCGGATTAGTTAGACACTCCTCAAGAACTATATAATAGGTGCATTAATACCGGATTGTCAGTGGCAGTGCAGTGACCATTTCCAATCTCTGGCAACTCGATGGACTCTGGCAAGGTTAAGTTGTACTCCCAAGGGCCCATGCAAATGACTGGTAGAGGAACATAGACATTTCCAAGCCAGGTAAGACCTAACATCCATTTACTGTACTTCTCTCAGCAGCCAGCACCAAATACTGCTATGGGCAGATCTGGGGTAAACTGCCTCTCTGCTACTAGGACTCATCCCTGCCCCCTGCTGCTTATGCTTTAACTGTTAAACCAAAGCCTAATGTATTATATCTTTTGATACTAAGCATAACTGTGGCTTTTTACAGCATGTATAAATGCACAGTGTCCGATGATTGACTAAGTGTCAACAACTTCCCCAGCTCCAACCAACCTGTACAATGACCGGAAAGTTCAGCAATGAATTGGCCACCATTGCCTTAAATATGTTTCTGTGCTTGTGTTATGTCACAGAAAGAGCAAAAGCTTCTGATAGCCCTACTTTATGCCATTGATTATGGTATATAACATCATATAGCATGTGCGTATGCAGAGAGGGCATAGTACCATAACCCTTGCTGTTCATCTTTCCTGAAGGAAACACAAGCAGTGCTTTCAATTGCTTTGTAAAGTAAATGATCCCATACTTTTTAGCATCTTCATTGCTTTTCTCTGCACTCCCTTTAAATGTGCAAATGTCCTTTATGAGATGGGGTGACAAATGCTGCAGGCATTAGTCCAGAAAAGGCTGTACTTATATGTACATGTTTCCAGAAAGGCAATATTTCTTCTATTTTGTGCCTCATCCTAGTCATTATGCACATCAACATCTTTGCTTTTTTGAAGACAGCTACCCAGTGAGCACTGGTGACTGCAATGACACCCAGGCCCATTGTGAACTCGAGAGTTCTCCTCTTTCTGAAGACACTGCACAAATATTTTATTCAGCCATATGATGGTCTGTGAGATTGGGCAGTGGCCAAGAGAACCAAAGAAAATGTAAGCAGTGACAGGAGGCTTACAAGTCAAGCCACTGGCAGCAGCTCTATAGGATACGTTCCAATAGGCCTGTGAAAGACCAGCTCACTCAAGCTCAGTTTGAACAAGTCTCTAGCCACAATATATTTCTCAAGACTACTTTCATGATGCAAGCTTGACTTAAAGGAGGGCTTCCTCGTTCCCTACTTTCCTCTTTGTTGCCGTTGAATGTCTTTCAGGCAGAAAATAGAGGAGACAGTTAATGATAATCCATAGGGAAAAACTGAATGATAGAGAGTGCTTCTATTGTGTGCTTAGCTGTTCTCTGAGGAGGAGTCTGGTCTCATTTGAAGGTTACTAGAACTGTGACTTTTCTCCTAGTTCTATATTCCCTGCTAAAGGCTCCGTTTGCATATCCTTTAGGTCTAATGGCCTGTGCCATATAAGGAGCCTTGGCTTTAACATCACCAGTGTGAATGTGATCAGTGGAAATGTTTCTTTTATCTTTCTGTGTCCTTAGCTACATCATTGTCAGCATGGGACACTGGAACAGAGCTGAAAATCTCAGCTGAGGTCCTGGCAGCCAGGAGCCCATATTGGACACCTGCCCTTTGCAGGGCTGCAGAGTAGTCAGAAAAAGGAACTATGGAAACCTGGACAGGGCCCAGAGATGTAAAGGAAAGTGCTCTTCTCCTAATGACAGGAAAAATGAAACTCGAGGCTTCATGTAAATAAGTCTTAGATAAAGGTCATAAGGTCCCAATTATCCAGTGTTCAAGGGACCACACACTTTCCAGCTGTACCTTGAGGCAATAGCAAATGAGTCTTCTTTTCATTATGAAAGAAAGCAGAAGGTGGAAGACACTATTCAACCTCTCCATCTTCTTTCAGCAAAACACAGTAATTGGGGATGTTAGTAATGATAACTGGGCATTACCTGTAATCTACAGGGGTTAATGAAGAAGAAAATCTCTGTGACACTTGGAAGACCATCCAAATCCCAATGCTAAAGTGGTGCAGTGCTGCAGAACCATGGGAGGCCAGGAGCAAGAACTGTGACTAGGCTGCAGGAGCATTCCCCAGTGCTGCTGACTTTGGCAGAACTGTCTTAGCAGCTGTGAAAAATGTTCCAAAGACCTTACCAGAAAATGACGTGAAGAGGTGGAGGATGGAATAAAGTAAAAGTAATTTAAAGTTAGGATGGTGTAAAGTTATTTTTAAAAGCCCTTTGCTGTTCTTATAGGCTTTGGGCACCCATTGATTTAGAAATGTCACAAGAGGGAGTTGTGAATGCAAGCTCGCATGGACTGAGTTTGTAACTGCCTAGTTTTTAGATGAGTAAAGGATGCCATCATCTCACTGGTTGTGGGCTTAGAAATGAAAGAGTATGTATTCCAGCTGAGACACCCTGTGGTACTTATCCCAAAATTTCTCTTCCAAGCTCCCCTTCTTCTTCCCTCCTTCCTCCTATCTTTTACAGCCTGTTTGGAGGCAATGCTCACCAGCTGTAGCTGCAGCTAAAGCACTGAAATCTAATCCTCACTAACTTATCTAAGGCTAGGATTTCACCTGTGATTTAAGCATCAGTGTCGTAAGCAATTCAGAGTAACCTTCAGCCATCAGCGCTGAAACGAGGGGTATGCCACAGGATACCAAGCCCTGGGCTGGAGCCTGCCCTGCTGTGCTTCTGAAAGACATGCGAGTTGAAGGAGTCTGTGGTCTTAATCTGAGATCTGTTCACAAATGGTCTGTATGTTTCTTCCCCTGGGAGGGACTCGATGCAATATTGTAATATTGGGCTTCTGCCTTGCCTTGTGGTCAGAAGGGATGGAAAACCCCCACATTCACAGGACCTGATCAGAGGGCTGCTGTGAGGTTATCTTCAGTAGGTCTGCTACGGTTTATACAAGCAGCAATTCTGTCTGGCCCTTTGCATTCACAGTCTGTTATTCAACTGGTACACCGGTGATCCAGATGGTGAAAGCACAGTGAAAGGATGTAAATTCATTATTGCCTGAGCAGGCATGACTGTCACCTAGATCTCCTCACCTGCTCAGTCCTGCACCGGTCCCATGGTGCAGCTTCTGGTCTGGCTTGGACATTCAGCGTGCTGCAGGTTTGCAAGTCAGTGGAACTGATGGGTGTTTGAGAGATCCTTCAGCAGTGTAAACAGTTTCGGCACATGCCTTTAAGCTTATCTTTGGGGATGAAGGCACAAACCCATCCCAGCACTACTGTCACGCCTTTGTTGAGAGACTTATCAGTGTGGTGAAACATGGTGCCAGGCACAGGGACTGAACTTGACCTCTTGTGTGTGACACAACCTCTCCCAAACACACCCGAGGCCCAGCAGGAAGGCAGGGGGACAAAATGCACAGCACTGATGCTGAGCATCATCACTCCTCTGGATGAACAGCAGACTTTGGTCTCAAGGGATACTAACTCAGCACTGTTCACTGCACTCAATAAAGAGACACAAAATGAGAAAGAAAACATCTCTTCGTGCCTCAAGCTAGAAACCTTTTTCATGGCTGAAGACAAATGACTGTGAGAAAGATGGATGGAGTCACAGATTTTTACATCAGAGAACAAGGAGAAAATTCCAGCGCTGTTCCTAACTGATGTGGCTTGCAACTACTTCTTGTCCTCGTTTCTAGCAAAACACATACACACGTTTCTACCAAACAGAGGAGTCAAGCCTAGCTGCAGTCCAAATTATCTTGATGCAGGGCTTCTGAGACTTGCTGGGCTGGAATACTTCTGTGAAACTCTTTTTTTTCATTAAAGAACCTTTAAATTTGTCAAAACCAAACATAATGTACCAGGAATTATGGGATTTATGGATCAAATTAGTAAGAGAAACCTTTCCCTCCTTTTTCAGTAGCTAGCATGTGAAGGTCAGGTACTCCCTGAATGGGACAGAAAACAAGAGGAGTCCATACCTTGTCCTAGAAAGCTGAAATCCAGTGAGCTTTGCAAGCAAGCCATTGGGCTGCTGGACAAAGTTTCCCCTGATCCTTCATGCTGGAGCTGTTCCACTTTGTATAAATTATTTATTGTTTGCTAGAGCCAGGATGTGGAGTTTGGTCTCCCCCGTTCCAGATGAGTGCCTTCACCACCCATCTACAGAGTCAATGTTTTCCTCTGGCCCAATGAAAATTTAATGATTTGTGGAAGTGGAACAGCTCCAGCAGGAGAGGAAGAGAGACGTGTTCATTCACTTGGATATCTCACTGCTCTGCGGCCAACAGGCAAAACCCAAGCCAAGGACCTTTACAGCAAATAAAATCAGCTGGAGGACCAGGGGAGACAACATTGAGCATGAAATGGTGGGGTGCCACTGAGGCATACTTCAGTGTAGTTTCAAAGCAGCTCAGGCCTGGTGAGTTCATGCCTCAGATGAGGCCCTCTTCTGTCACAGCTGTTGTCAAAATGATGGTGCCCAAGGCAAAAGTATGGGCAGCTCCACCTTGGCCAAAAACTTAGAAACTCTGCAAGTGGGAGCTGTGATAACTCACAGCCTGTGTGGACTTGTGCAGAGCTGGGCTTTGTAGCAGATTTTGACTATGCATGAGATGGTGGAGGAGCAGCTACTGCTTGGCCCCACAGCTGAGGCAGATCCACCTTGGGCTGGCAACAGGACAGCCACAGCAGTGCTGAAATGTCTTTTGATGAGGGAGGAAAGCCTTGCCAAGCCTAGCTCAGCAAAGAGCTGTCTTGGCACCCCGTAAGGGTACTTTTTTTCTATCATAGTAGACAGTACTGAGGAGCTTTGACTTTGCTATTGACAGCCCTGACATACCTGCTGCTCTAGGGTATTAGGTGATGCAACCTGGCCTCATGCCACTGTGGCATGGCTGGCTGCGCACAGGGTGTGGAGTTGCCCTTATGAGGTCTCCCCCGCATTTGCAGCGGGTGCCCTCATGTCAAGGCCCAGTTCATTACATGCCTGATTGAACTACTGTTGCGAAAAGCCAATTAAACCGAGATGGCTACTGTGGGACATCTGCACCAGTTGCTTGGCACAGGGCTCAGAAAGTTCAGAGGCTGGAAAGTCCCTCCCAAATTAGGAGACAGTTGGGTCTAACAGTTGGGTTTAAAACAAAAATAATTAAATCCCAGATTTGAATTAGAATTACTGATGCTAGCTGCTGCCACCTTCACAGGGAAGACTGCTGCTGGCGATGAGAGTGCTCATGAAGGTTTTTCCAAGCAGCTTCCTCCTTCCTAGCTGCTGTGTAGATTGGTTCTCTGAAAATGGCCAGTGCCAGGCGCAGGGTTGCCCTACGCCCTCCTTTCCTCTAGGGCTTACTGGGCAAGCATCACCACACCTCTGGTGACAGAGATTTCTTGGGGTGGAAGAGGCAACTATGCAGTTCAGTGTCATGCTGTGGCTTTTCACCTCCCAGCCCTTAGGCTTTCTCATGGGCACCCAAGGGATAAGGCAACAGACTGAGGAGGACCTGGCCTTTGGAGCATGAGCTGGGGAAAGTGTCCAGCTGCCCACCCAGTTTTGCAGGATGGGTGCTGTGACTCCTGATCTTTCCATCCCTGGCATGAAAAGACATCCGATGGGATTTGAGGCAGAGGGGAGGGTTGCTCTGCACCAGCTATGCCAGTTCACATTGTCTCAAAGTGGGGATTTCCCTATAAGTGCTCGTAGTTCAAAACACCTCTTCCTATGTCCAGGCTGTCATAATGCATGTGATGACCTCCTTCGGTTGAAACAAAAAGCAAAAGGCTCTCAGGAACTTCCATGGATGCAGCACTAAGGCAGAACTGCCTCCTAGAGAGCAGCAGCTGTGGTTCAGTGCCTGTTCTGCACAAAACACATGTGTGCACACCAGCTGTGTGTGTGGGAAATATTAGTAATATCTTTGATGCAAAGAGCTGGTGTTGCTGATGTGGCAACTGCTGGGGACAGTTATCAACAAGATGGCTGTGCAAGGCCTGACAACAGGCACTTAATTCATTTTAGCATCCAGTTTGCAGAGCCTTGTGTGCATGGTGATGGACAGAAGCAAACTAATGATCTCTAAATGAAATTTCTCTTTCATTGAAACATAAAATGGGAGGATGGCAAAGGGAAGAAAAAGAGACATTTTATATCCTCTCCTTGATTGTAATTCCCTGCCTTCAGCTAGATCAATATCATTTCTGCTGGAGATGGAGGCAGCCTCTGGTTTCCATGGTAATCTGGTTGTTGGAGGCTTGCAGGCTCCATGAATCCCCAATTTATCAGCCTTCTAGGCTTTAATAGTGGAGACCAGCAGTCAGGCAGCTTATGAATGGCACATGTCTTTTGGGCTGGGGGAAGGGAGGCGGGAGCGTGGTTTGTAGTAAGGGCTGCAGCAATTTGTTTTCCTGCCACCGACAGCTGAAGGGGGAGGAGGAAGAGAGGAGGAGCAGTGCATTAATTCTGGATGCACCAAAGGAATTTCTAGACCTTTTTGCTGCAATTACAGAAGATTTCCTCCTCTGGCCTCTTTTCCCTGGACAGCTTTGCTGGGGCAGGGGAGGAGCACAGCCTCACAGCCATTCCTGTGTGATGGGGTGGGCGGTGTATGTGGAGAACCCAGAGGCTCTAGAACTCTGCACATTTCTTTCCTCTCCTTCACCTTCTTTATTTCAGGATCAGCAGTGCGTGAATGCCAGCAGTCTGCCATGGTTTTGGGTTCATTTTTATCCCCTTACTAATCCTGCCACAATTGCCAGGCGGATCAGTGAAGCTGTAAGATGGGCAGACCTCTGAGGATCTGATCTGTCTATCAGACTTCTGTCACTTGCTGTGCTATTCTCTGTGCATCTGCCAGGCTTCTCCAAACCCAAACCTCCATACCCAAAGTGCTGTAAGCTTCGCTCCCTGAATTAATTACTTTGCTAGAAATGTCCTGGCTGCATAGGAATCACTATCAGTCACTTCCATAAGGCTACATTTTGCTCACTTGGCCATGGTCTGCTCAGAGTATTTCCATTTCTTCTTATCTTTCCTCTGATTTCTCCCATATGATCTCACAGGACAGCCACCCTAGAGACACTAAAGAATAGATGGATGTTTCTTATCAAGACCATGTTCTTCTGTCCCCTCACATGCCCTCTGTTTCTAAACCACCCTCCAGAATTTAGCCCAGCAAGGAGAAAAAGATGGGTGACACAAAAGAATACTGTTGGATGAGATGGGGACATCCTCTTTTCCAATACATATGCCAAGAGCAGCTGCCAATTGTTACATTCCACAGCTGTAAGCAAGTAAAAACCTCTATATTCAAGCTGTTTGCATCGCAACGTATTTAAGGAATTAAAAAGAGTGGCCTTTCTGGTCTGCAGGTGGGTTATTTCTTCTTAAGTTTTGCTCAGGTGAGGCAATGAATGCCTTTCTTCTACTTGCCTTCCTGTGGTGGCTGGGGCTATGGGTGGGTGAGGCAGTATTGCTGAGATTGCTGCACTTCCAGTTTTGGCCTGAAATTAGGACTTTGTGGAATTTCAGAAATCACAGGACCAAGGCATCACACCTGTAAAAGTGCTACTATGTGCAGATTGGCTGGTTGAGATGCTGGAATGAAAAGCCAAGGTGACTCAGCCTCCTGTGTACACCACAGGCTTTTGTGTGACCACATCCCAGTTCTTCATACTTTACTCACTCTAAAATGCAGATAAAAGCCTTTACTTTCTTCACTGGGATGCCACAAGGATAAAATACCTCCGTGATTGTCAGTTAGGCCATTGTTGTGGTGACAAAGACCAGATAAACACTCATGTTACTGGCTGCCTGTAGCAATTTGGGAAGGTCACAATGGAGACAGCCCTTGACGTTCACAAAGTCTAGGTTCATCATAAATGTATATATGGGTTTTACATCCTGTTTTTTCTTATGTATCCGGTGTGATCTGGATATTGTTTCTATAAGGACCGGTATACTATGTTGCTAGAAAGTCAGGCAGCAGATAAAAAAACCTGTAGTCTGAGTATCTGCAGAGGTATCTTTGACTCTGGCTCACCCTTTTGGTGGTGATGGGGAGGCTGGTAGCTTGGAACCTCTCCTGAAGGGAGCCCTTCCGCTCCAGCAGGGCAGTTGAGCAATTGATTGGGAATCAGATCAGCTCTGACCCCAGCTGATGGCTGGTGACACCCTGCAGAAGTCTCTTCCATTTCTCCACTCCAGGTTCCCTGTCTGTAAAGACCACGGAGGCTTGGTATGAGTCTGCTGAGGTCAGCACCTTTGATACTGTTTGGCAGGAGGCCACTCAGTACCTGTGCAAAACATCTGCCTCCAAGGCACCCTCATCCCAAAAGGGCTTTTTTACCTCCTCTTCGGCCACTGTACTACACAGCCTCCCACTTGCCCACCACTTTCTGGTGCAACAAAGCATCTCCACAGAAGCACCCTGACAGATCACAGTGCTGCCAGGTGGGAGCACCCTGTCTTTTGTGGAGCTGCATTTGCTTGTAGCAGTGACAGTGGCCAAGGGAGAGGCATTGTTAAAGGAGATCTCACTGTCTGAAAACCTAATCACTCTGGTAGGCTTCTTCCAACCCTAGCTGGATTGCAATTGCCCAGTTACAGGTACTGTACACGGGAAGTTTGGGCCCAAAGTGCTAGTAATAGGCAGGAATAAATGACTGGCCAGCAGTAGGTATGTCATTTGTCTCAGCCTTCAGGCCTGGCTGTGTTCATGGGTGTGGAAAGGAAATGGCAGTGGAAGAAAGGAGAGAGACGTTTCTTTCCCATTCTCCAGGAAGCAAATATATTTGCAAATGTAGCTGTAACAGGGTTAACACCTCACATTCACAAGGAACATCCACCCTTTTATCTCTCCACCCTTTTCCTCCACCACTCCCATTTCTCTGGAGACCTCACTGCTCCCTCCTGTCAGCCAAAGTTGGGGAGTTTCCATGGCAACCCGGCAGCTGGTGTCTAGACACTGTGAAAGATGCTTTGCAATGGAGCTTTGAGCCTGACTCCCCTCGGCACCCCCTCCCCACCGCTGCACACCCTGAGCATCCCTCCCTTTCCATTTACTGCACATGTGGATGCCAGTGCAGGGTGGGATTTCTGTGGTGGTGCTGAGTGAAGAAAGGCTCATGGCAGGAGAAGAGGGAGAGGAAATCTCTAAGCCAGTGGCTCTTCAGCCTGACAAAGCGCTAAGGCAGCTGGGGTGACAGAACTGGGGCTGGCTGTCCTCCGAGGATTTAGCAGGATCAGAAGAAGAGGCAGCCGTCCAAGCTTGGACCAAAGTCATCAGCCATGGGACTGGCAGAAGTTGTTTTTTTTTCTCTCTGCTAGAGCAACTGAGGTTAGCATATATGGCGCTGAAACAAAGATTAAGTGGTCCAGGAACAGGAGGCCCAAACTACCATGTATTGTGGCTGTATTCACCTTTTTGTTTCAACCTTAACAGACTTCTTTACCTGCTTCTTCCCAGTAGTTACTGGGCAACTTCCCCGGACCTCCTGCCTGCTGCTTGCAGTGGAGACATCCCTCCCCACCACCTTGTTGCAGGATTTACCAAGGGTATGCAGATCTCACAGGTGCCCTACCACCCACAGGAACCACGTGGTCCCCTGGGTCCATCTGCTGTGAGAGAATGGTTCACCAGGGGTTTGGAAGAAACCATGCAAGTGAGTCCCCTGGACCAGACACAGCCACTCACCCGAAATACCCAATTCCTTCATTTCTCAGTGTTTGACTGGGCCAGCATAAGTCTGCCAGTTTTCAGAAGCAGCAAGTGGGGGGTGTGGGGGATTTTAGCACTGCATATGACACATCGTAGGGCTGACTGCAATGGGCTAACTTGGATCGGGAAGAGAACTGTATAAGCAACAGCTCTGAACCTGAAGTACATCTCGTTTCAGCAGTCTCAGACCTACCATCTTCTGCCTGGAATCAGCTTCTGGCTGACTAGAAGGACAGATGGATTGGGACAGATGAATCAAGCTGTGAAGCCTAGATCCAAATCTGGATCCAAATGTCATTAAAACTAGGAGAGGCTCAGGTCAGGGATTTTAAATGGGGCCTTCCAGTGTTCCTTACTCTCCAAAAAATGTCTCTAAACAGAGTTATCTCTGGGGCAGATGAGGGCTGCTTATAACAGGGCAGGAAAACCCACATTAATATTTGGGAGCAAAGAGAAGACCAGACGAAGCACTATTCCATCTCTGACCAAGCTACAGTTGGCAGAGGACAGAGAGAGAAAGGCGTGAGCGTAACAAATGCTAGAGAAAGAGCAGCAGCTGAGTAGACTCAGCAATACTTTAGCAATGAAGGCATGGGAGAGTTCTAGCTGTGCAATCAATATCAGCGATAATTATACAAATAGTGAGAAAGCAGCAAAAGCAAAATCCCTGCATTTGTAGTAGAATCCCAGAGTGTTTGTGCAATTTCTCTTCTCTTGGCATCGGCTGTGGTAATTTAAAGATCTGCAGTGGAACAGAGACAAAAAGGAAAACAAAACCCAAGCCACCAGCCACAAAAGAAATGATCAGCAGAGAGGTTGCTGGTACTGTGGTCATAAACTGATGTCTGCTCTGATTTAATTAATCTTGGCAAGTCAGATGGGAGCTGGGCAGGTCCCAAGAGACAGTGTTTTACCCGGAAATCCACTCAACCTAATTTCACTAATGTAGGGCAGTGGAGAGACTTGGAGAGGAGCCTGCACACTCAGCCATTAGAGCACAGCGTAGGCAAAGGCAGCTGGAAGTACCACCAGCCAGCAGAACCGCTGCTTGTGTACTTGCCTCAGCTTTACAGCAACCAGAGCTGCATATGTTTGAGGCGTTTGCTCCCCAGCAGGGCTCACAGACATGACTCTCACCCTTTCCAGAAAATAAATGGAGTGCGGAGGGGCAGGAGCTCTTGAAGACCCTATTTTAGCAAGGGTCTGTAGTTCACTTCCATAGTGTTTCTCTTCCATGGGCAAGGCAGCTCTCTAGCAAGTACCAGTTGGAGCTGTAGGTATGAAGCATGTCTCTGACACAGGCCCTTCAGCTGGGAGGCAGATTCACTTTAGCCTCTCCCACCACAGCTCTATTGCTTAAGCCATTCTGCGGTCGCAGTTTAAGGCTTGTCTGAGGCTATCCAATACGTTTCTCAACTTGACTGCCCCATCTGGGGTGCTAGGTTGAAGTGAGATTGGTGGCAGCTCTGCTCACAGATGCCTATCTCTTTGAGGAAATTATCCCATGCTATAGGATGATTTGGACTGTAGCATAGATTTCAAAAGACTGAAACAAAAGGCAGAGCTGCAAAACAAGGCCCCAAGGCTGGGGCCTTAAGCAGCCTGGTCTAGTGGGAGGTGTCCCTGCCATGGCAGGGAGGGTTGGAACTAGGTAATCTTTGAGGTCCCTTCCAACCCAAACCATTCTATGAGTCTATGAAAACGAGTTAAAATCTCAAAGCTGTGTCTGGACTGGACCACCAGGCGGGGATAACCAGGAACAGTGCAAGTGATGGTTGATATGCCGTGCATTGAAACAACTGTGAGCGTGATGATTGCATGCACAAAGTAGGTGGTTTCTGCTGTTGGTCTTGGGGGTTTTGGGGGGGCTTTTTGACGTAACCATTTCTGCCATTTCTTCAGGACAAGTTTCATTTTTGGCCCCTCCTCAAGCTTCTTTTGCTTCATATTACAGCTCAGCCTCACCTCCTGTTCTGTTTCCTCCATGAAAGCACATGCTGTGCTTCTCATTTTGTGAGTTTGGGCCCTTTGTGGCTGGAATGCTCTGGAATAAATGTGGGTGTCTCCACCTTGGTTTGCTAAAGATGTAGGTGTTCCCAGGCTGCAACTCCTCTTGTCCTAAAGCAGGCATCTAAATAGGTCAGGTTAATAGAGTTCTAGAAATGTCATGTTTATTTCCACTAATTGGAAAGGGAGCAGAGGGTGAGAAGATCAGCTGGAGATGTCTCTGTGTAGATGTCTGGAGTTAGGTTAGATGTCCCTCCACTCCTACTTCAGTTTTCCCATTTCATGACCTCTTCAAATGCAGCTCAGTGCTGCCCTGGTCAAGGTCCTTGTTAAGAAGTAACTCAGTGCCTCCTGCTTGTTCTCTCCCTTCCAAGTGGACACAGGGAACTCTGATCTTGTAAGAGGACATCTCACAATGCTGGCATGTTCAGAAGGGAATCAGCTTTAGACTTGGCCACCCAGGATGAAATGCTTTTGTGCTTCAAGCAGGTGATGGAACAATTTTGCCTAAATGCCCTGAATACTCTCTTGCCATTTTGTCACCTTTTACACCTGTTCCAACAAAGTGCAAAGTGAATGTAAAATGCCAAGGCTCAGCAGTTCTGTCTGTTTATCCGTATCTGTCCAATACAAACAAAGACGTGTGACAGCCCAGAGTTTAAGAAAATGGGAAATCAAAACTACCGTTGGGTAAAAAGCAATAGAAGAAATCCTCTCTGATGTATGGAATCCCCAGGATAGCTATCTCTGAATCTCCCCAGGGATACCTTGTCCTGCTTTGCTGGGACACTGAAAAGTAGGCTAGAGAAAACCCCAGAGAACATACTGCAGAAATAGGCTGCATCAAACAAACTGGTAAATGGTGAGTCAGATAAACTCTCGCCTCTCCTGGTGAATCAGAAACTGCTGTTAACTGGCCCTGATGTCAGTAGGGTTGTGCTGCATTGCTCCCATTGCACAGAGGGAATCTTCTTCACTGCTATAGTTCTGTAGTGCCACAGCTTGAACTTTATTTTTTGTGCTGCATTTTTTATCCTTTGTGATATTACTTCTTGCTAAAATTCATTGCTCTATAATGACACCAGGTTGCTTCTTTTCTCCCATCCCAAAGATTAGTGAAATGCTGCTAAAGCTGCGAGGAGGTGAGACATAGCTTAGCAAGGTGTAACAATGCATAGAGTGTTTCCTCTTATTGCATCAAGCTCCATGCAAGAAAATAGAAGGAGAGTGGCTGGCTTACTTTCTGGTAATTCCTATTCCAAAAGGTCGATTTCTTGTGTATACCTGGGACATCCACAGTCATGAAAATTTGCCATGTGTCCACCATTTGGTTTGTATGATTCCTCTCTGTTGTCTTGAATATGTGATGAAGTGACTTTGAATCCTTTCTACTGCTCCATGACTTCAGAGTCAATCCACGCTATTGCAGCCATGGCAGAAATAAGTGCAATCTGTGGGCTGCTCCAGCTGAGAGTCATCTGCCTACCACTAAACTGCTCCCCAGAGGAGAGCAAAGGGGACAGCGAGGCACCCCTGTACAACTCCTCTGCTGGTCAGAGATCTCTAACTGCCATGGGCACTCCCTGGAAACTAGATTTGCTACTGTGGTGAGGCAACGGGGATCAAAACATGGCAGAAAATAGTATTTCAACCTGCCTGCTTATCCTATGAGCAAGAAAGGCATGGGAAACATTGTGAGCTACCCCATGTCGGCAGGGTTGCCAGCTCCCTAACTTTACATGCAACCAGATTTCCTGCCCATCTTGCTAGGACACTTGTCAAGAGCTGACCACTGTAGGAACTGGACCCCACTTTCAGCTGCTGATGTAATGGGGGCATCTGTGCACCTAAGTGGTGTGTATGTCTTGGCCAAGACACTCAGTCGCATAGCAGGTGGGCAGGACATCCCTGTGTCTATCCCCGTGCTTGCTGCATTACAAGCCCTTCTGTTGTGCTGTCCTGAGGAGGCTGTGGGGACTGCCAGATGGACCCTGTGCGTATTTTCAGCAGGAAGACAAAAGTTTTAAACATAATCCAATATAGTGTCAGGCTTGTATTCCTGAAGCTGCATTGCCTGTCTTTTTTTTTTCGCTCTTTCATTCCTCTTGCATTTATGTGTAGAAAAAAACAGGAATTCTGCCTTACTAGGATCTATCAGAACCCTACAGCAGAGCATGATTTGCTGCTGGCTAACAATAGTATTTTGGCTCAAATATAGGGGTAGATGGTCATGCATTGGGATTCTTCTCTTGGCTCCATAACTCAACGTGTCTCCTGCTGTGAATGCCTTGGTGAAGAGCAGGATTAAAAGGACTCCCATCCCTCACCAGTGAAGTGTGAACAAGTCATTCAGGAAAATTAACAGAACTAGGGCAAGTTGGCCTGCTTTGCCTTGCAGCCATACTAGCATCCTATTTTATTCAGTAGCCTATTTTGTCTTTAGTTCATGGTTGTAGCTGTATGAGTAGCATTCTGTTTAGCTGTTCAGTATCAAGGGAAAGAAAGTCCACAGATGTTTTTTGCTGACAGGGGTTTGCATGTGCAGGGGCTCGGGCCATGGGGATGTTCCCACAGATGTTTTACTTTCAGAGAATCAACTGAGTTTACTAAGATAAAAAATGTTTGAAGGTCCAGAAGATGGTGAAGCCTCCTTTAATGATGATGATTCAGGATAGGAAGTTACACACGTCTTAAAGGTGATCCATATGGAAGTGGATCATATTTAGGAACATATTTAAAAGCTAGGCTAAAGAGCTGAGGGGGAGAGGGAAGCAGGAATGCAGCAGCTACTGCCAGTGTTGGAAGCAAATACAAGTCTGCCATCTGATGGCATTGAATGAACCAGACCAACATGCGTAAACAGTGTCAGTCAGGAAAGTTTCACATCCCAATTAGCATTCTCACTAGTGCTAAACATGGGTGTGACAATGCTAATCCTCACAAACTAAACATTAGCATGTGAACATCTGTATTGTTAAGCTGACAGCGTGGGCCATGGTGTGATTTTTGAAGACGCCAACTAGCTTTGCCCCAGACAGCTCCCAGACACAGCCACGCAGTTCTGGAGAGTAAGAAAGTTTGGACATGAGCTATGTGGTGCTAGTTGGCCTCAGGGCCAGAAAGCCCATTTTATTTGCTGGTATAAGGTAACCTGATAGCGCATTAGAGAAGCCAGGAACCATCCAGGGACTGTCTCGGAATGACCACCAAAGATATAGTGATGCTACGGAAGTAAGTCAAGTGCCAGCACTGAGGTATGTGACATACCAATCTTGTGGTCTGTCCCACACCACCCAGCCCTTCTGCACTTGTTTCTTTTCCCTGTTCTTTATCCCAAGTCTGGAGTGATGTTACTTGCTAGGCCTCTCCATGGGCTGTGCGTATGTGTGTGTGGGAGGGGGCATCGGTGAGGAGTGGGAAGAGGTAGCGATGGAGCAGACCAGCCACTACAGCACACCAAGGCCCTTCTGCATAATTCTGCCTTACAGCCCTGCAGCCCTGGGGTAACCATCACCTTCCTCTGCAAAAAGCAATCCACACAGTGGGTGCACAGACCTTAGCGGGATTTCTGAAAGAGGCCCAGGAACGTGTTAGTGTACCTTGATCTGAAGATGATGAGAGCTGGTAAGCAGGAACTCAGAGACGATTAAATCTGTCCTGCTGCAATGAAGGGGGCATGGTGTCTCTGGCTGGATGAACCCAACACTGAGATGAGATCGCTCCAGCTTGAGGGGTGCTCCTTTCATTTGCCTTGAACCTCCTGGCTGCCTCTGCCTTCCCCTCGGTTCTGATCCCCTGTCTAGTTCATTGTTGTGGGATTGCTCCTAGCATTCATTTTAACTTCTCGTGTGAACAAGGTGTCTGACTGACAGGCAGACCCAGCCTCCAGTTACACTCATTCCTTCCCCCTGAGGCAGCTCTGCCTTCAAAAGGAGAGCCCAGAAAACTGGAGAGATGTGACAGCCTTCCAGATGAAGGCTCCCCTTCTTGAAGGCTAGAGATGTTTCTCTAGATCTCTATTCAGCCTAAGAGAAGCCTGAGTCACAGGTTATAAATCTTTCCTGCTGGGTCTTGCAAGCTTCCGGTGCCTGTAGAGTTTTTTGTTCAAGACCTCTTTAAGTCTTGGCTGGGAGGATCTGTAGCAGTAATGGTGGGGCAACAATTCAACGGTGGTTGGCACAGTCAGTGGGTTCAGTACAAGGGCGTGTGGTGTAGCTGGTAAGCCACGAGCCTAATCAATGCACCTGATGAAATGAGTGGGGGTTTCCTGCCACAGCAGTGAGCTGGGCAGCTCCTGCCAGCTGCACATGCTTTCTGGTGGGGCTGGAGGTGTATTGTGAGAGCTGCACACTTGCCTGCTGGGCTGAACCCTGGCATTTTCTTTCCATGCTGCAGAAATGCCAGGGACTTTGAGGCCTGGGTCACTCTGGGGAGAAAGAAGCCTGAAACCATGCAGTCCATTATGCGATGGCTGTGTGCACATGCAGGATGCTCTAGATCATGGCTGACTAACCCTGGACCATCTCTTTCCCCACTAGATGCTGTAGAAGAAACCAAACCTACTGAAAGTGCCCAGCAGGAAGAGGTGAAAGAAGAAGAGAGCAAGGCGGACCAAGAAAATGCCTGAACATTAAGAAATGACTCCCCATTGCCCCTCCCTCCCTCCCCCTATCCTCTATCCTTCCTTCCCACCCCAATCTCGATCTCCCCCCTTCCTGCTCGCGTCTGTGAGCCTGTCCGTCCCTCTCCCATTCCCACTAAAACCCTTTTTCTCTCTGTGTGGCAAACATTTAAAGAAAAAAAAAAAAAAAGCAGGAAAAATCCCAGTCAAACAGTGTGGCTTAAACATTTATTTGTTTCTTGGTGTTGTTATGGCGAGTTTTTTGGTAATGATGATCCAATCATTTTGGGAAAATTCTTGCACTGTATCAGAGTTCTTTGATCTGGCGCGTGCGTGTGTCTGTCTGCCCACCGCAAGCGCGCTCTCTCTCTCTCTCTCTCCTCTCTCTCTTCTCCAAGTGTGTGTGTGTGCAATGTTAAGTTCATCTGAGGAGTCCAAACTTACCGAGTGAGTTAAAACAAAAGAGGAAAAGAATAAAAAAATTCCTTTTCTTCCTTTTTCAATATGATGGAATGAACGAAAAGAAAAAAAAACAAAAGACCAAACCCAACAAACAAATGAATACTAATACCCAGTTTGTTTCCAGAACTAAAACAACAACAAAAATGTGCCAATTAGCGTAATGCTTGGCTCCAGGCTCCTTTTTCAAAGTGAACAATAATTATAATAAATGAGAATAATGATCATTAATACCACCGTGTCGCATTTCTATGCTGCTGTACATCCTCCTGGCCTGCGGTCTTTGATGGGCCACTTCTAGAGTGGCTCCGCTGTGCTCCTTGGCCACTGGTCAGACTGCTCTCCCTGGCACTGCTGAGGGGATTTTTCAGGGAAGCAGGCTTGGATTTTGAGTGACATATTAGCACTGACTAATGTCGATAATAAAGTAGAAAAATCAGTTGTATGAAAGAACAAAACAAGCAGCCCTCTAGGAGACATCTAGGCATTGATTTGGAGAAGTATGGTGACATGGAGGGATGAGCCAGCAAAGGGACCAGCTTTGGTCCATGCTGAAGGTCCAACCCCTGCTGAGGGGTACACCAAGGGGTGTGAGGGGACAGGGTCCTGGGGCCTGAGCTCCTCCCAGCAGCAAGGTGATGCTCATCCTATCAGGCTGGAGTTGGAGAAGTCATCAAGTAGCATAGTGTCACCCTCCAAAAAATGTTCTGTTTGGCAATATAAATCGGGCCAATGCATTGAATAAATAGGCACGTGGGCAGGACAAGGTCTGGTGGTGTAAGAGCCAGTTGACAGCACTTTGAGAAATACCTCATTCCTGCTCCCTGGTGAAACCCGGGATGGTTCACCCAGCTCTAATGAGGGCCAAGGCTTTTAGCTGTCCTTTATGGCCTTCCCCTGCAGCCAGCTAAAAGCGCAGGCTTGGCGCTGCGGGTAGAGCACCACCTGCTCAATCTCCACTACCGCTTTCCATGGGGTGCAGGATGGTCCCTGGTGTGTGCCAGCCACACACCCGCTAGACCCAGCCTGTCTCAGTGGAGGACAGACAGACGCCCGGCCTTGAGCCTGAACAGCCATCAGGGTCCGCTGCTCTGTTTGTGAGCTCTGAGGGTGAACAGTTAAAATGTATTCAGGAATAACGGGGCTTTCATAAAGGCCCAGGTATTGCTCTTTCACTGCGCTTTCCCACCAGCTTGTGCGTGGCTTCCTGGACGCATTGGTGATGACAGGCAGCATACCCTGCAGGATTGCCACACAATACTGCAGGGTCACGACTAAATTGGCCTCACAGTAGTAACACCAAAAAGATGGGTCTGCTGACAACCCCAACATCCCTTGGTGGCTGATGCTTAGAGTGGCAGCCCTGCAGCCTTCAGAGGCTACTGCCCTACTCCTTTGTTCTCCTCCATCTCTTTGTTGGAAATAGGGAGAAAAGGTGAACAGTGTCTCCTCACAGATGATCGATTTGAACATAGACCGCTCACTGGAAGTGCCATCAAAACATGTCAGGATTCATTTCCAAGTGTTTCCTGGCGTTGTGTAGAAATAAGAGAGAGAGAGAGAGTGGGAGGATTTTCAAAATGAGAGGGAAAGAGAGAGTGGGAGAGAGATTGGACAGAGGTTTTTAAAAACAGGGATTAGTGAGAGGAGGGGGGAAAAGATTTTTGAGTGGATAGATGGATGATAGGGAGAGAGGGGGGAATATAGCTAGAGTAAGAAAGATTAGAGTGAAAAAGATGAGAGCGAGACAGGAAGAAATTAGTTAATATGGAGCAATAGGTGATTGATAGAGATAGTGAAACTTAGCTAGCTAAAAGTAGATTAGACAGACTAAATAGGTAGAAAGATGGGCTGACTGACAGATAGGTATTGTGTCATACTTCATAAACAATATATATGCTAATATTCCCATGTCATGATGGGTGGTAAACCCTGAGACACCTTCCAGCCTGACCTCAATTCAGCAAATGTAGCACAGACATCAGGCATTGCTTGGACCGTATGTCAGGTCTCACCACCCTGCCTGGTTCTGCTGTGGAAGTGGCAGGGTGGGGTGGATGGTGTTTGGGGAGGGCGAGTGCTCTGACGGACACGGGGGGGCTGAGGCGTAGGGAGGAGAGACGTAGAGTATGTTTGCGGTTTGTAGCACATGGGGTGCCCAGCCCAGCTCGGACGTTGCAGATGCCCCGTGTCTCTAGAACTGAGTTGAGAGAACTGAGGTTCAGCTCTCGGGATTTGTGGGAGAGGTGTTTGGGAGGAGGTAGGAAGGAGAGAGCACATTTTTTCTTTAGCCTCATCTCCTGTCACGACCATTTATAAGAGTTTTCCCAAGCACTGTCTTGCACGTTTCTGCAAAGACCGTGTAGTCTCCCTGCTCTTCTGACTTCAGACCCCAAACTTTTCATCTTGCCTCCACTTTACTATTACTATTTTTATCTTTATAATGAGAAGAAAACTGCCTCTCATGTCTTCCTGGACATAGGCCTTCCTCCCTCCTCAAAAAACAGTAATATTTTTCTCTCCCCAGGGGTGTTTTATCTTTGTATTTCGCACGTTGCCTCCCCCTTGGCTGACGGTCGGGGCATCTTGCGTGTTTTGTCACCATTCGTAAGAACATACTTTGACATGTTGCTTAGAGAACAAAGGGTTGGGTTTTGTGTTTTGGTTTTTTCCCCCACAAAGAGAACAGGGTATGGGGTTACCAACTGCAAACCTAAATAGTTTCAATACTAATTCCTCTCCCTTGGTTCCAGTTTAAAACTACTAGCTGTAACCAAGCACTCCCCTATCTTTCTTATTGTACCGTGTCCTGATCCTGCCAGAGAGTCAGGGCAAAGAGTGTGAGAGAGAGCACACAGACAAACCCTGCCTTGAGCAGGCAGCGGTTTAATGTGTTATACACAAGATTTGTATAGGAAGCTGGGCTGTCTTCAGGGTACCAGAAGAGAGCAGAGAAAAGCTTTTGGATTTCCTTGAGTCGCCTCTTCAGCCAGATTTTAAAAGGCTAGAAGGGAAGAGTATAAAGGGTGTAGCATGGGATGGAAACTGGAAGGACAAAGAACAGGGGTACTTGAGGAACAATTTTTCTAGTAGGATATCAAGTGAGCTGAGAGCAGCACAAGAGGCAGGAGGTCCCAGAAGTAATGAGTGGAGCCAAGAGTATCCATCAGAGTAGTGGAGTTTTTCTGCTCCTCCTGATGCAACAACTAGCATGAATTCCCCAGGGAGTGTATACCTAGTCCTCTCTCCCTGAAGAGGATATAGCTCTGCCTGGAGGTTTCTGTGGTTGTTACTTTATGTATAGAGAGGGGAGGACATGTCAGAATGACTCACACTGGGAATATGGTGCCTGACCTTGTGCACAGTGCTGTGGAAATTCACAGTCCAAGAAGAGCTTTTCCCATGCCTCTGTAGTAAGACAGGCTAGTGATCTACACCTATACTGAGTGCTCATACCAGCTGTAGGCCAGCTCTTGACATTTCACCTCATCTAGACTAAGCCTTGGAAAAGGGTACAAAATCCCAACCTCACACCCCCCGCCAATGCTGTAGACCATTTGCATGAATTTGCGACGCTTGTGGCATCCACAGACTGTCTGCATTGATAGCAAACAAAACCCCACAACCCTCACAATTGTTGCGTCAGCCAAGAAGCTCCACTGTGAGCCACATTCCAAAGGGAAGGGAAGGGCATCCTGCTGAGATCCTCTCAGACCCAGTGTTTACCAGCCCCAAACCCTAATGCAGCCCCGTGAGAGGCCTTAGCTAGAAGGAACTCATCTGTGGCGCCAATGTAAACACCATCGCTTGGGGAGGATGTAATTCAAAATTAAAGAAATGGCCATGACTGGAGGAGAGGGGCTCAGAAAGAAAGGATAGATGAAGAAAAAGAAAGAGGGAGCACCTACCAAACTCCCCACGGGAGTTATTTCTTTTTTTCTACAGTCTCCAAATGGCAAACTAGCATGTGAGGCTTTTTGTAGTGAAGATCTGGTGTTTGTCATGGGTGTCTTAGGAAGGAAACAGCTGTGGCTTGCAGAGGTGGAGGGAAGGGTCTGAATGAAGGTTTTTGTGGCCCCTCTTGGCTAAGAAATCCGTTAGGTGGTCACCTGCATCTCAGCGACGCAGGGAGTGGTGGTAGGGATCCTCTTCCAGGCCTGTGCTCAGATTCCCTGCTTTTCCGCATTGCCACATTAGCACTTTCACTGGATATTTAGAGCACCTCAGGACTGGTTCTCCTCTCGCTCACACCGGGGTAGCTCAGGAGTCGCTCCACTGGAACCAGTGGTGTTAATCCGGTGTGAATATACAGCGAGAGGAGGATTCAACTCCTCAGGGGGGGGGATTTTCCAGGTCCCCGAGGGGGAAAAAAAAATCAATGGGAGTTACATGTCTAACTGCCACTTGTGCCTGTGAAGTCTGCCCCTTATCTACCCATATGTATATAGGGTACAGTTTTCAGAATAACCTAAGTGACGTGCGCACTTGAGAGCACACACTTCACTGGCTTTCAAAGAGACAGAAGCTCCTAAGGCACAGATGCTGAAGGATGCCCAAACTGCCAAACTGCTCTCTACAGTGAATTTGGGGTCTCAGGCCTAAAATTCTCCAGTCATTTTCCAAAATGGAACTGAAGATCATGAGTCATTTAGGTGGTCCTGAAAGCACTACCCTCTATCCATTTTTCCGGGTGTTGATCTCAGGTCATGTGTGAGCCTGCGTTCTTACCTACAATGCTTTATTACTACATTCCTCTGTTGAGCAATAGTTGCAAGAAGAGGTGAAGGTCGAGATTTGCAGAACAGGCTAGTGACCTCAGTGGCTCACGTCTGGAGTGCCCAACTTGAGAGACACCTTGCTGGGGGCCCAAACCACAGGTCCCCTGTATACTCTGAACATCGAGGTTCATGTATTACACACCCTGAACCACTGGTCACTTCCAAAAAAAAAAAAATCCCAGCCTGAGACCTAGACTACTCTCACAAAAAAAAATCCTAGGTGAACTGTTCATCCAATAGCTTGGTTTTTCTGCTCATGCCTGTTTCCAATGAATGGAGCAAATCCCTGTGCATCACCTAAGCCCTATTTTGAGGAGTTACACTGGCATACAGCTGAAGTAACACAATAGTAAATCAGGGCCTGAAGAAGGCGGCTACAGCCTAGAGAGTATCAAGAACTGTGACGTGTCTGGAAGCTAATAAGAGCAGAACTTGACGATTAGAGCGGCCCATTTCCGATGCTCTTGTGTGAGGATCTGGAAAGAGTCTCTCACTCATTGTACTTGTGCATTATGAATGTGTCCATCTGCAGAGATCTAATGTACACATATGTCCTGAATATTGTCCTAAGGTTGCAAGCTTCAAAAATGAGCAGAAAACATTCCCAAGAAGTGAGAATAATACAGATGTCTGTATTTGAAAAATTGGTTCCAATAAAGTCTCTCACTTACAGCTACTTGTAGTTGTGTGCAATTATTTGCTCCTGGAATAAAAGTTTCTCCCTTGTGTAGGATTTCAGTGCTTTTATGAAAAATCTCATTCCATTCTCCCTTGGCCTTCTCAGTCAAGTCCTATCACTGTGGAAAGAAATACTTTCTACTTATTCTGTCTGGGTAAAAAGCTATGTTAAAATGAAAGGGTGATGTAAAAGGCCTGGTATGTTTTTAGGGTTGTTAAGTATCTGTTGAGGTAGAAGATAGAGGCCTGATGCAATATGTGGTCTCCCTGTGCAAAGCAACTAGGTACTTATATAGTAAGAAACAGGCATCACTGCGGATGCTTTTGACCCAGGAAAGGCCAGTGTGGCCTGAAACCAGGCAGAACAGAGGAAAGCTGTGCTTCCACACCATGTATCTTCCAAATGTCCACAGCAACATGCTGGACCTGGGGTGTTCCAAGTCAGGGAATATGCTTGGGTATAGAAATGGTGGTGTGGGTCACCATTCAGTAAAGCACTCAGCATGCCTAAGGATTAAAGTGAGTAGAAAACAGAGTAAATTTTTTTAGACATGAGGCAAACTTGTGCAGGTGTATCAAATTCCTCACTGGATTTAAAGCTTCAGTAGTTCACTGGGGAACTCCAGAAGTTTTTGAGATAGGAATATATCTTTTAGCACCTAAGGAGTCCCACGAGGTTTTAATTCCCTCAGTATCAACTTTCTGCCAAGTGCAATGAAATATGAACAGAACAGCAATTGCTGCCCAAGCTGTGTTAGGCTGCTGACTTAATGCTGTATGTCAGCAGCTCAAGAGTGGAGCTGAAATCAAGCATTTTTATCACATCTATTCATCCCAGGAAGGTTTGCAATCACTATTTAGAAATCACTTGCAACTCATCTCTGAAATACAGCAGCTGGCTTAGCCGGGGCCCAGGAAAATTCCCAATGAGGCTCCAAGGAGCTGCCTGGGAAACAGAGCAGACCTCGACACCTCACATGGGTTCTGGACAAAGTGCCAATTTACAAATGAAAATGACACAATTAGATGTCTGTATTCTTGCATGTAATCATCAGTTGCCCTGTGGCTTCTCCAAAAAAGGCGTGGACTCCAGCTTGTGTGCAAACAAATATTTAGCATTCAAAATCAAGTGGTTTCAATTAGCGACATCGCTAGATTGCAGGGCTCAGCCCTGGCAGATTGGCTTTGCTTCAGTGGGGCAAAACACCTGTAAAAGGGGGCCGCCAAGGACCTTCTTCCAAGTAATGTTTGTCTTAGGGTAGCAAGGCTGCCTTGTACTCTATCATCTCCTACAAGCAGCGGAGGGACGGGAGGCTGAATGGTTGTCCCATGGCACGTGTGTTGGCTGAAACACTCAGCCCAACATAAATCTCCACCAGAGGCTCTCTAACCAGGCACAAAAAGCGTGTCGTGTGCGATTTCCAGTGTCACACTCTTGCCGCTGCGAGCTGGAAATAAACTTTCTGCCTGAATCGTACAAAATGACCTGTGACTCACCTTGGGCATTCGCCCCCCCATTGCGTCTCTGCCCAGGTGAACCCCCTTCAGATTGCTGCTTGCATTCAGGGACTGCACCGACAGCCCATCTCTAGCTTCTGTGAGACGTGACTGAGTGATGTGTTTCTGATTCCTGCGGTGGTCCCCTGGCTTAGCTCACGCTGGGCTGGGGAAGACCTCCTCTCCTTGGGGAAGCCACAACAGGAGCTTCAGGTTTTCCTGGGTTTTGACAATGCCAACAGCTTCACGGCAGACTTGCCACCTTCATTGTTCTACTGAGGTCACTGCAAAAGACCAGTGTTTCTCATACTATCACTCAGATTTCTAAGCCTACTAGCCTTACCCAGCAGGAAGCATGAAGCAACCTGTAAGAGACATTTACAGTCTCC
The DNA here is from genome assembly GCA_013400335.1 of Eurystomus gularis. NCBI lineage: Eukaryota > Metazoa > Chordata > Aves > Coraciiformes > Coraciidae > Eurystomus > Eurystomus gularis. Next base: position 198,023 of record VZZY01002039.1, on the reverse strand, counting down.
TAATCAGCTACAATTTGCCCTGCTTTACCACTGTATGCAGAGCTGGCATCCAGTCTGACGGGGCTGCTGCCCTCTGAAGATCAGCAGAAAAAGCCAGACAAAGGAAATTAAGCACTTCTGTACCTAAGATCACTGTTGCTTTTTAAAAATGAAACAATTTTTTTCTCCACATAGGGCCACTTTTGTTTATTAAAGAGGAAATAATTTTCATTTAGCTTGGCATGAAGTGGTGAACATGAATAATAAGAGAGACAAGGAAGTAAAAGCCCATTTCTCTCAGACGAGCACCGCTGAGAGGCAGGGTTTGCAGAGAGGTGGCAGCTTGTACGAGACAGACTGCCCGAGCTGCAGAAACATGCCTGGGGTACTTCAGCCTCTCTAAATGCACCGGCCTACAACCCAAACTACAAGCTAGGTACAGGTAGAAAGGCACTGCTTCGTGCTTAATTTGATTATGGTATTTGATTAAGCAAGTTATGAGTAAAATGTAATTACCTCTTTGGGAGCAATGGGTGCATGCTAAGCCAAGAGAGACATAAGACTCATTATCTGTGGTGAAAGAAGAAGAGTGCTACAGGTCATTACTGACTGCATAACGAGGAAGAGTTAATTGGGGTGAACTGAAAACTGCTAGTGAGCTCTCTCTACTGAGCCCATGATTATGCTTTTTTTTGTCTTGAGGTAGTCATCTCCTGAAGGGTTGTGTGGCCATCCTCAGGACCCCGGCCCAGAGAAGGAAAAAACAGTTTATCTATCTCATTGGAGAGGAAATCTAATGGAGAAGGTTCCATTTTCACCTTCGACAGCAGGTGTGCCCATCCTTGATCACTTGTCTACACTCAGTCAGTCAGTGGTTTAAGTTTTGATGAGCCTTATTCAACTCCTGTCTGTGCAGCAGCTCATGTTTAAGTGCAGGGAGTTTCACTGTGGCTTTTGTGGGGCAGAGTCTTCTTCCTTGTGTTTGCCCAGGGCCAGACACTTTCCTTCCTGAGTCTCTTTCATTTTGAGGCAGACTGGAGTGATTTAGGAACCACTGGAACTGCCAGATTTAATGGTGGCCTAAGGGGGTGCTGGTGTCTAACAGGGGAGACACCAGTGGCTTTGGATGCGGAGGACCAATGTTGCTGGAAGCCATGGAGAAAAAAAAAGACATGAGGAGCAGCCCTGTAAATAATGATGGGTGACCTTCTCTAGAAACCAGTTAAAGATCAAAAGACAATTCCTGGTTGAATGCCAGCACCTGGCAAAGGGGTGAGCAGTTTCTGAGCCTGGCACTTCAGCTTCCTTACCCCACCACTTCTCAGTACCAAAGAGAGAGGAGATCTACAGCCATGGGTTGCCACCCCCAGGCTCCTCTCCACTCATGACAGCCAAGCCTCATGCCAGACACCCCACAGGGCATCTCTGGAAGTTGGGGCTGGAAGAGCAGAGAGTGATGAAGACTTAAAGACTTTGTGTGCTGACTGGTCCCTAGGAAAAAGCTGAAGACCCCAGAGGGCATCGCCATCCTCTCTCATGTCCAAGGGGAGTGTGAGGAAGGCTTGCCCACCACAGTGGAGCACCAGTGCGCAGGCTGCTGTGGCAGGCTGGTGGCAGGGGAGGGCTGGCTCTGCCTCACCATGGCAGGACATCCACGCCGCCGGGCTCTTGGCACTTTCTGCCTCTCAGCCCTTCACCAGCGAAGAGCCCATTAATAAAGCTTTCCAGCCTGTCACTTCCATGCTGAATCCTTTGAAAGCCGCACTCCTCTGGGCCCATTAGATGGAGGAACTGTCTCTGCTGAAACATATGGGGCTGTCAGGCTCTGTCTGGCTGTTACTCTGAAAGCTGCCGCTGCTGTAGCTGTTTGCTGATGGTGGAGGGGGTGGGGGGTGGTAAAAACTGCCTCAAGGAGGCTGTGATGAGGATGTGGGCTTGGTAAGGGGCTGGGAGAAGATGGCAGGTGAGCTGGGGCAGATGCTGGTAAACAGTGTGCCAGTAGGTGATGGGCTGCTCTAGGAGGACATTGGGTTAAAAGCCAGCCGAAGGGGGTGTCTGGCATGCTATGAGTGTGATAGTGGTACCTCTTCAGGTACCTCTGAGGACAACTAGGGCAAGCTGAGTGGTGGCTGTTGGGTAGGTCTGTAGGGGCAGGCTGTGGCAGCAGAAGACGTGTCTGACAGCAGAGTTGTTTGGGCATGTCTGGGGAAGGAGAGGATGGCAGCAGCGCTGGGTGGCCCTGTGGGGATGGTGCAAAAGGGAGGCTTTGGAAAGCATCATGTGGTCACACCAGCCTGGGATTGCTAGGCGCATTCCTGACATCGCCTGAATGCCACTGGAGTTTCTCATTAACCAGCGCACCCACCCCCCAGCTCCATTTGCAGAGACTGAAGAGGATTTAATGGAGTCCCTTGGCTTTTTCCTCTGAAATATTCATAGGTTTTAGCAGTCCATTTCAAGCTCACCTCCTCCTCCATTAGAGAGCATCAAAGAGGGACTGGGTGGAAAGTACGTGCCATGGAGCCAGGGAGACAGATAAAGGGACCTGTGGCTCTGACCAGAGGCTGCTGGGAAGTGATCCACACCCAGTTCGCTCCCTGTCCCTCTCACCAGGCCCACAAAAGGATGGGAAATCAGCCCTGGGCAGCATGCGCAGGGAGGTGATTAATGCAGTGGGAAAGGAAGGAAACCAATTAAGCAGAGAGTGCTGGAGTTGCTGGCCCTCACCCCTGTCACACACATACACCCCACCTCTGTCTCCTGGCCCATCTTCATAATCTGCAAGGTCAGGAGCTCTGTAAGAATTGCACAGGCTGATGAAAACATGCCTGGAGGCAATTAGTTTCCTCCTTGCCTCAGCACTAATGCTGTGCTACAGTACAGGGAAAGTCCAGAGGTTTGATGAGACAGTGCAGAAGTGTGTTGGATTTTGGATGCCCTGTCTGCAGTACCTGACAAAAAGGAACCAGCTGGGAAGTGCGGAGAAAGGGTGTAATAAATAGTACCATTGCACTCTGCTGTATGAAATATGCCAAAAGATCAGGGTCAGGTGGAATCTCAGAGGATCAACTGCGTCATCTCCACCTTCCACAAAAGAAGAGCAACTGGAGTTGGGGCACATCCCACCGTGATATACAATAGATCCTTCTCAGGTATACTCATTTCCATTTTCTTGTTTTCTGTCTCTCCAGTTTGACATTTTCCAAACCTGTTGAGTACTAAACCAGAGCTCTAATAGTCTAACTAATATGTCCTCACCAAAGTCCCAGATCCAAGTATTTCTGAGATACTGGAGGTACAGAGAGGTGCAACTCCCTGTTCCAGATTGAAACCTCTTTTGCAGCAGCCACACTCCTAAAGCTTGCAGCTTAAAGTCCTAAGCAAATTTTTATCAAGGACTCCATGGACTACAGCAGGAGCTGGATAGTGCCCTAAGAAAACAGATGGTACCTGCACCACTGCTATCACAGCACAAAGTACAAGAGGTGTTCAGCAAGGGGGTCCCAAGTCCACTTGGCTTCTCTCTGCATTAGTACTCGGATGAACCAAAAGAGCAAAATCTTCATGCTAATGAGTTGTTCACTCTGGCTGACAGGGATAGAAAGCGGGATTATAAATGTACGAATTCCTGTGGTTCCTCTCTCTTAGATTAAAAACCAGAATAAAGTCACAGAATAAGCAACAGCACCTATTTATTCTTACTCTCAAAACCAAAACACTTGCCAGGCTACTTCCCCTCCCATGCACACACACAAATGCTTGCTTGCGTGCCCCAGCAATCAGATGTTTATGTAAGTATTTGCAGGATGTTCCACGTCTCCCTGAAATGATAATCAACATGCCCAGAATCATCTTAATTACTAAGCATTCATCATACGCCCACAGGCTCTTCCACAGCAGCTCCGCACAGCATCTCTATGAATGAGTCTGCATGTTTTTCCTCCACTGCCAAACACCGCTGATGATCAAGGGCTCGAGCCGTTACATCTGAGCTGTTGGGCTCTCTGCAGCCAAGGAAAGAGAAGTTTGTAAAGCAGCGGCAGTGCACGAGCAGACACAGAGAGCTTCTCAAGGTGAGAATTGGCTCTCTGTATCTTTTTGCAGTGCTACCTTCATGTAGGATACAGACATGAATGATCCCAGTTTTAAACGAGCCGCGTCAGATGTTTAAACATACCACGTCCATAGTCTGGCATGTTTAAGTAAGTCCCTCTGTAAAAAAAGTCACTAATAAAGCATCTAAGTACCAAGAAGTATGAAACTGTGAAGTTTTTCTTTCCACGGGTTGCACATTAGCACATACAGGTGCTCAGCAGATAGGCGCTCGCAGAAGAACTGAAGAACTGCTTGGTTTAGCTGAGGCAGTCAGAAAGCACACTGCTGAGGTAAGAAAAGAAGCCGCTCTCTGAGGCAGCAGAGTGCATCTCCTGTAAGGAAAAGCACCATTCATGGCTCATCAGGAGTTTTCTGAAGGATCTTCTGGCCCGTGGCTGTGGGCATCTGCAAAGATCAATGGTCATGCCTTCACTTTCTATTAGTGCACTTTCTATCAGCCCCACAGCAAACTTTCCCTCATACAACTTCTCAGGTGATTTCACAGAGGTACTAAGCACGAGTGGAAGATTCAGGCTCCCCCTCATCACTCTGTAGTTACCATCTGCCCCTGTTAGCCTGATTAATGTTTTAGACTCTTCACACAACTGTAGCTGTCTTCGTTTCCTTCCCTGTGGCATTGCACGAGCAAAACCCACAGGATGATCCTATCACAATATTACACAGACTGGAAGCAATTAAGGCCATTAAAGTCACACTTCTCTGTTTTTCTTGCTTTCTTGTGGAACGTGGGGACCACGGAGCCCAGAACCAGGGAACTCCTTTCTGTCTCTACTGTGCTTGCCACCACATGGCAAGAAGTCTCACTTCATTTAAAATTCTGGTGTCAGATGTGCCCTGAAACAGAGATAGGATCAAACCAGCATTTTGATCTGAAGCAAGGGGGAAGCTCACAAACACAGGTTCACTTCTCCACCCAGGCATGTTTACATACAGGAGGTGTGACTTTTCCTCTCTGTTCGTACAGGACAATTCTAAAAATGGCCAGAAACCACTTTGCCAAATCTTCCACATCCCAATTCATTAGTTATTCAAGACCCTTTATAGGAACAGGCCATCACTCACACAGACATTGGCTGCTGGTTGCTATCACAAGTAAATAAGACACTCCAGCAGCGTCTGGGTGCCCAAATGGCTGGCCAACTGTAGCTGTTCAAATTTGGTGTTAACAGTGTCAAGACTAAAAGACTTGTCACGTCGCCGGTGATGCCTCCAGACTTCAGAAGTCTGCCATCACAGTATTTCTTATCACGCTGTACCCAGCAGCTGTCAGTACCCCGACCATGTTATTCTCGAAACCCCTGGAATTCCATGAGAAGGATGACTATTACAACATAGCACTGTGAGGGCTGAGACCCTCAAAACATTTTGTGATACCTACTTCCCGGCTGTGCAGCAGGGCTCTGCCGCCCACCCAGGGGTGTGGGAAGAGGCTGTGGCAGAGCGCACAGCTGAGGTCGTCTCTCACGATTTCATGCAGATGAGATCAATAACTAGTCTGCTCCAAAGTATTTATTCTGCAGGGAAGAGGATGGGAATGAAATATGCCTTTAAGCCTTGTTAAAAATACATGCCATGAAGACAGCTGTCTTCTAAGGGTAAAAGCGTCTCCAGGGATGATCTCTGGGGAATGCCTCTGTAAGCAAAACACCCAGCAGGGAAAAGGCTTCTTGGGGCCGCCTCTGTAGGTGAACGCTCTGCTAAGTGAAATGCCTCAGGAGGGGATGTACCAGCGCAGCGCGCTGCCTGCCTCCGTCTTTCCCTGAACAGCACTTCCCGTCCCTGTGGCTCTGAATAACCCTGCTGCTGTCACAGCAAAGCCTGCACATGTACACTAAGGCTTTCTTTTAGTTCATCTTTGTTAAGCTCCTAACACCAAATTTTAAACTAAAAACACCTTTTTAACATGCTCAGCTGCTCATCAGTAACCGCTCTGTGCTAAGCTATGCACGGCACCGCAGGTGTCCACTTGCAAATGAGCACGGTCAGGAACCCTTTGCACTTTGTTAATGTCCAGGTTTAAATGCCACTCTCCTTCAACTGGCAGCACAGCACCGGCCAGTTCGAACTCAGCGGTGTTTGCCACATGGGGACGTGGTAATTGGTGTGACAGGGAAAGAGAATGAGGATTTTAGGAGGCCTAGGCATAAAGAAGGCAAAGTGTACTGAATCAGTGCCTAGGGGTGCACCCCTTACACGTTGCTGGGGAATAGGGGAGTCAGGGGCCCCAGCACTTCGGTAGTGCTGCAGGGTTTGGAGACGGGGCAGCTTGCATGGCAGCCACAGCAAAGCATCCCTGTGGTGCTCAAAACAGATCAGTCTAGTGTTCTGCTGCTGTTGAGACTGCTGGAGGGGAAAATTAGATTTGCCTTTTGTTCAGCAAGCCTCAGCTCAGTGGCTGGTTGAAAAGCAGAACCCACTCATGGTGCACACACCTGGGTATTGGCTCAGTTGAGAGAGACCCCAAGAGCTATACCTTCTCCTCTCTCAGCTGGCTCTTATAGCTCATGCTGGGGTGGAGGCACTGCATTCCCCACTACGGAGACATCAGCCTCACTCCGCAGCTATCTCCACTGTCCTACTTGTGATGGAGAAAGCCATAGTTCTAAAGGATGGCAGAGATCCATGGTGCATTCATGTACTTCACCGGTGGACTGTGGATGTCTCCTACATCCTACACCCTGCCCTTGCCCTGTTTTCATCCTACCAGAGAATGTCGTGGCACATCATGAGGACATGCAGCTAACGGAGAGGGCAGACTGCCCTCCTCCCTTCCTCACATTAACCCTACTGTGTTCTGGCTGGTCGCCTCAAAGGCAGCCTCTGTAACATTTCCTATCTGAAAGGCACTGATGCTGGAGCAGCATTTAAATTTATGTTCCCATAAAATCTTTTTTCCATAAAACATTTTTTTCATAAGCTGTGGGACAGATTGGAATCTGACAGGTTCAGCTGTCGCTGGATGAAGGAAAGAGCAGAAGCTGCAAGAAATTTTTAGGAGAACTATATTAAACTCTGGGTAAGATTCCGATTTAGTAGTAACAGCAAAGTGAAATTCGAGCTGATATCCCATTATCCTGTTTGGAGTACACTCTAATAGCATCTCCATTCTTAAAACAGTCCAGCTCCTGTCCGTTAGTGTTGATCTATTTGTTTTGCTCTAGAGCTGTTTTCAACATGCAATGGATTTGCCTCTCTGCCTACTTACGTGTACAGCCAAGGGACAACACCTTTCCGGGCTGCTAGCCTTGTATTTGTGCACTGGATCCTCTCAACAGCACGCTATTTCATATGGGTGTCCCTCTGTAATTCGCTTTGTGAACACTTGGTCAGCTGTTTCTTTTCCCATCTCTGGACTAGTAGAGGGTGATGGGAGCAGATAGGCAATGAAAAGAGAGAAAATACAAAAGGTAGGGCTCAGAAAGGGTGGGGGCTGTGGAGGGAAACTCATTTTCTGTTTCCACCTGACCAGGTCCCAGTGACCCATTACATGTGCGTGACTTGCCTGGTTCTGGAGAAATCACGGTATGCACTCTCACTGGAGGGTTGCGACGCCTCTCCCACTAAGCCTGGCTTGAACTAGAAATCCTTTGTTCTCTTCGGCTCTGCCCTCACTCGCAGAGTCAGGCTATACAGCCGGCATCCAGGCAACTGCAGAGCATCTGCCTGCGCGTGGTGAGGGATGAGCTTCCAGCCCATCACAAGCAGAGGTGCAATGTTCTCATTGCATTAATTCCTGAAAATTTCATCCATTCTTGTTGGAGATTATAATAACGGGCCTCGTATTTTACTGATATTTTCTCTGCAAGATGAATGCAAAGCGCTATCAAATCCCAAGGGTATCATTTTACCCCTGTTTTCTGGTAGCATAATAGATAAATCACCCTTTACAGTGAGTTCATCTCGCTATGTCTCCCTTCTTTACACCTTCCCTATCAGATACTGCGGCACCTCAGCCTCCTTCCCTGTCTCCCAGCTCCTGCAAGATGTGCAACTACTTCTGGACAGCCTCTTTCCACACCACCATTAAGTTACTAAGCAGCTGAGATAAAAGGTTCCCACCTTCATAAATAATCAATGTGGGCCAAATGGCTTGTGCTTGCTCAACAAAATCATGCACTAGAAACAGAAATGGAAGAGACAAACACTAACCCTGCAAGAAGATTAACTACCTAACACCAATAAAGGTGGAAAGGAGATTCAAATAACAGCGAAGCAAGAGAATACAAGTAGAAAACTAGGGAGCTGAGCACCCTTCAAACACTTTCCTATGTAGGCACACTTCTTTTATCTGTTCACAAAGCATCTGGCTTTGATTTTAGCTAATTTATTCATTACAAGGAAATTATTAGAGCAGTCTGGTACCTGTCAGCATGCTCCAGCCCCTGGGTGAGACTCAGCCTTTGCCGTTCTGCCCTGATCAGCAGGGACCCACTGCCCGTGCTTCTGATGGGCTTGCCCACAGTCATTTGCTGGTACTGGAGAGACACAGATGTGCAATCAGCAACAGAAGGACCGGTGAGCCCAGCATCAAGGTCCTGTTGAAGGCACAAGGTGTGCACAAAGCAATCACAACCCAGGCAGCCCTTCTCAAGGGCTGTCTCTCCTGTACGAAGAGCAGCTCAGCTAAATGGGATGTCCAGCGGATTAAATTTCTAGGGCAAGATTGCCATTATGGGACAGCGTGACTTCAAGGCTTCAGAATAGACGCTATACCTGTCCTTTGCCTCTGTGGCACCTGTCAGACACAGTGTTCCATCACTATATGACATAGGTGAATCCCTTCTGTTTGACAGGTTCTACCTATAATAACTGAGGAGAGGAACTCACTAGCCAGCACAGCAGACTCAGTGATGTCAGTATCAATGCTGATTTTCACCATAAAATCATAGAGTTGTAGAATGTATCGGGTTGGAAAGGACCTCTAAAGGCCATTTGGTCCAACCTCCCTACAATAAGCAGGAACATCTCTAACTAGGTCAGGTTGTTCACAGCCCCACCAAGCCTGGCCTTGAATGTCTCCAGGGATGGGGCCTCCACCACCTCTCTGTGCAGCCCCTTCCAGAGATCAACCACTCTTCTATTAGAGAACTTTTTCCTGATGTCTAACCTAAATCTACCCTTCTCCATCTTAAAACCATTACCTTGAGAACAGATCTTCCCCTGTGTTCTTATAGGCCCCTTTCAGGTATTGGAACATCACTATAAGGTCCCCCTGGAGCCATCTCTTCTCCAGGCTGAACAACCCCAACTATCTCAGCCTGTCTTCGTAGGAGAGGTGCTCCAGCCCTCTAATCATTTTCATGGCTCTCCTCTGGACATGCTCCAACAGGTCCATGTCCTTCTTGTGCTGGGGGCTCCAGAGCTGGATGCAGTACTCCAGATGAGGTCTCACCAGGGCAGAGTAGAGGGACAGAATCACTTGTCTCGATCTGCTAGCCATGCCAGATACCATGCAGGTATCTGACCTTTGAAGGAGGTGTCTGTACCTAGAACCTAAATGGCACAGTAATTGCAGTAACCTTTTCAGGTGACAGAGCTGTTGGGTGCCCACAAAGTGACACCGTGCCATTTCTCTTGGGGTTATCCACATGCATTGGTAGTGAGCATCTACGGAAAAAAAACCAAAACCCACTCATGGCTGATTTGCCATCAAGCTGGTGCTGCCCTTTTGAAGTGAGGCCAAAGCTAGTGCAAGGAGTCAGGTCTGGCACAGTTAGCTCAGGAAGTGTCAGTAAGGGCTTTATACAGGTACTAGTCTATCTCTGGTATGAATCTCTACTGTTTGTAAGCACTGGATAGAAACTGCTACCACAGCAAGAATCCCAGCAGTGTCCCATGCTTCCCACTCCCTAAATTACTGCATTGCTTTGACTGGCTAAACACGCAGACCCGGGCCTGGCTGCCAAGACTTGTTCCTTGGTCAGGGTGACCCTGGACTGGGCACCAGGTGCAGAAGGATGGACAAAGCAGCTCACAGGCTCCCTCCCCATGACATGCATCTCTTCCCACCCTTGACAACCTTATGTCTCTTAGGGCAAGAGGGTACAAGGCTGAAAAACAAGCACAAGTCACAGAGACAAAGCAGGAGAATGCAATGGCATTGCCAGTGTTTCGGAGATGGACAGGGACAGAGCTGAGCAATTCATTAAGTGAAATTGCACAGCCAGCTGGGGAAGGGGACTATTCCCTCTGGTATACAAGCAAAAACCATCTTACACAGCTGCTGTCCTTGTGCCCCTAGCCAAAACCTTTCTGACCCTAACTGTGATTAGGCCATCCCAGTTTCTCAGGCTGTCACGTGAAGCTGAGCACAATATCAGCTTTTGGCTACCGGAGTAGTGATGACTTCCAACTAACTCCTGTTCCTCTTCGCTGCAGAGAGAAACCGTTTGTTTCTGTACAAATTTAAAAAGGTGGGAGGGAGGAGGATAGCATCAAAGCAAATTCACCCTCCTGCTTTGAATAAATGTTTTCTCAGCTCTAGAGCAAAAGGGATCACTAAAGGGCAGGGAGGAAGAGTTCTGAGGGTATAGACAGTTGAGCAAGGGAGTGTGCAGGAGCACTGGATTCCTTGGGAGATAAAGTTTCATTGCTACCGAGTTAATCTCCTGAGCTTCTCATTGCCATTTTGCCTCATTCAGTGCCTCTTGAAATGAGATTCCATTTGTCTGGTGCTAATTTTCCCTCATTTGCCGCATCGAAGCCATCATTGGAGGCACAAAGTGCCTCCGTTGTCTCTTTTTCCCTTTCCTCAGTCACTCTTCTTAGTGCCTCTTGGTTTGCTAACTCTGCTATCCCTCAGTTGCAATCAGCTCCTGTTAGTCTGATCTGGCTGCCTCAGGATACCCCATCCCTCCACTGCCCAGGGACACATGGATGCCTGGGGCAGCTGCGTGGGGCAGTAGCAAACCTTTATTTTCTAGTGTTAGAGCCCCTTCCCAGAGCTGTTTGGTCTCTTCCCTTATTTCCATTTCAATTAGCTAATGAGGGTAACAAGGGCAGAGCAGGAAGGCTTTGGACATCGTTGCAAATGCCCTCTGAGCTTGAGATCCTTGCCCTCACGCTGATTCAGGGTTCCCTTGGAGCCTGGAACTGGCTCTCAGCTGTTGGCTCCTTACGAGGAGGTGCTCACTTGTGCCCCCCAGGAAGTCAATGCTTCTCTGCAGCCAGCAACCCGAATCCCCATGTCTTGTCTGCAGCCCTAGGGTCCCCAAGCACACCAAGAGGTGCAGTTCCTTAGAGAGATGCCCCCTTACATCATCCTCAAGGAGACAGCAGCCCATGGCCACACTTACACATCCATCCCTCCCGCAGACGCTTGCTGTCAGATCACTTGGCAGTAAAAGGCCTGACTGGGCTCAGGCATATGATCACATTTCCGTCCTGCTAACAGAGCACACAGTACAGCTTATGCTGATGGGTACCAGGGCTGTGTCAGCTGGAGCCCCATCCTGCAGTGTGGGTGGCTTGCCCTGATGCCTGTCAGCAGCTCTGCTGTGCCAACCGCCACCCTGGGAAAACCTTGTGGAAGAGCCATGTACCGCTATGACAAGAGCAACTTGCTTTAAGAGCATGGCACTGTGTTCATCCCCACCGTGTGCCATGGAGGGAAACAGCAGCACTGCTCCCTGCTCTGCCTCAGCCACAGTGAAAGAGGTATCAGAGGTGCAGCTGGGGCTAGCGCTAGCAGCTGCCTTCAGCAATCTGGACATCTTAGTTTCTGTGTCATGGAGAAGAGATTTGATCAGTGGCAGGAGACTGTTCTGAAGTCATACAAGGCTCTGTGGTGTAAGAAAGACCTCTGTCTGTGTTAAGTAACATTCATGGAAAGATATGGTGAGGCCACCCCTTCCTTCACAAGACAGACAACAAACATACAAGCACTGGTGCTGGGAAGGGAGTTGTCTTGGCTCTGCTGAGCAAACCAGTAAAGTCAGCAGCCAGTGAGATTATCTGGGAGAAGTTCTCCACAGCCAGAGAAATTCTCAGGCCACACTGCAAATGGGTGATGGACACACAGGCATGGCAGCCTTTATTTGAGCAGGTTTCCCCAAACCACATTGCAGAGAGGACGCATACTCTTACCTCAAGCTTGCCATCAGCTGATGGTTTCTCTGGCTGAATGCACAATGCCTGTGTTTTCCACAACTTGTGCCAACTGAAGCCACCTTGAGTGAGTTCCTGACACAGAGCTCCTTCGGTAATGATGGTTGTGCCACCCTTATATCCAAAGACCCAGCTGGCCTCCTTGTGTGCCCTGGCTTACGCTGTTACTTGCTGCTGCCTCTGGCCAGGAGCTATTCAGGTGGTGCCTGCTGGATGGTAGTGGAAGGGTGCTGGCTGTCAGTCAACCAAGTGGAGGCAGGGCTCCCACCATCAGTCTTGAAGAGGACCTCATGGTTCTCTGCCAGGATCCTTGGTGGTTTCTCTGCCCTTGCATGACACTAGGAGAATGAGAGTTTGGGGATGGAGAGGATGGGAGAAGCCCAGCTGGAGTTATAGCTTTTCCCATGGCTGTTTCAGCTTGCTCACTTGCCACTTGTCCACTTGCCCAGGGAATGGGGAGGGGTGGGTTGCAAGGAGTACTTCTGCAGACTCTTTGGTGCAAGATCTTTGCTTTCTGTGCTGCTGTATCTCTTGGCCTGACAGCAAAATAACTTCTCTCACAACAGCCTGAATCTTTTGATCCTGACTCCGCCATTTGCTTGCAGTGGGAATTAGATCATTATTCCTCATGCAGACAAGGTGCATGACTTCAGCACCAGGAAGGGAACCCAACAGAACAAGAGGGCAAAAATAACCCCTGACTCAATTCAGTATCTTCATGACTATTAGAGCTATGTGTGATCACATAGGACTGAATGCAGGGCCAGGACTGGAAGCCAGGTTCACTGAGAGAGACTGAAGCTCTGCGGGATTCCTGCATTCATGTTAAGAACCTTGTGAATCCCCTCCGACGCTCTGTCTGAGTGGGATCCTCAAGGTGCTCAGGCCCTGGAGTGATTTCTACAGGGCAGGGAGAAAACTCTTCTGGGAGAGTTCTCCTCTTCTGGGAGGACTGGATTGCAAAATGTGTTGCAAGCTAAAGAAAGAGTCTCGGAGACTGAGATCCAAGAGATAGAAAACCCAGATCCATGTGTCAAGCTGGCAGAAGGAGCTGGGACTGCCCACTTCTACCAATGACTTCCACAAGCTCTCCCATCGCTAGTCCTGCAGCCTGTCACCACAGGCATCAGGGGACTGCAACCCTCGCATCCCAGGCACAGAGCTGGATTTAAAAAAAAATGAGCACCCAAGGAAGGAGCAATAGCAGATGAAAGCAGATTTCCAAACCAAGCCTAAAGGGTGCCTTGCTGCCCTCCAGCCCTATAACAATGCTGGAGCAGCTCTCATCTGGCAGAGCAGTGTTATTCCTGCTCAGTGTTTTGCATTTTAGTTGTAAGATTTTGAAAGACCTAAAACTGGATTTATCACCAAGGTGATTAGAATGTATGACCACTCTAGTCCGCATTTCAATTAGCACCTTCCTCTCCGTGAAAAATGGTTCAAACATTCATTCCTCTAGCTTCCTGGTCATTGCACCACTTTACAGCTAAACTGGAAAGGCAGCACTTTTGAAGAAGTAGTAAATATTCTACAAACCATATACTGTGAAAGCATTGCTCATCAGAAAGCACTGTGTAAAGCTTATACTCTCCAGTGTGTTCCCAAGTTTTTACAGACACCGCACCTGCCGTGTGTGGACAGAGTTTGTAACACAGATGCCAGCCCAGTAACAAGGTGTTAGGTACAGGTATCTCTGCGGAAACAAGTCACTGCAATTTCCAGCTCTCACAGGTATCCTGTGTCACAGCCATGCAGAGATGCCTGCGTGCTTCTGGGATGCTTAGGTTTGGATTTTGTTATAAATTGTGATATTTGCAACCTGATTTATAGCCCAGCCTGAAATATCACATTTTGAGAAATCTTATGGAAAAAAAATGACCCTATTTCACATGCCAAGCATCAAAATATGGTGCCACTAAGACAAATACTCTGCCTTGGGACTCCAGCTGCTGATGAACGCAAGTGATAAGCCCTGTCAATCTGGATAGTGCCAGCCAATGCACAGTTGTGGCAAATCTGATCAGGTGTTTTATTCATCACAGTTTCTCTCTCTAAACCCAGCTCTTTGCCTGTTCTGATGCCTGTGTTGGGTAGCAAAAGCCAACTGGCTGAATTGAAAGATATTTTTATGGACACACATTTTCCTGTGGCCTTTGAGCGCCATAACCCTTAAACTCATCTCCAATTGCCATTTAACCGTGTTTCAACATAGTTCTCCAGTGAGAAAAGATGAAGAACACACTCCCCAGAACATCTCATCACTTTTCTTACTCTTCTGGAAGTTTTGATTCATGGTAAGTGCCAAGGATTTAGATCCACATTTACCAGCAGGTCTGCATCACTGCTAATAATTTCCTATGCACCTTTTCCAGTGAAAATGGGGTACATCATCTAATAACTGCTGTTACAGAAAGCTCTTCGTGGTAGTAAACACAGCAATTAATGCTAATGAGTCTGCTGTTAGCAAGTAATACTATTGGTGTTATGCTCACGCCTCACCAAATGCAGAGCTTTAGTTTGTCAGGCAGATGCCAGTGTTAACAGCCAAATTCTCTTCCCATGGATAAGTTAGTGTTAGTTAAATGTACCATTAAAAATAACCATTTAAAATGTTAATGAAAAGAGAGGTTGTGCTTGCCAGCGTTTTCCTTACCTTCTTTTCAGGCTCAGTTTTAAGGTGGTGGAGGTCAGAAGGAACAAACAGCTTTTCCAGGTGTGTTCAGAGCAGGCTTTGAGGTGGAGCCCTGGTCACACTGGTGACATCCACATACAGCACTAGAAGCGTGGCTTGTTTCCACCTCAGTGACCAACCAGTATAGCCCAGTACTGACCTTCATACCTATACAGCACACGGATACCCCAGTCCTGGGCTCCCCCCACCAGCTCTGCCTGTGCACCCCCCACCCTGAAACCTCCCCAAGCTCTCACAGTGCCATGGAAGAAAATTACGGTGATGAAGCAGGATTCATAATCCATCACTGCTTCTTGCTCTCAAATAGTGAAGTTGTGGTCAGCGCTGGCCACATTCATGTTCACAGTCCTACTTATGCCTAGTGCTTACTGATGTACCTCTGCTTGGCACCCTGTTTGTGCAGAGCTTCTGACAGCTGGTTTTATTTAACTTCATGCAATTTAAGAAACAAGTCTGTACTCTCCTAAAAACAAGGCTTGCATTGTCCTATGCGTTACATTCCAGAAACAAAATTAGATAAACCTTTTCATAGAATATGCCCCTGTTTTGTGTGTAGGTCTCAAGTCTCTGTCCCAGCAAACTGTAAATAGACAGCAGAGGAGAAGGTGGAAGGTGAAACAGAGGCAGTGAAGGCACGACACAGATGCTGGGCAGAGCAGACCCAGAAATAAGAAGCCCTGTTTTTTTTACACTCCAGCAATGTGCAAGGACAAGACCACCTTGCTCTCAGAGCTGCAGCCAGGCTCTCCCTTGGTGTGAGCTGAGCCTGGCCATGTGCAGCCTTGTGCTGCTGCACCAGCGTTGGGGTTCCTTTTCCTCAGGTCCAGGCACATGCTGCTCTGCTCCTGGGCTGCCCCAGCCCTGCTGCACAGCCAGGGCCTGGGTCCCAACTGCACCACTGCATTGTGCAGTAGCACATTTAGCTGTGTGTCCAGGGCCCACCAGGAAATATAGGCTCTCCCACGGGACAAGGAAGGTGTTGCAGGGATGTGACATCCAGGTGGCATTTATGTGCTGGACAGATCCCACCATTGGAGTGATCTGGCTGTAGATGTCCTGGGCTCCCCATCCCTCGTACTTACCATGCTCATATATCCATGGTGCTTTTTTGTCCTTTCACCAGACTCCCTAGATCCCTCTTCTTAGTTTCTTCACCCCTTTGGCTGTGTTTTCTTGTAAACTTGCCCTGGCTACTCTGCTGACCCCTCCCTTCTGATCTCCTTCTTCTAACCTATTCTTTTCATACCTACTTGTGTCTGTGGTATAAGACTCCTGCCCCTCTCCCCTTTGTCCTGGCTGCCCTCACTCCAAGCCCCAGGCCCTCTCCCCTCCCCTGTCTTCCCCTCTCCCTCCTTGACATAAAACCTGGCATCTCCAGCGCTGTGTTCTGCTCTGTTTTCTCAGCCAGCATTTCCTGCCTCTTTCCTCACTGGCCTCTTCCTCCATTTCCACCATCATACTCTGTGTTTTGGTGCTCCTCTCCTGTGCTGCACAGCCTCAACCCATCCCTTCCATCTGCTTCCTTGCTCTTCCTTTCCTGGCACTGCAGCCCTGATCCCTACCTGTACCTGCACACACACACACAATTACGAAATATAATTTTAAAAAATATGATTATTTGCAAGAGCTGAAGGCAACCTCTGGCTTCAGGGGTGGGCACTGCCATTTCACCTCCACCACCCAGCTATGGACAGCCTCTGCACCCCTCCTCTCCCTGTGGCAGCTCCCAATGGGGCAACCTGGCACCCTTGGCCCCACACCGCTTGCCCCTGCCCTGCATCACCTTGCCCCACCAAGGAAGGTGGGAGAAGGGGCACCTTGGTCCATGCCCACCAGCTGGGCTGGGAAGTCATTGCGAGACATGATCAGAGAGGAGACAAGTCAGGGTATGCAAGGAAGGGAGGGGAAATGAAGAAACATTACCTCCTTTTCACGTTTATTTAATTTTTGTATTTTTTTGTAGTTTTTTTAAGATCACAGAAGAGCAGAGCATTCATACATGTAAAGAAACAGAAACGAGATAACAGAAGTTAAATACATTGAGAAAAGAAAAAATAAAAAGCTTCTTTTTTTTTCCATCACTGGGTTTTGTTCATTCATTTGTAGGGTTGTTTTGTTATTTTTGATTGGTTCTTTTACACACACACTTGCGCTTTTAAAATTTTCTTTCACAGAGCTAGTTCCAAAACCAAACCAATGGCAAAAAATAAAATGGCCGTTTTCTCGTTTCATTAAAGAGAAGTTCAGCTCATGTCTACAGTGCTGGGGAAAAATATATATAAAGATATAGATATATATATATATTTATATGTATATAACACTGTTAATGAGTAGAGTTCTAACCACCCCACCGTGTAGCAAGAAGAAGGGACTGGCCTTCATTCTCAAGGTCTAGAGGATGAAACTTGGCTCCAGCTGGGAAAGTTAAAAGATTCTGGGAGGTGATGGTGGCACTGAGGAGGCAGGTTCCTGCTTTTTGTCCCCCCCTCCCTTTCCTGGCACACATGTGTGCTCCCACACGCACTGGTGCAGTCACACACCTACTTTCTCCTGATTCCCTCAGGAGGTCACCACGTAGCAGTGTGGGCAGAGTGAGCCATTGCCAGGAGCAAGCGGAGGAGCATGTGTCTGCTTGCATGTGTGATGGAAGGTGTGGGAAAGGAGAGCACCTCTATGGTAGCCATGAGGACTACTGTGGCATGTGTGCGGTAGAGGTCACAGAGGTGTGCGTGTGTGCCTGTGCGTCGCCAAAATGGAGAGTAAATGTTGTAATTTTGGAGAAGGATGGTCCTGCTTGGGAGGTGCTCTCCTCCTGGCTGGCTCCTAGGTGCTCTTGCTCCTAGTCTCCATCTGTGGCCTATATGTTATGTACAGAATCAACCACATGGCTGTTCCTGGGGCACGGCTGGAGCCACCATGTCCTCACACTGCATCGCTCACTGAAGCCCATCACATTGTGGTGTGCATGCTCCTGGAGGCCAGGAGTGGAGTGCCTGATGTACCAGGAGCAGAGGCAGAGAAGGAAGATCCTGCCCTACATGGGAACAGCCCTTCTTGGATGCTGATCTCTTCCCCTTCCCAGCCATGCTGCCCAAGGAGCCCTGCTGTGCACACAGCCCTGTCACCTGTGCTGCAGTCATGTCCTCCTGACTTGTACTGGCCCTTCCTCCTCCGCTGCCCTGGCACTTCTACAAGGAAGGCTTGCAGGGCAGGCTGAGTCATTGTAGCACCAGCTAACCTGAGCCTGCAACAAGTGAGGGACGCTTTGCTTGCCATCTGTCTGGGCTACTTAGAAGAGCTTCTCCTCTTTCCCAAGCCCTGCCTTGGCTGGTCTCCTTGCCTCACACACATCACTCCAAGCCACAGACAATACAGAGGACCATACTAACATATCCTCTCCAAGCTGACTTCTGCTTTCCTGTTATGGTGAGTAAATCAACAAGCAAACACCACACATTGCCCTAATAGGAGCCAACCATGAAGCAAAATCTGAGGGGGCTGTAGGAGCTGCCTGAACATTGTTCCAGCAAGAAGGAAAAGAGAAAGAGGTTTTAATGGTGTGACAGCTCTTAGTCAGCAGGAGTCATGCAGTTAAAATAAAAAAAAAATCTTCTGGGCATCCCACTGGAAATGAAGCCAATCTAAGACTAAAGTTGAGAGGCCATGGTCTCTTCGCTGGTGAATCTGGGAGTTCTGTGCATAGATGATAGGCAGCACTCATCTCTACCCTTTTCCACCAGCATCACATCCTGGAAATTACCATCCAGTTTCTCCATCACTTCCCTGCCTGAGGTTCTGCTCTTTCCATGGGACAGTTTGCTCCCAGCATCCCTAACTCAAGATGTTTTGTGTACTCGTGTTAGAGAAGCAGTGATATTGTGCGCCATCAGAAGAGAGAGAGAAAGAGAGAGAGACGACTCCTCACCCCCATAGCATCTCCTCTGTAGGACTGTCTTGGTTAGCCATCCTCACTGTCAGTTGCTACATCACATCAAGCACCACGATGATTTGGGCTGCGGGTCAGTGTGCTTGGACAAGAGGAAGCAGAGGTGTGAGAGGGGTTAGGAGGAGAAGAGCTGTTTCCCTGTGCCCATAGATTCCCTCATCAGGGATGGGTGAAGTGGTAAAGCACTGCACAAAGATTGAGCTGAAACATCACCTCGTAGTGGAGCTGTGAAGGACTCTAAAATAGCTCCTCCGACTTCCCTGATCCTCTTCCCCAAATGTTCTTGAATCATCAGGACCTGCTCTTGTTCCCCCAAATTCCTTCCAGATGTGCAGCTTCCACTCAGCCTGGAGACCATGTGGTTATTGACGGCAACTTTCTCCACGCTGTGAGCTTGGACTTCCAAAATGGGTTATTCAGACAGGTGGCTTGGGGACATGGTCTGGATGCACCTGGAGCTAAGAAGAGCTGGTGGGGCTTGGATATACTTTGATCAAAAGTGGGGCAAGCAGCAGTACACGAGAGATCTGCCCAAGCGGTGAACAGTCAGTGGCGTGAGAAAGGTGTGCAGACAAAGACTAACTCTTGACACAATGCATGTCACCAATGAAATCTTCATGAATGGCACATTAACATGCACTTGGTGCTAGCATGGGGCGACACAACTTCACTGGTGAAGAAAGTGGGAAGGAGGGAGGAGGGGAGTGCATCACTGAGCAACGTACCCACAAGCTGCAGGGCTGCAAACAAACGAAAATGAACACAACTGCCAAGATCATAGAATCATAGAATTGTTTAGGTTGGAAAAGACCTTTAAGATCACTGAGTCCAACAGTTTAATATAGGTTGGCTGGAGCGTCCCACGTCGCCCTTCCCAGCGGTTCAGAGACAGGCATCTGCTTTGTTTTCCATTTGACCAGACACACGCTCCAAGCAACACGCTACAGTCATGCATGGGGTTCATGTGGCTCAGGGTGGCTCCATTTCCCCTGTCCAGCTCATCTCAGAAAGATTTGTCTTCACCTCTCCTCTTGGTCCTCTGAAAAGGGTTAGAAATCTGCTAACAAGTATGGGGCCATATATTAAACCTAAGTCTTTGTTCCTCTGCTTGGACATTACCAGACATCTCATGTAACTCTTGTAATATTTACAAACCAGTAGAAGAAATACAATGTTTTCCTTTTTTTTTTTTTTCCATTTTGTTCATTTCTTTTTATAACACTAAATGTTAAATCTCCATCAATCAAACACAATTACACTGACAAGCTCATGGAACTGGTGTCCCATTCCAAACTCCCGTCTCCCCCAGTTCCAAATTAGCTGAGAGGCAGCAGGAAGCAAGAGTGCAGCTTTTCAGGAGGGGATGGGGAAGATAGCAACATGAATGCGGAGTTGAGGTGAGGAGCAGAAACAGCTTGAGAGAAAAGGGCCTGAGACATGAGAAAACCCTTCGCAACATCTCTGTCAAAGGGCAGAGAGGAGAAAGAGAATGGGTGGAAGTGTCTGACCTTGCCTGTGTTTCCTGTGTTCATCTGGGCTCTCCTCTTGACAGATGCTTTGAGCAATCCCTGCTCAAGTTCAGGATAAACAGGGGGATGTTCACGGCAGCTCGCAGGATTAACTTCTCAGAGTAAATCAAGCTCCAGTCCTGCTAGGAACAGTCATTGGGGCTACCAGCACTGCTTCAGATAGGAGGCATACTTGGCATTTGTGCCTTTTCTCAGCTAGGTCTGCAAACAACTGGCTTTAACCCTGTCTCACAGCTCTGCAACGGAGGCAAGGATCTGCCCAGGTCCTGGAGGCAAGACCAGATCCCAGCACTGGGGTTGTGGCTGTTTCCTCTAGCTAATAGGCAGGTGGCTTAAAAAAATGGGTGCCCTGTTTTTAGCAACATATTTCCCCTTAACTATAAGCCTCTGTGCCTTGACATGTGAAAAAATATCCCCTCAAAACTCCTTCAAAAAAAGATGTGAGGCAATGAGGTGCCAGGACTTGTGACCACCATCACACCACAGGGCTCTGATGTGTGTGAAGCCAGTGCCTATGAGTGACCCCAGAGTGACAAAAACACATGCGGAGGACAACATGCGGGACACACCTTATGACAGCAACCAGGCTGACATCAAAGAGAAGCCTCAACCTAAAGAAAATGGTGGGCTTGGCTCAGCCCTTAGAAACAGCCTGTGACAGCAAGTCACTTCAGGCTGTGACAATAAATCAAGGCATAGGTACAGACCTGAGAATGAGAAATGCCATTGATGTGGTGTTTTCCCTCGTGCCAGCGTGCTGGAGAGGGTGCAGCTCACAGCCCCAGCTTCAGCGACCAGCATCAGCTTGTAGCTGTATCAGAGGTATGAGGAGCCCTGTTGCAGCAGGAAATGTGGCGTTGTTACACTGAGACACGGAATGACATGACCCTCCCAAGAGGTAGGCACAAGGGCTGGGGTGTCTGAATGCTCTGCGGGATACAGGGCATTTTTTTCCTGGGCTGAGACATGCCAGTCTCCAAAGGAGCTGCGCGAGTCCCACCAATAACCACCCTATCTCGGAAGAGGGGAGCTGTCCCTGGATGCCTTGGGTGGATTTCAAGCACCAATTGCCCAGCTCTCTCCTCTTGCACCAAGGCACAAACACGCCCAAGTATGGCTTTGGGGCCTGCAGGAGGAGGGGGAGCATAACGTACCACTATCCAAATCCACAGCAGATCTATAGCAAGTCTGTCATCACCCAAACTTCAGCCTCTCGTGCCTCTCCTTAGTATTTCCTCGCTCATTCTGGCTGCCTGCAAGGAGCTTGCTTAATTGTGTGCCCTGAACAGCTGAGCTCAGCAAAGAGGAGGCAGGTGCCAGCAGTGCCGCAGTGCAAGGTGAAAGCACCGCGCCGAGTGGTAGGGAGAGGCCTTGGCCGAGAGTGCCCCAGCCGTGCAAAGATGGTGCTGGGCTCACAGACAGACAGCAGCTCCCACTTTCCTTCCTAGCAGGGGATCACTCGGTGGGGATCCCCTCCCGCATGCTGCAGGGCTGTAAGCCCAAGCTGTTTGCCCCTTGCCTTCCATGGCTGCCAAGTGTGATGCTTCTGCGCCCATTCGCAGGGCACAGACAAGCAAGCTTGCTGGTGCTGGAAAGCTCCATGGTGCCAAGCACCTCTAAAACACTGCACTGTCGTGGGGTGGTCACTCAACTTGTGTGGGCTAACTCAAATTCCTCCCTGCACATCTCTCCCCTCAAAAAAACAAGTGGCTACCCGACAACCCCTGTGTTTTATCATCTTTGCTGCTGTGGATGCTAGGGCTCATGACTGGCCAGGAAAACAGAGGAGTCTTCCCCTCACCGCCCCTGCTTGCACACATGCACTGCATGTGTGTGCACTGCATGTGTGTGCTCTGAAGAATACGACTGTTGGCTTCCCCTCTCCCACTGCTCGCTCTGGCTCCTGCAGCAGACCTGTTGCTGGCATGGCAATTTCCGACCAGCACCCAGCATTTTCTTAACCCTGTTTCTCACTCCCTGTTTTCTCCATCTCCTTCTCCTTGCGTAGGAGCCACTGGAGCATCTCCGGTTGGCACCTCTGCATGTGATTCTGCCACGGGAAGGCTGATTGCAAGTGACAGCTCTCTCTAGCATGACCAGCACCCTTCAGATGAGAAGAGTAAGGGGAACGGTGCTGCCTACTTCTTTGCTGCACCACTTTAAGCTCCTTCTTTATAAGCCCAGGATTTCGGGCCTGACATTTGTTTTTCTTCTTACATTCACAGGTCCTGGACATTTTCTGACCCAATTTGTTTTAAAAGTGGAATATGCAAAGTGAGCTTTGTCGTGTAGTGGTGTATAACGCACACACACACACTCACCCTTACATAGCACATGTTTCCTTTTATAACAGGGAGGACAGTAAGAACAACAACAAAAAAGCAGTATTGGCTCTATTTTTGCGTGACTACCAAAGCGGTTAGGAACGACCAGGCTGAGGTTTTCACATTGAGGCATCATTCCTATGCACACACTATACCTACAGGAAATGGCTGCTTGGTGATGTCCAAGGTCTTCTCACTCAGATTCCACCAGTCCAGCCTCCCCTCTCCAGGAGGAGTGGGCAGCTGCCCTCCGTAGTGCTGTAGGCCAGTCCTGGTTTCTTCTGCTTATTTGGACAAATGCACACATGTGCACACCCCTATGTGCATGTGCAAGCACTCACGCCTAGCAGGGACTGCTATGCTGGTACTTGAAGGCTGAGAACCAGACAGGTTGCAGGTAGGAGAGGAAAACAGGCTAAACAAGGGTGCAGCCTGACTCTTGCAAGCAAGGTGGCCAAAAGTCAAAAAGCCAGTGAGGATGCTGGAGAGGGGACACCAGGGGAACCTTTGTTGAAACTGCCCCTCTCTCCTCATCCCTCTTCTCTGCCTGAGTGATCTCTCAGCATCTTGTCTCACACTTACAAGGCAGGACATTATCTACAGCAGGATGAGCATATGTACACATGGACTGTTCCTTTTGCATGCTTAGAGAGAGCAAGAGAAAGAGAGAAAGAGAGAGAGGGTGGAGTGAGAGCCACACGTACATGCATGCACTCACACATACAGGCGTACACGGGAGAAAGAGGAAGACACCTGGTCAAATTGAGGGGGGAGAGGAAGAGGATTTAAAAAAAAAGAAAAGAAAAGTATGTTTTTAGTAGCATTAACACAGCTTTAGTTCAGGCCAGCGCGATGTTGCATGAAGGAGGGGACAGGACAGAAGGTGTTTAGCAAGGGTGGGGTGCACAGGAGGACAGGGTGAAGTAAGGAGAGGAAGGGGTTCTTCACAGGACACCAGTGTGTAGAGAGCTTCAGGTGACTTGCTCTGGTTTGTGGCTTTTCTTTTTCCTTTTTTTTTTGTTTTTGTTTTTGTTTTCAAAAGTATGAACCGGCTGAGCATCAGCTCACGAAAATGACCCAGGGCATCCAAAAAAGTTAAGTGGCTATAGACACCTAAGCAAAGACCTCTTTCTGCAAAAGAAAGAAAGAGGAGGAAGGAAGGAAGGTGAGGGAATATGGAAAAGAGGAAGGAGGAGAGAAAAGAAAAGGGATCTTCTGTTCGATTGGCTTTGCGGGTTTTGTTGGATTGTTTACATTGCAGCATCCTCTGGCGACACAGTCCTAGCTGGTGCCCCATTCTCTCCCTTGCTTTGTGTTGCCTCCTAGAGGGTCAGTGACTTGATAGCCGGCTTGTCAGGTTTCAGATTAAATGTTGCTGAGTCTTCTTTGCTGTAATTTTTCCTCTCCCCCCTCTTCGCTCCTGAACACACAAAAGTTGTGAAAGAAACAGTCCTCTCTCTCTCTTCCCCCTCTCTTTTTTCTCTCTCCCCTCTCTTCGCTCTGTCTCCTGTATAACGCGTTTTGTTTTGTGTGTTGTTGTTGTTGTCGTGTTGGTTTTTTTTATTATTATTATTATTTTAAATTCTTATTTGTATTAACATTTGCTGAGTAGGCAAAGCAGGGACGCTGCCAGCAGCCACAGTGGGACGGCCAAACTCATGGAGCCGTTGTCTACTCTCCCTGTGCCAGGTCCTGCAGGGTGCGAGAAGGGAGAGAAAAGAGGACAAGATTACACACGGCTGGGAGAGACGAGGGTAACACGGGAACGCGGCACTTTGCTCACGGGCTGCTCCTGCGGCAGGGGTCCGGGGCTGCAGGGCACCTTCCCACTTAAGTCCAGCCCAACTGCAGGTTCCTGCCCGCCAGCTCCTCAGCATCCTCGCCTCCCACCCAATGTTCTGGCAGCACACGGCTCTCCCCAAACAACACCCAGACTGAAGAAATGGGGCCTGGAGCGAGGGGAAGGCTCAACCCCGGCTGCCGATGCCATCTCATCCCTTGCTGTACCTCTGGCTGGGAGCTGCTGGTCACCTGGCACAGGGTCGTGGCTCACCCCGTCACATCTCCTGGCCACCAGCCCCACACACACCTCCCTGCTCCACCACCTTCCCCGTGGTGGCCCTGGGATGCCAGGGCTCGTTGTAATTCTGCGCAGTGGCCAGTGCCTGTCTGCAGCCAGACACCAGCTCTGCAGGGGCTGATTGATCACGGCAGTCCGATCAATAAAACATGGGCCCAACCAGCAGACGCCTCCCCTCCCAGGGGCTGTGCTGCAATTATTTACTTCTTAATCAGGGTGGAGGAAGGCTTCACCGTTGTGTTTATGGCCCTGTGGCATGACACCTACAGGGCGAGGGCAAAGGGTGTGCCAGGGAGGTTGATTTTTCATAAGGGTGGGAAATGAACTTGCACGCGTGTGCATGCACGCACGCACGGGGGTCTGTCAGAGGGGGCAGGAAGGAGCACTCTGCCGCAGCAACAAATAATGCAGCCTCGCTCCAGGAATATTAAGTGCTAAGACTCCTGACATCTTCTCATTCACCCTCTCATTTATGCGTTCCCTTTTCTGGATGGCTTTAAAGGCAGCAGTGCTGTTTTAAATTCAGCCTGCGATACCAAGCCTTGGCAGCCCTTTCTTTATCATGGGGCAGGGAGTTCTACGTGGCTACGCTTTTGTAAATGCACGCTCATCATCTGTATCTACACATGGGTGCGTGCATGTTATGCATATTTATATGGGTATGTGTATGTAGACACGCATGTACAGGTACACACACATATACATATATATACCTACACATACAGATGTATCTATATGCAGCGTTTTACACAGAAGGGGTGCAGGAAGATGCTGAAGTGTGGAGATGGAAATGAGCCTATATGTTGGGACTGATCCTGCTATGAAAGAAAGATGATGCACTTACTACCAAGAAGAGCTAGTTTTAATGGTGGAGGGGAGGGAAAAAAAAAAAAAAAAAGAGTCCCTTTTCAGAAGAGCCCCATGAGGCTGAAGTGCAACTGCTCCCTCTCACAACCTGCAGAGTTTACCTGGAGAAGAGCCTTGCTCTGCTGGGTGGAGCACGGGTGCCATAGGCTTGCCCAGTAGCACAGGCATTATTAAACTCGAGCAGGTGACTAAAAGTCAGCAAATCCAAGCAGGATGTCCCCAGAGCCCCTGAAATTCCATAGCACTTTCATTTGTGTGATTTCTTCCTAATGTAGCCCATTACTTACCAGATCAGCTGTTTGTGCCCTAATTCTATTCTTTCATTATTAAGTAAGTATGTGCTGAATTACATGGAAAATTTATATTCCATCTGTGGCTTCTTTTTTTCAGCTAGTGCCTGCACATTCTTTGTGGCTTGTCACATAAATCCTACAATACTGCTTTTTTTTCACTCCTTGTTTGAGTGATAGGAACTTGTTTCCCCCTCTGAGCTCAGGAACAAGTTTAAGTTCACCTACTATGCTTACCTGACCTGTGTTTCAGAGAAAGTATCTTTCATGGTTAAATAACTAGGGGGGAGAGGCTGTTTGAGACTATTTGCAACCCATACTGGCAGTGAAGAAGTCCCAAAACGTGACTCCTCTGGCCCCACAAATAACCAAAAACACACCAGATAGGCTGTGTTGCCCACAGAAAGTTTTCAGCCATCACATTTTTACTGTTTGGCTAAAATACTATTTGTCTAACACACATATGGACATGTACACAACACATACCTACATGGTGGCCATCCTCCTCCTTGCCACTTTTTTAGGGTGTACATGCAATTGGAGCAAAGGCTTTTGTACCCATGGAGGCGTGCAATGCACACCTAGCACCGGAGAGACAGGGCTGTGTTTGGCCTTGGCTGGGTGCTGCTGCCTTAGCGTGTGTAAGGGCGTGGCTCGGGGTTGGTGTGCTTGGTGGAGAGGTCAGGGGACAGAGGTATGGTATGGTATGGTATGGTATGGTATGGTATGGTATGGTATGGTATGGTATGGTATGGTATGGTATGGTGTGGTATGGTATGGTATGGTACAGTGTGGTGTGGTAAAGAGGTGAGCTTCTGCAATGCCTAGGTATAAGGGAGGACACACAAGGCATGGTGTGATGAAGGACTTGGGAGAGGATTGCACCAGCTTCTGCTCTGCTTGAGCTTCTGTGCATAAGCTTGAGGATATCTGACAAGCCAAGACTCCCATCTCCATAGCTGAAGAACGGTCAGAGTATGTCCTCACCATGTGCTAATAGCAGCAGCTGTTTGCACTAACGGGCCGTATGTAGCTGTGAAGGTGCTGGGCAGCGTGTTAAGCTGACTGGGAGGCCTGGGCCCTGGTGTGGTTCAAAGCTGCTGCTGCCCCTGCCCATGACCCCGGGGGCTGCCTGTAATCTCTGTGTCTTACCGCAGAGCTAAAGCACGTGCCAGCTATGCTGTGTTTGTTGTCACATGTATAAATGTGAGAAGGTTATAGTTCAACCACAAAACAAAAGCTTGAAACTGTTGAGAATTTAAGCTTTGATAGGGTGGGGCTAATTGCTCAAACTTAAAAAAAAAAAAGAAAGAGTGAAACTGTTAGAAGAACATAAAATAACCATACAGGAGTGAGATTTTGTGCATGACATAGCACCCGTTTTTACAGAATCGCACAGAATCACAGAATTATTGAGGCTGGAACAGACCTCCAAGGGCACCAAGTCCAGCCCATGACCCAACACCGCGACATCAGCCAGACCATGTCAGTTCAACTCTGCCGCTTCCAGCCTTCGCCCCGAGCCGCACCTCGGT